>JARLTB010000173.1:3057500-3280000 GCA_030141615.1 Unio pictorum | reverse complement strand
TTTTGGGGTTAACTATCTTTATAGTGTGTGAATTTGAGGTCATTTTCTAAATTAGCATATTTTTGGTTGCAACCTTGTGTTGCTGGGCCTGATAGTCTTGGGTTTGAGACTACCTTATAAGATCTAATTTGGGGTCATAACCTATGCATATATGATGAGGTTTTTAGTTGCAACATTGTGTCACTGGACCTGATAGTCTTGGTTTTGAGACTACCTCATACACTCTAGTTGGGACCATAGTTAGGGACGTGTGTTAGTGGTTATACTTTAACCACAGCGGACTATCGCATTTTTTAGGGGCCTATAATACCTTCGTAATATTAAACTCAGTTATGAGATGTTGTCAATGGGGTTATATAGAAGGAAGAATTTAGAAGCATAAGAGAAAAAAGAGAGGTAAGATGCTTGCCTTATTGATTGTATAACTGGTAGTTAATATAACTCTTGATGTTTATACCTTTAAGTATTTTTTTTATTTTAGGTTTACTTTTATTGTTCCATGTTATTTTACCATTCCATTAGGTTTGGTTGCTCTGGAGCTGCCATGGGACATTATTGTAATATTTTCAAAGTCCGTTCAGCATGACTGCAGCATACATGTACTTTCAGCATGATGACAGTCCATGTTGGAAGACAACATAGATCCTTTTTCTTAGCTCATGCTGGAAATATACTGCAATATTATAGCATAGATGCATAAGCGCAAGTTGAGTATGTATTGCTCTAGCAGTACATGGTACAATTCTGTATTGGTACGAGGGAACTGGGGGGGGGGATGATATAATTTCTAGATGACTGGGCTTTTTAAATTGAATTACTGACTTTCTTATAGTTTTGAAAACAATAAATTTGTCATAAAATGTATTGTGACATGAGCTACCTTCGTTCTGTGATATATTGTGATATCAGCCATTAGAGTTGAATATATTTTGCTATAGCCACTCAAATTATTTTATGTTTGTGATATGAGCCTCGAGTTGTATGATACTGTATGTATTGTGATATGAGCCTCGAGTTATATGATACTGTATGTATTGTGATATGATTTTCTTGCAAAAAGTGCATTTTGACACTGCTATGAATAATCATTTGACAAACAAAATTAAAGCTACTGTACTGATATTTATTTCATCTGTTGTAAACATGACCATTGTTTGCAAACAACACTACATTGCTAAAACAGAGATAAATACCAATGACCTTTATTTATTTCTCTAAAGTCAGACCCATTAAGTTCATTATAAAGCTAATGGGGATGACACCATGCCCCTGAGGCCCCAGGAAAGTTAAGACCAGGTTAGATGTAGAAGACAGATGTATAGAATTGAAATAGCAACATAAAGTCATAAGAAGATTAGAAAACTATACTTGTTGAGTACCTGATACCACATAGAATAGGATAAGCCAGAAATGATGTCAGAGTCCTCTCAAGTAGTGCTGAAGTCCCATAAATTCTCGTTATGATTAACCATGGGTTCTTTAAAGGAGCTTTCACAAAGGTTTGTATTTTTTATTAATTTCTAGGTAAAAAGCCCACAAAACCATGTTAATGCCCTAAAGATAACTGTTATTAATGGGCTTTGTTTGTAGCAGTCGAGTATGTTGTTTGCCTTTGGAGTGAATCCATGATGGCTGGAATGAATGAGGTCTTTGACTTTGTCTTTGAAAAGTGATTTTCATTTTCCAGATTTGATTGTCATTGTAAAGGGCTCATGCTGTTTGTTGATTTGTTTTTTATGTCAGTGTTACTATATATAACCCACACCAATTCGTTATCTGTTGACTGCGATGCAAGCTTGTTACTATTTATGGCATTTCATCATTTTATGTCATCTGTAAATTAAGAATTTTGATTTTGTCTTTTTTAAAAAAATTATTTTTGTTTCTGGATGGGTTAATTCTGTTTTTGATTTGATTTATTGGTACATTTATATTCCATATTTATCCAAAGCCTGGTCAAAGTTACACATGATGAGTAAAGATTGTCATAGCTTAAAATTGTGCAGTTCACATACTGCTTTAATAATAAGTGAGTAAAAGATATATGGGTGTGTCTAGTTTACGTAGGATAAACAAAATCTACCTTATTAATTTTGTGATTCATATATATTAACCTACATGTACACATGATCATTTATTATATTTGTAAATGTTTTATGATTTATATTTTTTCTACTGCTGTACAAACTTAGTCTGACATTAAATGATGGCAATATTTTAACAAGAGCTACGAATAACAAATAAAATGCATGTACTGTAGAGCAATTTTGGATATGTTCCTTTCTTAAACCCACTGCATTTTGACAACGAAAAATAGTAATGTTACACAAACTTCTTACGAGAGACCAGAGGTCTTGAAAGACCACTTTTTAAAAAACACAAGGTTTTATCACGGATAGGGATCATTATGGAGACACAAGTTCCGGAGTTTGTAATGATCTTAAAATTCTTGAATTGGCACTCAGAGATTTCTTAAAGGATGCCATCCCCACTAGATATGAAGAAAAAAAAACTTAAGTCCCTCTGTAACTCATGCCAATGCTTTTAGTGTGGTCTATGTTTTTGGACCACGTATGTTTGCAATTTCAAGGGAGAAGTGTATTGCAATATATTGTAACAGCATGGGATTACTAAGGTATCTAATGCATACTGATGTAATTACTGAGGTATCTAATACATATATTGATAAAATTACTCAGGTATCTAATGCATACTGATGTAATTACTGAGGTATCTAATACATATATTGATGAAATTATTGAGGTATCTAATACATGTACATATATTGTTAAAATTACTAAGGTATCTAATACATACTGATGTAATTACTGAGGTATCAAATACATATATTGATGAAATTACTGAGGTATTGAATGCATACTGATGTAATTACTGAGGTATCTAATACATTTTTTGATGAAATTACTGAGGTATCTAATATATATATATTGATGACATTAATGAGGTATCTAATACATATATTGATAAAATTACTCAGGTATCTAATACATACTGATGTAATTACTGAGGTATCTAATACATATATTGATGAAATTACTGAAGTATCTAATATATAATGATGACATTACTGAGGTATCTAATGCATATATTGATGAAATTACTGAGGTATTGAATGCATAATGATGTAATTACTGAGGTATCGAATGCATACTGATGTAATTACTGTGGTAACTGTTACATCTATTGATGAAATTACTGAGGTATATATTTTATATATTGATGAAATTACTGAGGTATTGAATACATGCTGATGACATTACTGAGGTATCTAATACATATTGATAAAATCACTGAGGTATCTAATCCATACTGATTGCATTACTAAGGTATATAATCTATATATTGAGGCAATTACTGAGATATCTAAAACATACTGATGACATTACTGAGGTATCTAAAACATACTAATGACATTACTAAGGTATCTAATCCATATACATACTAATGAAAATACTCAGGTATGTGACACATACTGATGAAATTACTAAGTTATCTGACATGCTGATGAAATAACTGAGGTATCTGACACATTGATGAAATCACTGAGGTATGTGACACTAGTGTAATAACAGACATACTGATGAAGTTACAGAAGTATTTGATACAATAACTACTGATGTAGCTGACACATATTGATGAATGAAATTATTGAGGTATGTGACAATAATCAAATAACTGAGGTATCTGCGACATGATGAATGACTACATCTCTATTGTGGTGCTTCTTTTTTGTGATTCTCCTTATATCATGAAATAAAGAATCTGCAGTCTATGAGTGGTTAGCCTGCTATTCTGATGATTAAAGATGTGGGTTCAGATTCTGCCCTGATCAGGAATGGGTTAATCAAAATCATGTCTTTCTGTGAGAAACATTAAATAACCTTTCATGTTCTGATATACTCTTAAGTATGTCAACATGAAAAAGAGTTACATGCAAGTAACAATTTAATATTGTTAAAAGAAGGTTATATTTTTGGCATGGATTATAAGTGTATCTTCCATTAGACATTATTTGATTCTTTACCATTTAATATCAGCAATACCATAATGCATGTCACAACTGCATAGTTGGTACTTTTCGCAGTAGGCAAAAAAAGAACCCCCAACCAAATGATGAATATTTGTTCTCCCATAGAATGCACCAGAATATTCCAGAATATTGAATTGTCCCAGCAGGATCATATATTGCTTATGTGTATTGTTATTCTTAATTTATCTTTCAGTTGTTATGGGTCCAAACATTGCTTACATTAAGATGTTTATCCACTGCTTTATGGGTTAGTGAGCAATTTACTAATTGTTTTGTCTACTATATTCTACTTTAACAATAGGAGTTGTTATCACTGTTTATATTAGCTCTCAAGAGATTTGAGACATTTGTTCCATACATATATATGGTTTATCATGTTAATTTAATCTTTTTGTCCCTTTCTCAGGATATTTGTTGACACCAAACAGGCTGATGTGTACCTGCTCTCTTTGGGTTCCCTGTCCCTTCTCACCTATTGATTAAGGAGGCAATGGAAGATGACAACTTGTTGGATACTTTGAAAATGAGGTTTACCAACTCTTGCCCAGTGAGCTTTGCCCCAAACCTGCAGGTTCCTGGGAATCAAAAATTATCTCCAGTTTGAAAATGTTTTGGGGGAAACTCACTTGGTTACAGTTAAGGAACTCTCCCCAAAGCCTAGCAAGGGCTGAGACTTTGCTAAATTTAGGGATGGTCCATCCCCCCTCCTACATGTTGCAAACCCTGGTAGCTGCTTCCAGCTGTAAGGTCTCACCCATCCTTGGTCCCCTACACACACCTTGAATTCTGCAACAGCTTAGTTAAGCATTTATTCAGGGATCAGGGTTCACCTTCCAGTGAAAACTCTTGAATCCCTAGAACAATTACAAGTAACTTTAACCTCATATGCTGACCTAATTTCAGCAGCCTTGTCCAACCCTCTGAAATAGGAATGTCTGTCACCAATAACTCTTTATTCTAGATCACACACACTGACAAAATGTTATGAATGGCTTGCACTGGGTATAAGGTGAAGGTCTTTCAATATTATGGTCAAAAGATTGAATGTCAAGGTCACAGTTACTTAAAGAGGAAAAGTGGCCTCAGTACACCATTTTTAGACTATTACTTCATTAATCATACATCATAGATGCATTGCAAATGAGATAAGAAAGTATTTAGCAGGGAGATATCCCAAAAGCGTTGCATGTATTAAATGCTGATGACATTTGCATTCAACTTAAAAGAGTTGCTGTTAGAATTATTGAAGTTTTGAAGCAAAGTATGCCTGGCAAACATTGGTTGCAAATTACTTTTTCTGCATATCAGGACAAGAGATTCTGCATAGTTGAAACTTTAAAAGACTATATCAGTAGAACTTGTTCCCTGAGAAACTAATTATTGATAAGTAAACGATCTCATATTGAAGCTTTTGCTAAGTGTACCATAGCTAGATGGGTGAAGAATGGCAGGAATTTATGCAACAGGAATTTATGCATCCATTTTAAGGGTTAATATTGCTAGAGCTGTTTAAAGCATTCCTGCAACTCAAAAGAAACTTTCAATGCTCTTGTTAAGACTTTAAGGTGACTATTGTAGACTTTCAGACTGTACTTTCTGCAAAATGTATCATGAACCTGTATCTCTGATGAGTTAGACTACAGCAGCACTGTCCTTGGGAAATCCCTGTCATGAAAATTTCAGATAATATCTCAGATACATATGTAGTGAATATTTTCATCTCATACATCAGACACAGTTTAATATTTCCTTTTATTTTTGTGCTGTCTTTTGTTTCCTTTGATAAAACAGTTCTGAAATCTCATGGAATCTGAGACACTTTCATTGGAAATATAATCTGAACATTAAACAATACAGAATACCAAAGTCACAGTTTGATTGCAATTTTATAAATCTGCCATGACACCCATTTTGAAAATATTATCCATGTTTTTCCTAATTAGTTGGTTATATTGACAGAGAACAAAAGGACTTCTAAGTTGGTCCCTTTAAGAAGGTACCATCAGTAGCTCAGTGATAGCGTGTCAGAACCATAATCTTGGTTTCATCGGTTCCATATTTGATGACCCAGGTCAGCTGCCTCGCCTTGTCCTTGGGAAAGACATTTAGTGCTAAATTTCCTTTGCATGAAACAGCCAATAAAGTGTTGAAAGGCTATTTAAAAATAACCAGCCATTCCAAATGAAAATGGTGATAATTTGATTGCCAATATGGCCACAGCAATGGCTTCTTGAAAATCTTGGCATTGCTATTTTTCTTGAATGGATAGTCATACTAACATGGGCTTTTCAGTAGCGAAAAATAGTGCTGATCAGACCTCCAATATGGTTGCCACAGTAACCATTTTAAAATTTGTATATTGCTACTTCTCCTGATAATTCTTTTCAAGGACTTGGGTGATATAGAATATATCTGATGCATATTACCTCATGTCTTTCGACGCATTAACCTTTTTGCCCAGGATACTTCCCATAATTCAACTCCAAGGAATCTACTTTGCATTAAAATATTTGTATTTAAGAGCTTTAACCTTTGCAATATGCCCGCCATAAGGCATTGTGGATTATATTATGTATTTTTGTCTGTCTGTTTCTAATTTTGTTTCCACAAAGTAATACTTGTCCTCCATCATCTTCAGTTGCAAAACTTTGTTGATGGCACATGAGATAACAAGCCAATTAACTGAGAGTCATAACGTTGCAGGTCAAGGTCACTGACAGGATAAAATGGTTTATGCATAGAGGACAATAAAACAGACTCGAAGCATGATGTGGAATTTGTGGTACTCTTGTTTGTACTCTTTAATCTAACTTTGTTTTGTATGCCGTTATTGAGAAACCTAATGTTACATATATTCAGTACATTAAAGCCAGGATTTTGTCCATGTGCTGTTAGTTCACTGTACATACAGAACATAATTCCTGTACATACAGAACATAATTCCTGTACATACAGAACATAATTCCTGTACATACAGAACTTACAGAACATAATTACTGTACATACAGAAGAACATAAGTCCTGTATATACAGAACATAATTCCTGTACATACAGAACATAATTCCTGTACATACAGAAGAACATAATTCCTGTACATACAGAAGAACATAATTCCTGTACATATAGAACATAATTACTGTACATACAGAACATAATTCCTTGTACATACAGACCAGAATTAATGTACATGCAGAACATAATCCCTGTACATACAGAACATAATCCCTGTACATACACAACATAATCCCTGTACATACACAACATAATTCCTGTACATACAGAACATAATTACCTGTACATCCATAACTTAATCCCTGTACATACAGAACATAACCCCTGTACATACAGAAGAATATAATTACTGTACATACAGAACATAATTCCTGTACATACAGAAGAACATAATTCCTGTACATACAGAACATAATTCCTGTACATAAACAGAACATATTTCCCTGTATATACAGAACATATTTCCCTGTACATACAGAACATAATTCCTGTACATACAGAGCATAATTCCTGTACATAAACAAAACATACTTCCCTGTACATACAGAACATACTTCCCTGTACATATAGAACATAATCCCTGTATATACAGAACATTGTCCCTGTACATACAGAACATAATTCCTGTACATACAGAACATAATTCCTGTACATACAGAAGAACATAATTCATGTACATACAGAAGAACATAATTCATGTACATACAGAACATAATTACTGTTTATACAGAACATACTTCCCTGTACATACAGAACAAAATTCCTGTACGTACAGAACATAGTCCCTGTACATACAGAACAGAATTACTGTACATACAGAACATATCATCATACAGACATCAGATTTGCAATGGAAGACTTGGTATGAAATCAGACCCTACAAGAAACCTGATGATTATTATGGTCATCTAGAAATTTGTATCTCTATTCCTGCTGAAGCTATGGTCACCAAAACACCTCAGGTTCATGGTCCACAGTCGTGACAAAGATTGTTGTATATGCAGGTATCGTTATGAACATGTTTCCTAAAACATGAAAGAAAGTATTTTTGGTATAAAAATATACATTTGTTGGAATTTGTCAAGATGGTTTCACATAGTGAAATGTAATAAAGGGACTAAAGAACAGATTTAAAGTGATTCATTGTATTTTATTTGTGTGTGAATGCGTGTGCTTCCTGTTTCCATGATACCGACAGTAGCTAAGAGGAAAATGTCAGATTATAGTCCTTGAAAGCAGTTGTTATCTAAAGCTAGTTTCTGTTTTCATTCCCTTTATTCTATCACATGTATATTGGCAGTTTCATTTGTGGTTAAACAAAAACCCTTGTTATGGAGGGATGGAGAGGTGTACATAGGTTAAGATTAAGGATCAATAATGACACTTATTTCAGAGGTGAGACTTAATTTCTCTATGTAAAAATTGCATAGCTAGGCCTTGTGAATAATCTGCATTATACAATAGGCCTTGTGAATAATCTGCATTATACAATCACCTATATGAAAATTAGGATTTTATATGCAAATTGGCCATTTCATTTGCAAATTAACTATTTTACTCATAAATAAAGCATACATCACTTTAAGTAAAATGAACCATTTACTTAGTACGCATACAGGGTCACTAAATACTATAAATGACTTTGTGAATGATTAGGAATTTATATTCAAATTAGGAAATTATATGCAAATTAGGCATTTTTTTTCTTAAAAATGAAGTCAAATTTTAGTTATTTACTTAATACACTTATATGTGATATACAAGAATTTGCTTCTAAATCTATTGAAATTTAAAAATGTGTCAATTATCCCCCCACATCTAACATACACAGAGCATAAGTAACTTATAATTGATCTATTAATCACCTTAAATTCATGCATTGATCCAGTAAAAAAAATTACTGTTATAAGGTCTGAATTATTTTGGGCGGTTCTCTGAACTAAGTAGTATTGTGCATGATTTCCACATATTTCTTCCCCAGTCGAGGCAGGAGAATTTGTGAGAAATGGATTTGTTATTTTTAGATAAATGGTAACTTTCTCTCATCCATTCCATCAAATAAATGGATGCTTTATAATTTCATAATCAATGAGCATTGACATATACACTACCTTGGACTGTAACAGTATACTATTCTGAGATTTCATTTGATTAAACATATTTGACCATAAATTGTTTACACAAATCAAGCATGGCTTTAGTCTCCAGTTTGACCAACAATTCAGCACCTTAGTGCTTTCATATAGAATGACACAGGAATGAAATAACATGTTTAAAACACATCACACTCATTCGCTACAAAGCTAGAAATGATCTCAGAATATTGAGGTTCTGGTAATGGTTTATGCAAGCAATCAAAATACTCGAAACAAAGCTTTCTAAAAATCAATGTAACTTGCCAATCAGTTGAACTGTTACTCAGTATTCATTCTTTATAATTAGAATCTTTACCAGTCTCTCTTGGAGTTCAGGACTTCAAAAGAGTATCTATGAATGGTGTGTCGAAGACCTGTCACCTTCTAAGGGACCCAGGGTGATACTCAAAAAAGTCATTAATAGATCCAAGTTGGGTCTGACTTATGACATACATAAATTTAATACTAAAGTACAGCTACAAATGTTCTTTGCTTTTTAAATACCTGAAAAGCTTAAATTGAGTCAGCCTTAAGGCTTTGTGCATCACTCTAAAATTTAATGACATATCAGTTAAATCATGAATTGTCCAACTGGTTGAAAACAAAAGGTTTTTTGTCATCCCATCATATTTGATCCTTGGCCAATTTTTCAAAGAGTGTCTTTTAAATGTCATACTTTGCATCCATGTTTAATTCATTCTTTGTTTTAAGGTTTCCATTTTCTTAATTGGTTGCTTCTTGCATCTTTTCAGATTAGCTGCTGGATGAGAAGTCAAAATTAATTAGACTACAGCTTGATCACCTGTCACATCTTTTGGAGCAGAACCATGTATACTGGTATGTCCACAATTTAATGTAATTTGTAGCTAATTCAACCTTGCATCTTTAGTACCAGTCACATAATATGCACTTGTCCTTTAGTCAGGCTGTAATTTTCTGTTTTAAAGGAATAAGACAAAGTTTTGTTTGGACTATTGGTATTGTGATTTTGATAATGCTTGTGAACTACTACTCAAACCCCAAGTGAGAGATAGCACTCATATTCTGATACATTATTTACCAGTAATACATGATGTCCCAGTCTAACTGTTATTTATACATGATGTCCCAGTCTAACTGTTATTTATACATGATGTCCCAGTCTGACTGTTATTTTGTACATGATGTCCCATTCTGACTGTCATTTATACATGATGTCCCAGGCTGGCTGTCATTTTATACATGATGTCCCAGTCTAACTTTTATTGTACATGATGTCCCAGTCTAACTGTTATTTATACATGATGCCCCAGTCTAACTGTTATTTATACATGATGTCCCAGTCTAACTCTTATTTTATACATGATGCCCCAGTCTAACTGTTATTTTGTACATGATGTCCCATTCTGACTGTCATTTATACATGATGCCCCAGGCTGGCTGTCATTTTATATATGATATCCCAGTCTGACTCATTTATACTTGATATCCCAGTCTGGCTGTAATTTATACATGATGTCCCAGTCTGGCTGTCATTTTATATATGATATCCCAGTCTGACTCATTTATACTTGATATCCCAGTCTGGCTGTAATTTATACATGATGTCCCAGGCTGGCTGTCATTTTATACATGATATCCCAGTGGGCTTGCCATTTATACAGTTAAGTGTAAAGTTGTATGCTTCAAGTAACATTGATTGGAATGGAGTTTAGCACTCAATGAAGTAGGAGCTTTGAGGATGGAGAGTGATAATTTAAAATGTCTTGGAAAATTGGGAGGTCCAACAAACCTTGGGTACATTTACCATTGGGTCAGATGACATAAATTGGACCACTGTTGAATGAGTCTTGTTGGAAATGTCTGAATTAATGACTTTTGACAGACAATTTAACATAGGTACTGCCAACATGTGCAACAAAGCTTACAGAACACAAACACACCCTGAATTGTATTTAAATTGGATTTATATAAAGTTACATCTTTACAATATTACAGTAATTTAATTACCCTTGTTAGGAGAACTCACAACTGGGGATGAAATGAAATAAACTTGAAGAATCTAATTCATGAAGGTCTTCATTGTCAGTATACATCTCAACACTATCAGTTTGTCTTCCAATAGAAGAGAAAGTAGCATGTACAATTTACTTTTGACAAGTTTTGATATTATGTCAAAATGAATAGAACTTATTTGATTTATATTCAAAACACATCAACATAATCAAGCTTTATATATTGTATAATTATACATTAATATGGTCATATCTCTGTAAAGAGGTTGCAGAATAAAAAGCCATTTATGGAATTAACATCTTTATGTATGGAATTATGTGGTTTTGATGTCTTAGACAATATTGGTTTCTTGACTCCCAATCTCAACATTCAAAGAGCCCCAAGCGAACATAGAATGTTAGAATTTTCTGTAAATCTCTCAAAATTTCATGCTGCCAAAAACTTAAAAACTAAAACCTTTAATAAAATTTAATAAAATTGATAAAATATTTAAATTTTTAGGAACCATCATATGTTTTTACTGTAGCCTGAGTAATTTATGTCACAAAAATAGTTGATAAGGTGGTGTTTGAGACTGTGGATACTTATCCAGATCTATTTCAGTGCTACACTATGCCTTTATCCTATTTTGCACATGTAAGTGCAGTAGGGATAGTTCCTTTACACATTCAAACATTGATCCAGTCTGCATGACTGCCCTCCATGAGACTGTCCTCGAAGTTGCACTGAAAAATGCATTGATCATCTGCGGAATATACCATAATAGTATCACATGCTTGACAAAAGTTTTGGCAAACTGACTAATCTGAAGACATTTTTATCCTGCCTGCATTTAATTCTCAAAGAGGACCAGAAATGTATTAATTGGAGACATAGAAATGGATTTGCTTTGACAGTGTCAAAATATATATGAGTATATCACCAGCACTGTTAAGTTCATTTATGACTTCTTTTCTGTTATGTGCAAAAATTAAGCAATGGCCTAATTGGTTACAAACTTATACTCTTGATCAAAACATTTCAGGTTCAAATCATATATATATATATATATATATATATATATATATATATATATATATATATATATATATATATATTGCTCTTTATCTTTATTTATTAACTGAGGAAATGGTTAAGCATGGATTGAGTACTTTAAATATTTAAGTCAAGTTTGATCTTGAACCGATTAGTGTTTATTATATATACAAGACATGCATAATTATTTGAGACTTGGTCTGGATTGAAACAACCTCTGAGTTTTCTACATTGTTTTCTGAAACTCAACTGCCACTGATTGATACCATTGTTTTTCACTGCTCTATTGGTGGATACACACACACATGAACAACATCTGGTGCATATTTGGTTGTCAAAACCTTGATGATTACCTTGATATGTACCTGTGCACAGATGTGTTCTTGCTCATGATTGTCTTTAATGCATTCTTTAACACTGCCATATGTGTACAAGCTTGACCCCATGCACTACTTGTCATCAATGGGAATGGCCTCCAATTCATTACTGTATTATACTAGTCTTGAGTTGGAGTTCATCACTAACATCAATCAACATTTGTTTGTAAGAGGCAGTATCCCTGGCACGATTTTCATAGTGAGTCATCGCTACTCTCATGTGAATAACCTAAGACCCTGCTGTCCCAAAACATCTTATACCTGGATACCTGGATACCAACAACTTGTATGATGCGGCATTGAGGCAACTGATGCCCATTGGTAAATTTTCAATACTGATGTCAGGTTCATGTACCTTTTTGAAATTGACCTAGAGTACCCAGACAAGCTTCACCACGATCACAGCTATTATCCACTGGCCTTGGAAGCACAGTCAGCATCCCATAGGCGCTTGTCCATGTAACAGTGTGAGCTTATGGATGATTTGAAAGTTCATCAAATGTACCATACTGGTTCTGAATCAATACCAGAAGATCAAGAATGTGTTTTCATGTACAAAACCTGCAGTTGTCTTTGACGTTAATGAAGTGCTTGTCAAGTCCACCAGGCTGCTCCTATTTCATCAATGCATGTTTATGGCTTCTTACATCCAAAAAATTACTGATCTGTGAATGGCTGCCATGAACAAATTCATAAATAATGCTGTGTTCATAAAAACCATACAGAATCTTTGGAAAGTGGAGAACAAAAACTTAATAGGTTAATTGTGGACCCAGTGTTTGAGCGATGCAATATATTTAGTAGCAGACTCATTGCCTTACACAGCGGATATCCTGACTAAAGTTGATTAAACCCATTTACATGGATTTATTTAAGAGGCTGGTTTCTGAGTTTTACAACAATATCAAGCCACAGTACAGTGACAATATCAAGATGCTATACACCAGTATGGACTTGTTGCTGATTAATATCAAACTCTGTTGCCATCTTCATGAATATGGACAGGACATCATTTGCATGCAAGTTTGATGCCACCCTGAATGACCATTTGTGTTCAGCAATGTCAGCAAGAAAATAGTGTGAAAATTTAAAGACTAATGCTTGGGCAAGCACATTGAGGAATTCATGGGTTTGTGGTCCAAGATTTACTAGATCTTGGTTAGCCCAAGCAAAAATATTAAGAAAGTCCTATCCACACAGCGGATATCCTGGGCAAAACAACCTCTGACATGGGCAAAACAAACTCTGACATGACATGTACATGGAGTGTCTTTGACAAGAATGTGAATTTACACACATTGCAAATCTGGTCAAACAAACTTTACATGAATTGCATCATATGACCAAATTAGCTTTACCCACTAGACAACAAATGGTTGAAATCCCCTGATGGAATTAAAACTTACATGTATTGACACTACATAATTGATGCCCATGAATGTCATTGGTGGTGTATTCACACCAATGACTGTAATTCTTATTGCACTGATGCCCAGGTACTTGGTGCTGGCAGTGCCAAATAATAGTGCATTGGTTGTCACAGAATACTAATTTGGACAGATAGTATGTAAGAATCAACAGACAATGCTGGGTCAATAGTATGATATTATCCACCTTCAAGATCCCCTGAGGCATATAAACTATATTGTTTTGAGCCATGTAGAAAACTATATTGTTTTGATCCAAGTAGCAAACTATATTGTTTTCAACCAAGTGGCAAACTGTATTGTTTTCAACCAAGTAGCAAACTGTATTGTTTTCAACCAAGTAGCAAACTGTATTGTTTTCAACCAAGTAGCAAACTATATTGTTTTTAACCAAGTAGCAAACTATATTGTTTTTCACAATAGTCTGATGACACTGTGGGTCATGTGACATGTCCGTGATGGTGATGCACATGGTAGTTTACCAGCAATATAGCTCCAACAAATTCTTGATCTGGATCCACCTGCAGCCACATTAATGGACTATAAATATATTTAAGCATGTCTCTGACACAGTACATGATCTTGACCTCTTTGGGTCTACAGGCAACATCTTTGATGGTTAGTGCATCTTTGCAATATGTGTGCCCATGACCTTGTCTGAAGCCAAATCCCGAACTGTCTGTGAGGAAGAAAAGATCAGTAGATGAGCTTCATTGGCAGTCCTCACATCAAACCATCCCACACGTAATTTTTTTGGAGACAGGTAAAAACATCTGCCACATTGCTTGTTTGGGCACCCACTCTCATGTGACCAAGTGAGAAAATTTGCCACTTGCTAACTTTTCAATGGCTGCTTTATCCTTCCAATGGCAGCATTGAATGAAATATATTTTGGACATGGCCCACTTGGTAGGTATGATTTATTGAGGGTTTGCTCTCAGTGAGTGTAATTTGTCTACCAACAAGTACAATCTTGGCCTCCATACCTCCTTTGACAATCCATCTGGCAATTCTATCTGTTTTGGCTGGTCCCGTGATCATACTCAAGTTACAAAGGAGATGTACATCAGTGTATTTGCATGCATGAAGATCATTTGAGATGTTTTATATGAAAGATCCTGTTGGTGACATGCATCATTGATGTGGATGAGACATCTGCCTCATTTGAGATGTTTTATATGAAAGATCATGTTGGTGACATGCATCATTGATGTGGATGAGATATCTGCATCATTTGAGATGTTTTATATGAAAGATCATGTTGGTGACATGCAACATTGATGTGGATGAGACATCTGCATCATTTGAAATGTTTTATATGAAAGATCATGCTGGTAACATGCAGCATTGATGTGGATGAGACATCTGCCTCATTGGTTCCAGATGATTATTAGCTGGGAAAGAGAGCGTGGTGCATGAGATGAGAGAGGATTCCAATACCAGTGATAATCAATGAATACCATCATATTGACAGACCTTTATGACCTTGAGGTCAGCTTGAAAGCATTACATTTACAAAAATTACAAAAATGCTCAATCACTTACTTCACCATCAAGCATGAAATCTTCCAGTGAGTTTCTTGACCATTGATAGGTTGATTGATATTCATGAACAAATTCATTGATATTCATGAACAAATCAGAGCTGGTTACATTCTCTGTCAATTTCATTGAACCATCATGATTATTGAATCCAGAAAAGAAGGATCTGGACTGTTATTCAACAAGAACACCTTGAATGAAAATGATCATTGACTGCACTGTGCATTGTCATAATCAATATCATTTTGAGTGAACATAGTGGCAAGCCCCCAGAATGCATAATCACCAGAAACATGAACATTACCCAGGTAGATATTTTCATTGCAGTTGTACCTGTAAAAAAGCGTATGTGCTTCTTGTTCCCATGATGCATCTGGATGAGGTCTGCCTGTCAACCAGTTAATCTCCACATTAACATTGGTAATAGAAAAACTATGATGTACCATTAAAGTTACCAATGCGAAAACATAATCCAAGCAAAACAGCAGCTGTGAGATTACATTACCAAGAAAACTGCCATACTTGCAGTGCAGAATACAAATATGTTTATGGTCATGAATGTGATTTGTAGACTCCTCACTTTCGCAACCATCATTGGGCAAGAATTGTTACCATGGTGACTATCATAAGCTTACGTATAATCAGTTTGCCATTTGATCTCTATTGATAGCAATAGGTGCCACGGGTAGCACAGTCAAAATAATTAATTATGATTGCATCAACAATGACATATTTATTCAGAATTACTTGCTGCAGCATTTAGTAATATGAATACAATGAATAAACTTTAATTGGTCACCATTGAAGATAAAACCATTACCACAGTGAAGTTCAAGATCATTTTCGCAGTAATGGAAATTTTCTGATGACTCCACTCACTGATAAAAAGAATGGTTGCTAGCATGGAGGCAGAATTGAAACACAAATTTAATTTGTATGCATTAAAAATCATGTGCATGGTGATAAACTCCTGATGATCATAACATTTACTTTTAAAAAATTGAAACGTATATAAAATAAAAGAACATGTAAACCTTCCATAGTAAATTAGTGCAAGAGAAATGGTAAATTCTAGGATTGATGAATGTGCAGACCTGGATAAATA
This sequence comes from Unio pictorum, assembly GCA_030141615.1. Classification (NCBI taxonomy): domain Eukaryota; kingdom Metazoa; phylum Mollusca; class Bivalvia; order Unionida; family Unionidae; genus Unio; species Unio pictorum. Next base: position 3,263,320 of record JARLTB010000173.1, on the reverse strand, counting down.
ACTGCAATATCCAACACCTTCTTGTCAAGTACTGCACAAGAATCCCAACCCAGTAACAAAATTAATTAAAAAAACTGGTCTTTCTTGATTTCACTGCTTTTCATTTTTTATTGTATTATACTGTTTATTCTGTGTTCTCTAGCATTACAAATCTAATGTGCTTGGAAGAATTATTTTACTCTGCATCCTCATAAATAAGGGAGAGGTACCAAATGTTACCCTTGTCTGTCTTTTGTCTAGCTTTTAGATCAGTTCTCAGAAATTGTGGTGGGATATTCGCGTTCTATAAACACATTTAATGTTGTTTTTTCCTAACTAAACCTGGCTTATCTGTACATCTTGAAGACTGGCAGAGTGGCATTCATCAGCCCTGATATTGTACCTTCATCCTGACTCCACCCATTCAGCAGTCTGACTTAAATCATGTCTTCTCTAATTTGCAAACACCTGTAACTTCAATGAGCTTGCCAGGATGTTAGGTAATGGAAAGAAATCTCCTAAGTGGAAGTAATTAGAAGCACTCAGCTGATGAGTCCTTATAAAAAATATAGTCCACAAAAGCATGTTCTACATTGCCATAAATTATAGCCCACAAGAGCATGTTTTACAATGCCGTAAATTATAGCCCACAAGAGCATGTTTTACAATGCCGTAAATTATAGCCCACAAGAGCATGTTTTACAGTGTCATAAATTATAGCCCACAAAAACATGTTCAACATTGCCATAATTTATAGCCCACAAGACCATGTTCTACATTGCCATAAATTATAGCCCACAAGACCATGTTCTACATTGCCATAAATTATAGCCCACAAGACCATGTTCTAAAGTGTCATAAAGTATAGCCCACGAGACCATGTTTTATGTTGCCATAAGTTATAGCCCACAAGACCATGTTCTATGTTGCCATAAATTATAGCCCACAAGACCATGTTCTATGTTGCCATAAATTATAGCCGACAAGAGTATGTTCTACAATGCATTAGTTACAGCCTACAAGAGCATGTTCTACATTGTCATAAATTATAGCCTACAAGAGGATGTTCAACATTGCCATAACAAAATTCAACAATATGTTTGTAATATAAATAGCTTATTAACTTCAAACTACATAGACCCAGCTCTGCTGTCTCAAAATGCATATACATTTTTGGGTCTTTCAGTTTATTAGGAGTGATCTGTAAAAAAAAAAAACTAAAACCAATACACATCCCGATCTACCAGAGCATTATACAATAAAACCAATACACATCCCGATCTACCAGAGCATTATGCACCAATACACATCCCGATCTACCAGAGCATATCCAATAAAACCAATACACATCCCGATCTACCAGAGCATTATACAATAAAACCAATACACATCCCGATCTACCAGAGCATTATACAATAAAACCAATACACATCCCGATTTACCAGAGCATTATGCAATAACAGATCAGGGTCTGTGTTGATTGCATTTAGACCAGACTATTAGTGAGACAATTATTATAATTTCTACATCTATCCTTATTGTTACAGATAATACCATCTTTTCTTTTTGTTACAGATAATATCATCTGTTCTTTTTGTTACAGATAATATCATCTGTTCTTTTTGTTACAGATAATATCTTTAAAGAAAAGCTTCATACCCAAGTGCAAATAGCAATTTCCTGGTGTACATAGTTAAAGCCAAATTTTCCATTTCAAATTTTCTGTTCGTAATAATATTGAACACAAAATAGTTCATGACACCTTAGCTCTAAGTGTGTGTACAAGTTTTTGCAGTTATTTCTTGTCACTGAAGAATGATTAACATCTTTTACAATGGATGATATGATATAAAGCAAAATTTATTACTTTTATGCTTTGGAATGATGTATTTATTTATTTGGGCACAATACTAATTTAGAGCTACCTGCATCCTAGACAAAATTGGTGATATTTGAAGTTATTTTTATCACCCCCCCCCCAGCCTAGTATGCAGTGTAGGGTGGGCAGGGGTGGGGTTGGGGGCTATAGATATTACTATGTCCATCTTTGTCCTTCACAGTGTCTGTGTATAACTGTATTTAATTCTGGAGCATAGCAGCCAAGACAAATAAGATATCTGTTAAATTAAACTAAATTAAACTAGTGATCCATGAATATGCTTTGGCTACTCAAAATTCTGTGGTTGAAATTTTTTAATATGTTTCACTATTTTTCTCACAATGCATACATTAACCACACTTTTCATTTCCAGGGCAAATTCCAGAATCTTTAAAGATATCTCTGTAAAACATGGTGCACATATTTGACTATAGTGCAGGGATGGTCCTGGCTTTTAAAAAGCTGTCGCCAAAAAAATCGCCAACATCAATATTTTGTCGCCAATTTTCAAAAAGTGTCGCCATAACAAGTAGTGTACATTTTTCCAAGTGTTAATTTAGTCTATTAATGTAAAAGGCAATGAAAATGACAAAAGATGGATTAATTAAATGAATACTTTAATTACAACAAGCACTAACAAAATGTTACAAAGTGTTACGTGAAGATCCGTCGCGATTTTACGGCTGCCCACTTGCTGAATGGGTGAAAGTCAAAATTTTCATATCGGTACATGCTGATTCTCATTAAATTCTTGAGAGATGAGATGCCGAGTTTATTTCTGATGTCAGTTTTTATGAGGTTCATCTTACTGAATTTCGTTCACAGTCAACAGTGCTGACAGGTGACACCAGTAGTCTCTCAGCAGCCGCAGATGCGCAAGGGTATATTGTCCTGGATCTCACTGCCAACTGAATCAAATCCTTAACACCTCTATACACCTTACCATTCCTGAGAACTTGAACCCTAGCACTCAAAACTATCGAATCACCCTCCTCCGTGAACCTTGCTTTTAGATTATCTATAACAATATCTATAAATTTGGCACAAGACAATGCAGCCTCTGACCTTTGCTTAGCATTATCACTAATTATATCGCCTTTGTACTCAAAAGTACATAAACCTGATGAATCTAAACTTGGTTCTGCTGGAATCTCAGAAAGAAACCTAGAAACGTTACTACCAGACTCTAACCTCAGATTTTCAAGAAGCTCAACAGTGGAGTGGTAAAGTCAATATCAGATCTCTGATAAGCTTGACACAGAACTGCCAAAGGCCTGAGAATGTCAGCCATATAGTGTGCTGTATAAACAACTTTGAAACAAGCAATGGGCTTATACATTGCAAGAGCCTTTGCAGAGTTGTCTTCCAAGAAGACACTAACTAGAGCTTGAAAATTATCAACAACTGCCTGTACACTACCTTCAAAACTCAGCCACCTTGTGTGGAATACCTGATGCAAGCGAGTGTGAGAAGACTCTAACACTGACTGAATTGCCTCAAGTCTACACATATTACGAGGGGAATAGGCAAAATACTTGTACATATTATTCAGTATATCTTGAAACTTAACCAAGTATCTAACCTCGTCAGCTGCAGCGCCTGTACCCAGAGCTAACCGATGTGCAATGCAGTGAGTTGCAAGCAAACCTTTAGTAGCCTCCTTCAACCTGGTAACAATACCACTCTTGCAACTCAACATGACTGCAGCACCATCCGTTGATAAACCAATCAGATTGTCCAGACTAAAACCAAATGACTGAATTAAACCTAACAACTCTGAATATATAGATTCTGCATTTGCGGTTTGAAGCTGACGAATACCTAGAAATTGAGTCACTGGTTGAACACTGCCAGCCAAATTAGTTAGGTACCTAACATAAACAATCAAATTCTGATGTACTGAAACATCTGTGCTCTCGTCAAGCATGACGCTGTAAAAACGAGATTCCTTGACCTTGGTAGCCATCTCATCAACTATTACATCAGCCAATGACTGCTGAAACTCACTGGTGCTTCCGTGACCGTCATACGATGTGTGCTTATCTACTTTGAGGTCTGAGAGTTGGGTGGCGCCCTGAAATAGAAATAATCATTAATTTTGTATGCCATAAATATTTCATTTATTATTATACATGTTCTGACCGTGTGTGTGTGTGTATATATATATATATATATATATATATATATATATATATATATATATATGTGATTAACAAAAAGTGGCATTTATACAACAATCACGGTGTACTACAGTAATATCACATTGAATATATTGAGCTTATACGTGTTTTTTCCTTATGTTGCTGTCATTTAAATACATAGAATATTACTGTTAACAAGCTATTATATAATATTCTCAATACCTGTGTGATACACAACTGGTGCAGCTTTGGGACAATTGTATTAGCCAGGTTGTAGTAAGCCGCAAAGAAAGTGTTCCGCATAGCACTAATAATAGCAATTTTGCTTTTGCTAATGGCAGTGATCTTCGCTGCTTCCATGGTGCTGGCATCCCACATCACCGTTTATGCACATGTATGACTGTTGTTACCTGAAGAAGAAAAAAATGCATTATCAACTTTAGTTGACATTTTAATAACAATAAAACCCTATGATCGTACATTGCAATATAAGATAATTGAAGTATAATGCGGCCGTCGATTGCATGCATTCCATAATTAAATGCACCACCCCCACCCCACCCCCCGTTCTTTATGGCTAGCTTCCCAGAGCTTGTAGTGAATTGCTTCCTAAATCCCAAGAATGATCACCGAATGCTGTATAAATTTTCTCAACAAGCAAAATAGGATCTCCATTCCCACGAATGAAACTTACACGAGTTAACAACTGGCAATATTGGACCGTATATATAAGCATAAATTCACACCCAATTTATGGATTCTTTCACTCCTGTATTTTGAGAAATAAATAATTATTTTTAATTATGCAAACTTGGATTTTTTTTGTTGCTATTTCTTGTTGTGGAGTTTAAGTCTCTGTGGGATTGATGGCAAAAGGAAAAGATCAATGAGTAAAATGCAAAAATATTACTTACCCCGCCTGGATTGATGTTTGGTGACGCACTCCTTCTTCAAAATATCACATCCAGTTGTAAATGAATTTACAAACTTTGCCTTGATACATACATCACAGAACATCTGTTTTAACTTTGGATCATATCTGAGCCACGGACGCCCAAGTTTCCAACTGTCTTGAAATTTTCGGGACTTGTTGCCCCGTTCATCGTAATGTGGTGTTGCACTTGAAGCGCTACATGTAGATGATGTTGGACTGCAGGGTTTATTATCGGGTTCAGTGATTGTTTTGTCTGATGAATTTGCACTAAATCCAAACGCTGTTAATTTTTGTAACTTAGGATGAGATAATGAAATCGCAACGTCTAACTTGCGTTTGCTCATGATAATGTTGCACTGGCGACAGATATAATTATAATTTAGATTTTTTTCCATTTGCTTTCTATTTATACACCGTAGTCAGTACTTCAAATGTTATCAGTTTTCTATGAAGGTTCAGAAAAACTATTGTATTGGTATATGTAAAAAAACAACAGAAGGATTAGCCATTCAATTAAATTGTTTCTTTTCTATTCGCTTCTTCAGAAGTCGGTCAGTTGTAGGTATAGTACGGTAGCATGATTGACTGTATCACAGCATACAGTACTCAGCCCAGATGTCGGCATAAGCAGATTATGATGTAACAATGCACTGTAAAGATGGGATGATCAATACGAACAAAGGATCGTTTGTGTAACAAATTAATTCCAATGCATTGCTTAGTCAAGTTTGTGGCTTCCATTCGTTCTCCCATTTAATTTATTCAGCCCAAATCCATGATTGTATGTACAAATTAAATAACCAAAAAGTCTGTCGCCAAAAAAATCGCCAGATGGGATATTTTTGTCGCCAATAAGGGAAAATAATCGCAATTTGCGACATTGGCGAAGCCCAGCGCGATCCCTGATAGTGGTTTGATCACATACCTTCTGCTTTTCACAATTCTTCGGTCTCGACAGTTTTAACATTTGCATCTGTTTATTTGTCCATCTATCCATTTTTAACACTGGGGCAACACTCTGATGAAAGAATATGTGTTTGCAAAAATGTGCACACATATTGGATTAGTGATGATAATATGTCTTTTGTGATTTGGAATTAATCAGTTTAAACATTTATATATCCATCTGTCTATCATTCACACTTTCATTTCCAGAGCAGGAGACCAAAACTGTTGAAGATATCTGATTACAAGTCTGAGACAGGGTTCTTGGTTTAAATTTCCCACCCCACCCTGCCTGTTTATAATGTGGTGGATTATATCATATGTCTGTCTGACCAGAAATACTTTAGTTTCTGTAGCATAAATCTCAAACTGTTATATTTAAACCAGACTAAGAACAGCCTTTTGATCCTTTAAAATTTAAGCATTGATTATTTTTATGTAACTATGGAAACAAAGTGTTGCAGAAGTAGAATATAAATTGAGTGTGCTGCACCATATGGTAATTTCAACAAGAATATTCACATAAACAGGTGGGGTAGATGGAAGGGGGGGGGGACTGATAAGTCATCCTTTGATGTCTCCGATTCTCTGTGTTGATGCTAAGAATAGCATCTCTTACCCATAATTATCAGTAATTATCTTTCAGGAAAAGAAAATACTGCTATTTCTAATATATTTGCACCAATGTTTTCATGTGATCATGTCTTTATCTTTTATAAAAGAATACTAATGTTAAGTAACATTAAGATCTCTTACAACAATGAATTACCACCTACACTCACTTATAAGTAAAGTCCAACAATGAATTACCACATACACTCACTTATAAGTAAAGTCCAACAATGGATTACCACCTACACTCACTTATAAGTAAAGTCCAACTGGAAACAGCATCTCTTGTTGCATAATGCACTGGCAGATCTGGATATATATTCAACTGATTTTCCTAACAAATTACATAGACCAAGATCTGCAGTAGCATAATGCAACAACAGATCTGGGTCTGTGAATTGAAATACTGGCGAGTATAAATAGTAGCTCTAAAATGAAAATGATTTGTCATGCAATGATATTGAGAATTCAACATTCGAAGATTAAATGACACTGCCAGCTGTGTTGATAACAAATAGTTCCAAAACAATGAATCACTGTAATTAGGTTATTTGACAATCTGCATGCACTCACTACAGGACCAGAAGGATGCATATTGCTTTGTTGTTGTCCATCCATTGGTCTGCCTGTTATCAGGTCCATTCACCTGTCTTGAGCCATTATAGTGTATTAGCACCAAGGCTATTAAATTTGGAGCTCTAAAACATTTAGATTTTCCGACCAGCATTTTTAAATTTTGTATATGCACACCATAAGGCAGAGTAATTATGTTTTGATATTGTCCATCCATCAGTTATCTGTCTGTTACCATTTTTTTTCCCTGCATGATATCCACAATTTCCAGTTACCAGATCTTAGGGATTGCTTGCACTTGGGGTTAGGATGAAGCCTGTTGATTTCTGAGTTCAATGGTCAAGGTCATTCTGATTGAGGAAGAAAAATGGTTTATGCTCAGCCACATTTGTTCACCATCGCAGATGTAGACTACACTTTGCAAATAACTTGCATTTGTGGTTGGGATGAAACCTCTTGATGTCTCAGTTGAAAGATCAAAGGTCAAGGTAATTCTGGCCTAGGAAGAAAATGGTTTCTGCTCAGTGACATTTGCTTACCTTCATAGATATAGACAATACTTTGCAGATAACTTGCACTTGGCCTAGGACAGAAGCCTATTGATTTTAAGGTCAACATGGTCCTGGTTATTGTGAGTGAAAAAAAAAAGAATTTTGCTCAATAACTTTACATCTGAATCACAGACCTTAACCTAACATTTGGTGAATGCCTTGCACTTTGAATCAGGAAGAAGTTTATTGATAAAGGGGTTAAAGGTGAAAGCTAAAAAAAAAAAAAAAATTGTTTCTACGCATTATTTGTGTTCTTTACTGAGTAATATGTAGATCTATACTAAATTTAAGATAGAATTTTATCAAAAACTTACCCTTAATTACAACAAGTTACTATGAGTTTTATTTTAAGCCAAAAATACATATGCTTTTGACTGTAGTGTTCAGTCTGCATGCCTTGAAATAGTCAAGAATGTGAGATTGAAATCTTATTGCTTGTATTATCATCAACAACTATATTTCATTTTGATGACATTTAACCTCCTTTATCAGGGATTTCTCTTATGACATTTAACAGTGTATCAATAAGCAGGGAAGAAGAGTTTGTGCATGACATTTTAAAAATTATTTGGACAAATATCTATATTTTCATAATTGAATATAAATCTTAAAACCAGTCTTACATCATTTTTTTTTTTGTCATTATTACTTACTGCTTATGCTCAAGTACCTGCATCCATGCAGATCTGTTTCTCCTCATGTTGAGACAGCTTGGTAATTGAAAAGTTGCCCTGTAATGTTATTGAGAAGTTGCACCAATTTGGCATGCAGGCAGCTGTGGTATAAAATTAATGTCACAGAGTCAGACACTTGCAGGTCGGAATACAGACAAAGTGAATATAGGTTTTTTATTTCCATGCCTGCCATAAGACAGAGAATACTATGTTATGATAATGGTTTACATGTCTGCCTGTTCCCAATTTCATTTTCACACAATAACCTGAGTTCTCCAAAATCCACTCATCCCAAATTTTGTAGATTGTAATTGGTAACTATTTTTCTTTTTGTATTCACCGTCATCTTGACCAGTGATACTTTTAACTCCAGAAAAAGGTTGATGTAAAGTCTTGGAGTATCAAGGCAAACAAATTATGTCTGTCCTATATAATAGGACTGTTTTGTACTTCAACATTTCAGAAAAAAAATGAGACAAAAAACAAGGCAAAAGCATTTTAATATTTTGTACTTTAAGATTTTATGAAAAAAGAAAACAAAAAATAAGACAAAAGCATTTTAGTGTTTTGTACTTTTAGATTTCAGGGATAAAAAGAGAAAAAAACAAGAGAAAAGCATTTTAACAATGGAAATAATTCACACATCGCTATTCTTTATGATGTTAAGCCTTCAACATTATCTTAAAGTTCATTGGTTCTATTGCACTTGAGTAATTTAAATGATCATGTGGATACAGCTGTGTTTTGAAACAGAAATTTGCTTTTGACAAAGCAGTTTCTTGACTTAATTTCACATACATTAAGAAATGACATAAAAATATGTTTAAAAGATGCTGTTTTCTGTGCAATTCATATTTTTTTGTTTATTATTAACACAAAATGTTGTTCCTAATTTCTTCTTAGTTTTCATAAACTTAAGAGTTATGAAGAGCAATTTCTTTCATTTGATGAGGAAAGGTGTCAAAGAAATAAGTATGTGACGGTGCAAATTTCTGGCAATCTATTTTGAGCATTTTTATTTCCATCTATAAGTTTCACCACTTATATTTACTCAAACCGGGGCAATTACATCGAGAGCGGTCATCTCCTAGATACCGAGTACCGAAAGAAGTGTTATATATAATAGCATTATATACGCCACCCCGTAACAAAGTACCATACTTATTTTCTAGTGGTGTCTAACTGCAAAAATGACAGACCATAGTCTACCTTTGGTAGATCTGGGTCTATGTTATACTGCATAGATCTCGATCTTCTGGCACATTATGCAACAGCAAATCTAGATTGTTGTTTTCAGTTTGTTTTTGGATTTGACTTCTATATGAGTCCATACAGTAGTTCTGATATTTGATGGAATTTTATAGCACCATTTATTTAGTATTCCCCGTGTTTCTGTGTTATAGTACCATTTTATATAGTACCTTATGTTATAGTACCATTTTATTTAGTACCCTGTGTTATAGTACCATTTTATTTAGTAACCTGTGTTATTATACCATTTTATTTAGTAACCAGTGTTATTATACCATTTTATTTAGTACCCTGTGTTATAGTACCATTTTATATAGTACCCTGTGTTATAGTACCATTTTATATAGTACCCTGTGTTATAGTACCATTTTATATAGTACCCTGTGTTATAGTACCATTTTATTTAGTACCCTGTGTTATAGTATCATTTTATTTAGTACCCTGTGTTATAGCATCATTTTATTTAGTACCCTGTGTTATAGTACCATTTTATTTAGTATCATGTGTTATAGTACCATTTTATATAGTACCCTGTGTTATAGTACCATTTTATTTAGTATCATGTGTTATAGTACCATTTTATTTAGTATCATGTGTTATAGTACCATTTTATTTAGTATCATGTGTTATAGTACCATTTTATATAGTACCTTATGTTATAGTACCATTTTATTTAGTATCATGTGTTATAGTACCATTTTATTTAGTATCATGTGTTATAGTATCATTTTATTTAGTACCCTGTGTTATAGCATCATTTTATTTAGTACCCTGTGTTATAGTACCATTTTATTTAGTATCATGTGTTATAGTACCATTTTATTTAGTACCCTGTGTTATAGCATCATTTTATTTAGTACCCTGTGTTATAGTACCATTTTATTTAGTATCATGTGTTATAGTACCATTTTATTTAGTATCATGTGTTATAGTACCATTTTATTTAGTACCCTGTGTTATAGCATCATTTTATTTAGTACCAGTGTTATTATACCATTTTATTTAGTACCAGTGTTATTATACCATTTTATTTAGTATCATGTGTTATAGCATCATTTTATTTAGTACCAGTGTTACTATACCATTTTATTTAGTGACCTGTGTTAAGCACCATTTTATTTAGTACCAGTGTTATTATTCCATTTTATTTAGTAACCTGTGTTATAGCATCATTTTATTTAGTACCCTGTGTTATAGTATCATATTGTACACAATGTTATAGCACCATTTTTTTTTAGTACCCTATATAGTCATCATCAAAAAAGGAAGTCTCTCTATTGCATTCTAAGCTTTTGTTCTAAAAATTAAATATTCCATAGATCATCATCCAGTGTCTTACCAATTGTACATTGATGACACCCAAAGGTGAAAATCTAGCCACCCAGCTGAAGTTCATGCTACCATCCAAGGTGTAGAGAGATGCATTTCTGATGTGAAATCATGGATGACATGTAACAAGCTGCAGATGAATGATGATAAAACTGAGGCCATTCTGATCACAACACAAAGAATTTCTCATTCACATCATTTACCTCAAATAATAAATATCAGCAACACCAAGTATGAAACCTACTTATACTCTGGACAGTACTCTCACGCTGCACCAACATGTCATGAACATATGCAAGGCTACATATCCTGAGCAGAGATGCATTAGCTCCATTTGCAAATATGTTTCAGTTGATGTCACTAAAACACTTTTGTGTTCATTAGTACTTTCAATACTGTACTATTGTAACTCAATTCTGTCTGCTTCATCTCAATATCTACTCCTGAAACTTCAAAACATTTAAATACAGCTGCTCAGATCATCTTTAGAGTACAACAATCATAGTACACCTCACCACTGCTCTGTACCCTACACTGGCTATCCATTTGATCCAGAATCAAACACAAAATTTGATGTCTGTGCTGTTTTGCTAACAGTCTCCAGTCCAACATACTAATCCGACCTCACCCATGTGTACACACCAGCAACATACTTATGCTCCTCTTCTGACAATCGTATACTCATTATTCCCACTATGAAAATAAAGTCATATGGACAACGTTCTTTTGCACACCAGGGCCCAGCAATGTGGAACAAATTGCCCATTAAAATTAGACACAAAGACATGGTGATTCCTTTCAAGAGTGCTCTTACAACTCACATATTTTGACTGCAAGAACAAACTTAAAGACCTAATAATGTTTCCTAACTTAAATATTTTCAGTATATTTGTATGTTTTCTAATTTCATAGTGCTTGTTGTGGGTTTTTGTAGGTCATACCATCATTATACATGTATATGTTGTAAAACACTTAAAACTTCTAAAGATTAGACAGTATAGAAAGTCATTATTATTTTTAATATTATTACTATTATTATTATTATTATTATTATTATTATTATTATTATTATTATTATTAGAAAAAAGTTAAAGATTTTAATACTTTTCACCATCATAAAAGGTCGTGACATGCTTTTCTTTTCTTCATTTCATTTCCTTCTTTTTCTTTGTTTCCTAATATGTCCAAGTGAAATTTCCATTTGTAATGTTCCATTTGTCATATGAAGGTGTGTTTAAATTCTTATTCATTGTATAGAAAGATTTGCAAAGATTTGATCACCTTCAGGAAGCATAAAAAGAAAGTGCTTGCAAAATGCACGATGACACATTCCACTTTAATAAGCTGCTTCATATTTTCTGTGCCTTCGATCACCTTGAAGTTTACAAAAAGACCCTGTTTTCTTTACTAGATTGCATTGTATGATCATATAAGGCATAAAAAAATAGTATTGCCATTAAATTAATCTTTCCATCAATGTACTTCTACTGTAATGGATGGTCAGCATACACTGCAGTGATGTCAACAGGATGAGCATTTTTGTTATGACATCCATGCATCTGTTATCGTCTTCATTTTCATACAGTCACTTAAGTTTTACAACATCTACCCTTGTAAAACTTCACACTAAGGAACAAGCATATTGATTTTAAGGTCAAACCATGCAAGGCCAGGATCACTGAAAGAATCAATTCTGTACAGAAAATTTATCTGGTAGTTCTAAATCTCAGATAACATTCACTTGAGGATGGGAATCCTATTGATCCTGTGATCAAAAAGCCAAAAGTCAAGTTCACTGGTTGAAAAATTTATAATTAATATAATAACTTCAACCATGTAAATTTATCATTGTTTTTGAATAACTCACATTTCAGGTAGGAAAAAAGCCAACTGATGTTTGAGTCAAGAGGTCAAAGGTTAAGGTTATTGTGACTGAAAGAAGAAAAATGTTTTTATGTAATAACCTTTTGTTTTATACCCCATATCTTGCACAAAGTTTGTAGAGGACTTACACTTTAGGAAGAGGCCTCTTGTTCAGGGGTGGGGGTACTTTACTTTCTACCAAAAGAAAAATGGATTTTGTGCAGTAAACTTTGGTTCTAGAGTAAGTTTCTTGACAGATTTAGGAACCCATAGATTTTGGGGTCTAAAAGTCAAGTTCATGGTAAATCTAATAAGAAAATAGTGGTTTCTTCACAACAGGATTACTTCAAGACAGTATATTCCTTGACCAAATTTATTGGTACCTTTTGGTCAATAATCTCTCCTGGGTCAACATGCCTTACTAGTGGCTTCACATAGATCTATTAAATATGGGCCAGGTGTATAATATACTGTTGATATTACTCCTGTTTAGTTGAGTCAGAAAAATCATTTTTGGATATTAAAATAACTTGTGGTACTGATCATGCTCAAACTTATTTCCTTTAAGCTGAAATTATCATGGACTGTTCATGTAAGGAAGGTTGATAAATTTTTTAATTTCTAGATAACATGTACGCTACATGTACATAAAAAGGAATGTTAAAATAGACAACAAAAGAATGATGGATATACAATACCGTTTTAAAGTAGAAATAATTAATAGTGTTAATATTCCCATAAAGGGACAACAAACAATCATCAGCTCCAGTGGCCTAAATGGTTAGAGCATCAGCTTCAGATGAAAGATGTCATGGGTTTTAATCCCAGCAGACCATCCCAGAGATTTATAAAGATGGTACTAACAGCTGCTTCAAAAAGCATTCAGCATTAAGAGGTTAGTGTTAAAATTGGTTGGCCTGGTTGGCCTGGAGTCAGAATAATGTGACTGTAATGGACATGATGTAACAAGTCTGCAGCATGATGCATAAACTGCCACACTGAAGACATCATATTGATATGACTGACTGTGTTAGACACAAGGCAGTATGTGGGGTGCAAGTCAGCAAAAGTGATGAGTGGGACCCAAGCTAAAAATTTGCAATGCAGAGTTGATTTCCTGAAAGCATGGGGCCCAAATACAGTTGCCTCATTCACCTTGCCCTAGGGCTGGGCCTGCACATACACACACACAACCAAAGTAACTTGTTTTAATGACCATCTAAAACTTTTTTCCCTTAATTAAGCTCAAGTTATCATGGAATTGTTCATGAAAGGAAGGACAATGAATTTTTAAATTACATGCATAAGGTCGCCATGGATGGAGATAGCACAAGGGAAGTCATCACAAGAATCGGCAAGGCCAACCAGACCTTCGCAATGCTGAAGCCCATATGGAGGACAAGAAACCTCAGTGTCCACACGAAGATCCGTATCTTCAAGAGCAATGTGTTGAGCGTCCTTTTGTACGGCTCAGAGTGTTGGAAGTCCACTGCGAACATAGAACACAAGCTCGAAGTGTTTCAAACCAAATGCCTGCGACGCATCTTGAGGATCTTCTGGACAAACACGATCTCAAATGAGGAACTTCGGCACATAGCGGGTGTAAGCACCATCTCTGAGATCATTTCAACTCGGCGATGGAGATGGCTCGGCCATGTCTGCAGAATGCCTCCTGACTCACTACCAAGGGTGGCACTGAGATGGACCCCACAGGGGAAAAGGAACCGTGGCAGACCCAAAGAGACCTGGCGACGAACAGTGGAGAGAGACCTTAAGACCAGAGGCCTCACCTATCAGACCGCCCCTGCAATAGCTGCCGACAGACGGAAATGGTGCTCCCTTGCAGTTGCCTCAAGCACCAGACAGCGCAGAGAGGATTGATTGATTGATTGATTGATTGATTGATTGATTGATTGATTGATTGATATGTAAAGGAATGTCAAAATAGACCAGAAATAATGATGGAGTACCGGTATATAAGACCCACTTAATAAGGTAAAAGCAATTGTTAAAGTACATGTATATAGTCTAATAAAAGTACAGTTTGTTGTTTGCAGATATTTCTCGAACAATTGCTAATCTATTGCCTGCATGATCTCCCTTAGAATACAATTTTTTTTTGTAAAATTCAAATTTTATCATTGTTTTCATCCCTTGCATGCAATTTGAATCGGTAAAAATGGGCAAGCAGTTCATATTGACGACTTAACTTTAAATTTCAGAACCAGTTACTGTATTTTATTTAAGATGATTATTTGTGTGTGCTATTTCAGTTTAAGTCTTTTAGAGGGCCTTAAATAACTTGATAATAATTTACTTGCCAGCTCAACATAAACCCCATCCATTAAATTTAATAGCACTAACATTCCAAAATGGAATGTGTATGTCATTATTTCTTTTGCTATCCAGCTAAAATCTCAATTTCTCTCTCAAACATTCTCACAAATAATAGTTCAACATAAAGAATTATCACCTCAGAGTTTTGAATCTTTGTAAAACTATGTTAATTAAACTGTTGCACAGTGGGATGGACGCTTTTTACTTGCTCCCATCAAGAAAGCAGTATCCACAGGACTGATGATGTAACAAAATGAGCAAAAATGTTATGTTTCCAATAAGTGAAGTATAAGAATTTACTTGTTTCATAAAATTCCACAAAAAGACATAACTATGATATAGGTGGTACCAGAGTCAAAACATGTTTAGTCAATAAAATGTATATATATTTAGATAATATGTACGAGCAGAAATTTACAGCCATGAAATCAAGTGCTTTAGATTCTGTTACTTTCTTGATTTGCTCTCAAGCGAACAGGGTGTTGTAAACTATGTGTGGAATTCAAATCCAGTACACCTTACTATGCAAGGCACAAGAATCAGGTCTTTCAGTTTTCACATTATTGGATGTCCATTTTCAGACCATTAAGGTCTGTATGGTGTCAGTGAGAGCCTGTACAGTCAACAAGATTAATGAAAGTAAAATATACATGAATATACAATGTAAGAGCATGAATTACTCAAATACATTTAATATACAATGTAAGAGCTTGAATCACTCATATACATTGAATATACAATAAAAGAGCCTTAATCACTCATATACATTGAATATACAATAAAAGTGCCTGAATCACCCAGATACATTGAATATACAATGTAAGAGCCTGAATTACTCAAATACATTTAATATACAATGTAAGAGCTTGAATCACTCATATACATTGAATATACAATGTAAGAGCCTGAATCACCTAGATATATAATTGAAATATACAATGTAACAGCCTGAATCACCCAGATATATTGAATATAAAATGTAAGAGCCTGAATCATCTAGATACATTTGAATATATATTGTAAGGACCCGAATCACCCAGATACAGTGAATATACAATGTAAGAGTCTGAATCACCCAGATACATTGAATATACAATGTAAGAGCCTGAATCACCCAGATACATTGAATATACAATGTAAGAGCCTGAATCACCCAGATACATTGAATATACAATGTAAGAGCCTGGATCATTCATTACATGAAATATACAATTTAAGAGCCTAAATCATTCATTTACATAGAATATACAATGTAAGAGCCTGAATCATTCATTTACATTGAATATACAATGTAAGAGCCTGAATCATTCATTTACGTGGAATATACAATGTAAGAGCCTGAATCATTCATTTACGTGGAATATACAATGTAAGAGCCTGAATCATTCATTTACGTGGAATATACAATGTAAGAGCCTGAATCATTCACTTACATTGAATATACAATGTAAGAGCCTGAATCATTCATTTACGTGGAATATACAATGTAAGAGCCTGAATCATTCATTTACGTGGAATATACAATGTAAGAGCCTAAATCATTCATTTACATTGAATATACAATGTAAGAGCCTGAATCATTCATTTACATTGAATATACAATGTAAGAGCCTGAATCATTCATTTACGTGGAATATACAATGTAAGAGCCTGAATCATTCATTTACATGGAATATACAATGTAAGAGCCTGAATCATTCATTTACATTGAATATACAATATAAGAGCCTGAATCATTCATTTACATGGAATATACAATGTAAGAGCCTGAATCATTCATTTACATTGAATATACAATTTAAGATCTTGAGTATATGTGAGAAAGCTTGCCAGTAGCTTTTCGTGGGTCGGTGGTACTTTCGGGGGTGGGGGGTGGGGTTCCTAGGTTCTTCCTCCACCATTAATACTGGCTTTCATGTATAGGGGGTTTCACGGTTACTAGCTCACCAGAGGGCGTATCGGTGCAGCTCACTTCCGGATAGTTAAATAATTATAGATGGCAGACGTAAAGCAAGACAATTTGACAAACCACTCAATTTTGCAAACAGGATCGATATCTCGCTATCTTAAAATGAAATTCTATCAATATTTGATAAATTGTTGTTACATCTTTATTTTTTTTCTCACTAACTTGCGCTGCAGCCAGCTTTTAAATAATTGTTTTCTGCTCATTTCAGATCTTCATTATCTTTCCATTACTACATTATGTACTAGTTTGTGTTATTTGATTGTGCAAAAGTATATCGCTGTGTAAAAAGTTCTTGCAATTTATCTCGCTTGAAGAATATTGAAAAGATGTCTATCACATTTCATCTGGTGCATTGGGTATGTATATCCTCGAATGAATGTGTTTGCATACGTATATTACATAAACGTACTTCAGGTGAAAAATGAGTATAATTTGATACTAAGAAAGAAGGAGTGCCCGATAGAAAAAAACAAAGATGAATATTTGTGAGTATTTATTTATTATTGACTTGTAGGGCTTTTTCTTACAAGCAGTGTCATTTTTTAAAATAATACTGTTTGCAATTTTACACCCGGTCACGTGGATTAATATTGAACCAAAGTAGTAGGACGAAATCTATGAAATAATTGTATTTTTAAAACTTTCATCTTTAATGCAAGGAAAGTTAAACAGAATTAAGCTAATTTTAATAAGGCTGTTCTAAATGAATTTGCAGGTATTCAATCTGAAATCTTGTTAAAGACAATAGCAGATTTGAAAGTTATTGCATATACCGTCCGATACTTGATGTTCAAAATTCTAAACGAAAATGAAACAAGATAAAACATCATTAATCTGAAAATTGTATACTTTTTACACCCAACTATGAAACAATATTCCATCAGCATTAATTACTCTCCTTTATCGATAGCTAATGTAATTATTGCTTTGTCAAATTCATCTGAATACATGTACATTAATATACTGTTCCATTTTTAAAATTTATAAAAACAACAACAACATTTCTGATTTAAAATATTTAGCATTACATATCAGCTGCTGGATTGAATTCGTATTATAATTTCCTTATCGAACTTGTGTAATAACTTTCTTAACTCGTGTTATAAACGAACTATTAGCCATAGGAAAGTAACTGAGAAAGAATGATATATCAACATATCAAAAAAGCAAATTGTTGAGATTATTTTTCTTTAAAGTTATGTAGCCAAAAAGGTGCAAGAAATGTTTAAAATTGGAGAGCAAGTTGAAATGTTCCTACAAATGTGTCTGAAATTATGGATAGTGAATCTATATTATCAGGTATAATATAAATATGGACAGTGTATTTAATTTAATTAATTGACATTCTTAAAGTATGGAAAGAAAATATTTAATTATGTGATATAATGTAAGTATGGACACTGATCTAATTATCTGATTTATTGTCTATAATTATTCTCCTAGTATTAACAAAATAAGTTTGACATAAATAATTGATTCATTGGTTTTCCTTTGTTAACTTTATGTTTCGCTACTCAAGTGTAGAACAGTAAACTGTCCGGAACTGGAGATTTTTTGTGGGCATGCGCATTGGAGCTAAGGGAGATAATTTTAGGCGCTACGATCAGTAACTCCGTTGTAACCGTGAAACCCCCTATAGCTTATTGTGTGCTGATAAATGGCATTAAAAGCTAAAACAATAACAACCAACTACCTAGACCATGATGAATATCTTCAAAGACCTGGACCGTATTCCATGATGAATATCTTCAAAGATCTGGACTGTATTCCATAATGAATATCTTAAAAGACCTGGACCATATTCCATGATGAATAT
Source organism: Unio pictorum (assembly GCA_030141615.1). NCBI lineage: Eukaryota > Metazoa > Mollusca > Bivalvia > Unionida > Unionidae > Unio > Unio pictorum. The sequence continues at coordinate 3,244,467 of JARLTB010000173.1, read as the reverse complement.
CTTCAAAGACCTGGACTGTATTCCATGATGAATATATTCAAAGACCTGGACCATATTCCATAATGAATATCTTCAAAGACCTGGACTGTATTCCATGATGAATATATTCAAAGACCTGTACTGTATTCCATGATGAATATCTTCAAAGACCTGGACCGTATTCCATGAAAGACCTGGACCATATTCCATGATGAATATCTTCAAAGATCTGGACCGTATTCCATAATGAATATCTTGAAAGACCTGGACCATATTCCATAATGAATATCTTCAAAGATCTGGACCGTATTCCATGATGAATATCTTCAAAGACCTGGACTGTATTCCATGAAGAATATCTTCAAAGACCTGGACCGTATTCCATGATGAATATCTTCAAAGATCTGGACTGTATTCCATAATGAATATCTTAAAAGACCTGGACCATATTCCATGATGAATATCTTCAAAGATCTGGACCATATTCCATAATATCTTCAAAGATCTGGACCATATTCCATAATGAATATCTTCAAAGACCTGGACTGTATTCCATGATGAATATATTCAAAGACCTGGACTGTATTCCATGATGAATATCTTCAAAGACCTGGACCGTATTCCATGAAAGACCTGGACCATATTCCATGATGAATATCTTCAAAGATCTGGACCGTATTCCATAATGAATATCTTCAAAGACCTGGACCGTATTCCATGAAAGACCTGGACCATATTCCATGATGAATATCTTCAAAGATCTGGACTGTATTCCATAATGAATATCTTCAAAGACCTGGACCGTATTCCATGAAAGACCTGGACCATATTCCATGATGAATATCTTCAAAGATCTGGACCGTATTCCATAATGAATATCTTCAAAGACCTGGACCGTATTCCATGATGAATATCTTCAAAGACCTGGACCGTATTCCATGATGAATATCTTCAAAGATCTGGACCGTATTCCATGATGAATATCTTCAAAGATCTGGACCGTATTCCATGATGAATATCTTCAAAGATCTGGACCGTATTCCATAATGAATATCTTCAAAGACCTGGACCATATTCCATGATGAATATCTTCAAAGACCTGGACCGTATTCCATGATGAATATCTTCAAAGATCTGGACCGTATTCCATGATGAATATCTTCAAAGATCTGGACCGTATTCCATGATGAATATCTTCAAAGATCTGGACTGTATTCCATAATGAATATCTTCAAAGATCTGAACCATATTCCAGGAATCTGTTTACATCTTTAAGGAATTGAGTAGGTAGTACAAGTTTTAAAAATGTTTTATTAGTAATGGATTTATGGATATTATTTTTATTTGGTTTGGAATTGACATATTGGTTTAAAAAAATGTAAAACAGTCACCTAAATCAGTCTTAGAATCTGTTACTTCCGGAACATGTTTTATTTTGATTAATATGGTTTGTAAATGTTTTAGAGGTAGATTTTACTTGATTGCTTGTCACTCCATACCAAAATAAGTCTCTGATTCCTTGTTATATGATCATTGAGAAGGTCTCTATATCACCTTGAATGTAGAAATCCCTTCTTTACTTGAAAATGTATCTATTGGAAGTTCAATGTATTCACACCAATCAGTATTTGATATTGGGGGTCTGTACACAAAGAATACAATTGGGTTTACCTTTTTTTGGAGTAATTTGTAAATAAATTAATTCAATTTAATGTGTTTCTAGGTCTTCTCTTCTAAACTTACCAACAGGTCCAGTGGGATTTTTAATGTAATGTTTAAAACAATTTCAGTCACATCGCTGCGTTGTCTGAAGTTGATAGTGACTTCTAGCTCTGGGGCATCATACTGCAGACACTTAGGATGATGTCCCACCCAGTGATATTTTCCTGACACCAGGCTGACCAGTCCTAACACTAACCTCCTAATACTGAGCACCTATCAAGGCAGCTGTTAGTACCATTTTTATAAGTCTTTGGTGTGATTCAGACAGGGTTTGAACTTGCAACCTCCCACATCAGAGGTGGATGCTCTTATCACTAGTCCACCAGAGCAGTAACATAAAAAAAGAATCCCACCTGATCTGCTTTCCTATCACTTGGAAAAAGTTTGTTTTATGCATTGATATACAAGAAATTTTTACCTACATTTTCTGTCAACATTGTTTCTGTGAGTCCAAATAAATGTCCATTTACATTATTATTTACTCAGCTTAACAATAAATTTTCTTCCATTACATTGAATGTAATCCAAGAATTATCATTGAATAAATTATTCTGTCAGTACAGTATTTGATACTTTTAAGTTCATGTGTACAGATTGCTTTATAAATTTCCACATTTATAACATCTGTCAGGGGGAACAAATCTGTTTTGACATTAAGAATGTATGGTGTATAAGACAATCCTCGATAGCTAGACAGGTCCTTACCTGTAGCATTGAGATGGCCGCAGTGCCATTTACCTATTTCCCTGAATCTGTCATGAGTTATGGTTTTGTGTCCAAAACCACCGCACTGACAGTATTGATTTGTCTGTCTGTCTGTCTGTCATTCCAATTTGGAATGTTATGGTTTCACTACAGAAATCCAATTCGTCTGTACTGGTTGTATTGATGAGACTGATCATAGTGTTTATATCAATTTTGAATTTATTTTGGGTTTATTTAGAGTGCATACATGAATTAACTGCACATGTGATGTTTGCAATCTTTTATACTCTTTTTGGAGACAGATTAATTGCATTTTTTTGCAAATGAATGTCCGCATCACTTGAATTAGTCTATCTATCCAGGAAACTCATGTACAGTAGTTTATAAATGATATCACTCTCCCATTCACTTGCCAGTCCAATGATGGCCTTATTTGTATCTACACATCACATATTCTCCTAGGGGCCATCTCACACAGTGCAACCTGACAGTTTTGATTGAGCTTTTGGATGTCTGTCAGAAAGTGGTCATACAGTTCTTCAAAAGGTTCCAGGTCAGTTCCTCCACTGGCATTGTTCCCTCTGATATAGAAGAATATTTTGATAAACTTGGAGAGATCATTACAATATAGAGGACTATTACCAAAAGATTGGAGAGATCATACATTTTTATATCTTCTAATACTGTCTCTAGTTTTAGCAACTGTAATGCATGCTTTCTAACATAAAGCCGCAGCCCTCTGCTGTTAATTCCACGTAAAATGGAAATACCTATAATTTAGGGAGAGTTATCCATGATGATCATAAATTCAAAGTATTTTTTTTTTTAGTTTTGCATGGATGTTGTTTGTCTTTGGGATGCTTTACCAATCTTTATTTCACTAATTTTCTTCAAGTTTGTGGCAGAGTTAGAAACTGCATTATTTTTTTTAGTAACACTTCATGTGTTTGAAGAACAAAAACTGTATTGTCAATTCTCTGGCAATGCTTCAGGTGTCTGAAAAACTTCATTATATTTTATTTGGCATCACTCTTCAGGTGTCTGAGCACTTCATTTTTCTGGCTTCACTAAACAGATAAATCCAACACATTGTTTCTATGATAACTTGTAACATATGAACTAATAACTCCAGCTTGTTTAATAGATCTGGACATCATGTATGGATGATGTCTTTTAGTGATGCATCTTATAGCAGAACATGCAGTTGCAGCAGCAGTTACATGCATATATTAATCTTTTACACAGAACTACAGTACAACATGGTTCAAATGAACATGGATAAAAAATATGAATATAGATACCAAGCATGAACATGGATACAAAATATGAACATGTATACAAAGTATGAACATGGATACAAAGTATGAACATGGATACAAAATATGAACATGTATACAAAGTATGAACATGGATACAAAGTATGAGCATGTATATAAAATATAAACATGGATACAAAATATGAACATGGATACAAAGTATGAACATGGATACAAAGTATGAACATGTATACAAAATATAAACATGGATACAAAATATGAACATGGATACAAAGTATGAACATGTATACAAAGAATATGGATACAAAGTATGAACATGGATCAAAATATGAACATGGATAAAAAGTATGAACAAGGATACAAAGTATGAACATTGATACAAAATATGAACATGTATACAAAATATAAACATGGATATAAAATATGAACATGGATACAAAGTATGAACATGGATACAAAATATGAACATGTATACAAAGAATATGGATACAAAATATGAACATGGATACAAAGTATGAACATGGATACAAAGTATGAACATGAATACAAAGTATGAACATGGGTACAAAGTATGAACATGAATACATAGTATGAACATGGATACAAAGTATGAACATGAATACAAAGTATGAACATAAATATAAAAGTGCCATGATAGTTTCCCTCCAGAAAAGTGCTCAGACACCTGAAGAGGTGATCTAATGCAAGTTCAGATCTTACTGACCATTTTCTGAAAGTGCAATCAACAATAATGTACAAAGTTCAGCACACTGTATAGATATATGTAACAACATTAATTGTATAAATGTATAGTTACTATAGAGTGAATTGGTACATTGGAAGTGAAAAATATACATTTCAGTAGGGATGCAATAATCATCAGTATTATCTGTTCAAAATATTTGATTCACAATACAATAAATGTCAAAGTGGATCTGCTCTTAACCGTAGGGTCTTAGGAATTAACATTATCTGGAAGCTATAGTCATGCTATCTATGGTACAGTAAAACCTGTCTTGAAAGACCACTGCTATGAGAGACCACCTGTCTTGGGAGACCAGAATCTCAATGTACAGATTTAATGGTTATATAGTGTTATGACCTGATATGAGAGACCACCTGTCTTGAGAGACCATTATTTTTTGGCAGAAAAGGTGGTCTTTCAAGACAGGTTCTACTGTACTTGTTACTATGAGAGAATCTGCAGTTTTTGGGATCTTGAATATGCAAACCACAATGGAGTATAATAGATTGAATCAAAATCCCATACAATAGCATAACAATGTACTTGTGAACTGTTATTTTGAACACATTGCACAACAGTTCTTTTAGAGGTGCTTTGTACATCGGATAATGTAAGTGTGCATTGTACAACAGTAATTTTAATGGTGCATTGTACATCAGAGCAACTGTAAGGGTGCATTGTACAAAAGAGTAATTTTAAAGGTGCATTGTACAAAAGAGTAATTTTAAAGGTGCATTGTACATCAGAGCAATTGTAAGGGTGTATTAATTTGTACAACAGAGTAATTGTAAGGGTGCATTGTACAACAGAGTAATTGTAAGGGTGCATTGTACAACAGAGTAATTGTAAGGGTGTATTAATTTGTACAACAGAGTAATTGTAAGGGTACATTGTACAACAGAGTAATTGTAAGGGTGCATTGTACAACAGAGTAATTGTAAGGGTGTATTAATTTGTACAACAGAGTAATTGTAAGGGTGCATTGTACAACAGAGTAATTGTAAGGGTTCATGTGAAGTTAATTATCATAGGCAAGTTATGTCATTGCTTGAAATGATCAGTTTAGTGATTAAAATGGATTTTTATTTGTTGTTACATCAGATGGTGACAGTTCTGATAAGCTACACTCTTTATGCTTAACACATTAATCCCTGGAGGTTTTTGCTGTTTTCACATGAAATGGGAGTAGGAAACACATTTTGGGGACTATTTCTGAATACATCTTAATACATTGACTTCCATGCAATTTTCCATTAGCCCAATGCCTAGTTGTGTTTAAAAAAAAATGTATTCTATTAGTTAGTTTACTCACGCATCAGCAGAAGATGAAAAGTTGAATTTCTATTTTTTTTCTTTTTCTGCTTAACAAGCCCATAATTTTTGTATGGAGAAGACTCTTTATTCAAAATGTTCACCTTATCCTACTTTTTGCACAGGTTCACCTGTCTGTGTGCACATCAGACCAGTCTTCCTTAGATCTGAGGCCATATAGTCTAAAATCTAGACACAAAATCGGATTCCGATCATGGGCAAATTTTGGGTGGAAAAAAAATGGGTCCAAAAACTTAGGTTTTTCCCTCTGTATTTTGTAGTGCAACTAAAATGTCTACATTATTTGCTATCATTGTAGAGCTAAATCTGTCTACCTTTCTATGATACCACCCACTTTAGTGTATCATATATGACCTTGACGCTACAGAACTTGGAAGTAGGCTACTACCTCATGCCCCGTAAACTCAGCGATAAGGGTTAATGTATTAAATTCTTTTTCATAACCAGATTGAATTCAGAATATGTCATTCTCTTTCACAAATGTTAGTCTTTCTAGTGCCCCTTGATTTTACTACTTTTCTCCTTTTTTCTCCTTTTTTGGTCAGTCTTCACAATTCTTCAGATTTTCTTTCAATTGTTTTAATGTCCATGCCGTTTCTTTTTAAACAATTTTATGTTCTAAAATTGAATATACGCTGAGTAAATGGATGAATGTAGTAATTTCAAATATGGTCTCTATATAAAGGGAACTGGATGATTAAGAATGATTAAGAAGTTGGGTAATCAGGTTTCTCATGTCAAGTCAAGTAAAGGTTTGTTTATTATCTCAATAAAGTAAGTAAAGTTTGTAGTACATGTACTATTTTTTTATAATTGATAACATGTTCTTATTTTTCACTACTTTTTAAAAAGGTTACCATACTTTATGGATACTTTTTCACAAATGTTGCTGATAAGACTATATCACTGAAAATGCTTGAAGGGATGGTTTTCTTAGGTTGCTTTGTGTGTACAACCTTTGTATGATAGTGACAAGATTAATAATTGAAGCTATGAAATGACTGGTTGTTTTTGTGTGAAGGCTTCTCTATCAAATTAATTCAGCTGCCTGGCCTCAATCAGACATCACATTAAATGATACCAGTCTTTGACTACTGCAAATTGGGAATTTACCCCATAGAGTGCCTACTTTATAAAATCCTTTTTTAATTCAAACAAAGTAATAGATAAATATAATATTGCAATATATTTTTGAAAATTATAATGACAAGGGATAGACCATTTCTTTTTTATTTGGGGTGGGGCACATTGATCTTGTTTTCAAACCAGGATTTGTGTTTTGTTATCTGAATGTTTTATCTAATATAATGGATGTAGTTGAGTTTTTGTGTATATCAGAGGAAAAACTAAGATAATCTGTTAAAGTGATAATTCACATATAAATGACAGAAAGCAACAAGAACACAAATGAAAGACTAGATTTTTTAGGGAAATTGAACATCACCATTTGAATAGCTAAGATGACTTTCAGCATAGTGAAATAAGAGCTTGAACATGACATTATTCTATGTACAACAACATTAATGCCTTATCAGTTGGAAGGAAGTGTCTAGCTTGTGAACACATCACTGATAGCTGGGGCAGGCTGGTGGGGCAGGCTGATCAGATAGTAGGATTCCAGACTGTACCCTTTCCATGTGAGCTTGGCAGTCAAACCACCAAGTCAGTGTTAGTGATATGCACTAACATAAGGGCCATTTCTTTTTATATAATCAATGCAAGGCCTACTTACAATAATGAAATAGTTTGGCACTACAAGGGGTAAGACAGCTCTTTAAAATTAGAATGTAAACATGAATTGCCACCTAGAATGCCAGAGGTATGACCTGTACTCCACTCCTGAATGGCCATATTGATGACATTAGACTAGGAAAAGTTCTATTGTTACTGATTTTCATCCTGTGTATAACAGAAACTGTTTCAATAGGTTGCTGTAGTCCAGTGAAAAGGAGAATCAAATATTCTAATTGAAAGACAATAGGCTGTGGAATCAACCTTTTGTAAGCTGTCACATCATTTTATTCTCCCAGGTAGGTGTACAAAATCAGAGCAAGTGATCACAACAAATTTAATGGACAAAAATACTTTAATTTTTGTATCATAATGGAGATTGGGTTATGCTAAACTACCATCTGCTTGCATATTTTAAGAAATTTCACTTGACATATATGCAGCCAATTGAAGGTTTAACAGTGATCAGCAGAAGTTTTGACATTGACCAATATAAGGTTTGACATTGACCAATAGAAAGTTTAACACTGATCAGCAGAAGGTTTGACAATGACCAATAGAAAGCTTAACAGTGATCAGCAGAAGGTTTGATATTGACCAATATAAGGTTTGACAATGACCAATAGAAAGTTTAACACTGATCAGCAGAAGGTTTGACATTGACCAATAGAAAGTTTAAAAGTGATCAGCAGAAGGTTTGATATTGACCAATAGAAGGTTTGACATTGACCAATAGAAAGTTTAACAGTGATCACCAGAAGGTTTGACAATGACCAATAAAAAGTTTAAAAGTGATCAGCAGAAGGTTTGATATTGACCAATAGAAGGTTTGACATTGACCAATAGAAGGTTTGACAGTGACCAATATAAAGTTTGACAGTGATCAGCAGAAGGTTTGACATTAACCAATAAAAAGTTTGAAAGTGACCAGCAGAAGGCTTGACATTAACCAATAGAAAGTTTAAGACTGATCAGCAGAAGGTTTGACAATGACCAATAGAAAGCTTAACAGTGATCAGCAGAAGGTTTGATATTGACCAATATAAGGTTTGACAATGACCAATAGAAAGTTTAACACTGATCAGCAGAAGGTTTGACATTGACCAATAGAAAGTTTAAAAGTGATCAGCAGAAGGTTTGATATTGACCAATAGAAGGTTTGACATTGACCAATAGAAAGTTTAACAGTGATCACCAGAAGGTTTGACAATAACCAATAAAAAGTTTAAAAGTGATCAGCAGAAGGTTTGATATTGACCAATAGAAGGTTTGACATTGACCAATAGAAGGTTTGACAGTGACCAATATAAAGTTTGACAGTGATCAGCAGAAGGTTTGACATTAACCAATAAAAAGTTTGAAAGTGACCAGCAGAAGGCTTGACATTAACCAATAGAAAGTTTAAGACTGATCAGCAGAAGGTTTGACAATGACCAATAGAAAGCTTAACAGTGATCAGCAGAAGGTTTGATATTGACCAATATAAGGTTTGACAATGACCAATAGAAAGTTTAACACTAATCAGCAGAAGGTTTGACATTGACCAATAGAAAGTTTAAAAGTGATCAGCAGAAGGTTTGATATTGACCAATAGAAGGTTTGACATTGACCAATAGAAAGTTTAACAGTGATCACCAGAAGGTTTGACAATGACCAATAAAAAGTTTAAAAGTGATCAGCAGAAGGTTTGATATTGACCAATAGAAGGTTTGACATTGACCAATAGAAGGTTTGACAGTGACCAATATAAAGTTTGACAGTGATCAGCAGAAGGTTTGACATTAACCAATAAAAAGTTTGAAAGTGACCAGCAGAAGGCTTGACATTAACCAATAGAAAGTTTGAAAGTGACCAGCAGAAGGCTTTGCTATGACCACTTTAAGAAAGTGATCAATAAATTGGTGATCTGGCATTAACATGGCTGCAGCAGGTTCTCTAATGGTCCTAAAGTGGCATTAAATTGATTTGATAGGGAGATTGCAGATAATGGGCATGAAGCCTAGTTCCTCTTTTAATAAATGGTGGTTAAGAAACAAGCTAGATTAGGCACAGATGAGGCCATGACTGAATCAAGACTTATTTTTCTTTACACCATACAGTTCTTTGCAATCATTTCTGAAAATGTCATGCCTTGCATGGAGCATTAACTTGTGAGCATAGTTTGGAATTTTGAAATGGTAAGTACCACCATCAGACACAATAATGGCTAATCCATGTGTATGTTTCCACATATCATCTGACTTTCTGTGAAAAATGTGGAATGTCTCTGTTGTATTCTTTGAGAACCATCAGTATTATACAATACTGGTTACTGTATTTATGTGCCTCATTTACCTCCAGCTGCTAACTGCACAATGCAGATCTGGGTCTATGCAGTTTATTAGGAATAATCAGTAAAACAAACAACATAGACCCTGATATAATGGTGAATTATGACCAGGCATGACATTTTTCATTTAAAACATTTCTAATGTATAAATTTGTATATTTTTGGTTAGTGTTAAGGCATCATGTGAGAGTAGGTCAGGGTCTGTGTTGACTTATGCCTGATTATTTATGATATTTTCAATGGTCATTCTTCAGAATTGTACCCAAGTGTATATGATATTTTGAATGATCATTCATTACATTTATAACTGAGTGTATATGGTATTTTGAATGATAATTCTGTAGACTTATACTTAAGAATATATTGTATTTTAATGGTCATTAATTAGACTTGTGGTGATATACATGTTATTTTGAATGGACATTCTTTGGACCTGTTCTTGAGTACATGTGTATATGGTATTTTGAATGGTTATTATTTAGACTTTTAATCTTTCATTATTTCTAAATTACTGTTTACTCATCAAAATTGAAATATTCTTATACATGTAAATATTTATATAGAGTACACCCTGATATCTGAATACCCATAATTTTACTTAAATTTAATTTGAATATTTGTCATTGTTAATGAAGGCATCTAATCCATCCTCTGTTCTTTGTCTACATTGATATATTGCCACACCAATTCCCGACTAAGAGGCATTGAAAACACTGAACTAATTGAAAATTAAAATTGAAATTAAATTATATGGTATTACATACATTTTTGGAAACAAACAAAAAATCAAATTAATGTCTGTCTTTTTTTTTACAAACTCTGTATAAACTTGAACATTTCTCTAGTGTTAAGGCAATGGTCAGAAACTCAAATGCATGTTCAGTTAAATACAAGGAAAATATTTCCCTGCAAAGTAATTTGTTTGCAATCAGAATGACATGAACATATGGCCTGTTTAATTTAATTAAATTTGAATGTGTTGTTGCAGGCCTCCAGAATTTGCCATACTATAGTGCAGTATATTCACCCAACATCCAACAGTACTGACTTTTTGACTGGCTTTCAAATGCCCAAACTGTACATTGCATTGTATCCTAAACTAAACTTGTATACAGTCTTGATAAAATAATTGTTGTACCTGAAACCCATACAGTGATAGTGACATAATTTGTAAGGAGTAAATTACAGTCCAAGGTGTAAATTATCCTGGTGGCTTCTGTATTATAAATTTGTAATCTCTAAGGTCAGCTACCTGGAACTCCATGTTTGGGAGTTGACCATTTAGTTTCATGAGCAAACGAGAAGTAATACAAACAAAATAATTACTGTATATACTCACTTATAAGGATATTCTCTTATGAGTCCAACAGTAAACTGCACAGATCCAGATATGCCATCACATAATGCACTGGCAGATCTGGGTCTATGCATTTTATTAGGAGTAATCAGTAGAACAAACAACATAGACCCTGATCTGCAGGTGCATTATGATACAGCAGATAAGGATCTTTGTTGTTTGTAGTTTGACTTGACTTATAGTTGAGTATATATGGTAAGTCCTTTTCAAAAAGACATAAGAAATAAAAACTGAAAAATAATCTCTGCACAAATTGAAATACATGCTGATAGCCGTGGCATAAACAATGGCAAGCGACAGCTAAAAGAATGTCTTCAGAAGTCAACTGACCCAGGCATTTCATTTTCATTTGAGCGGACATTTGTGGTACTGACTTATAACAAAATGTATAATGTCAGATTTTGAAGGATATTAGAAATTCCATAGTTGTGCAATGACTTCAGAACTTCAATACAAGACAAATGCAGAACTGTATTAAAATTAATGCTAAAATGAAGTGGGGAGTGGTAATGGTTTTTGGGATTGACTACAACTGCATTTTACAGAACAAATGTCAGGCAATAATTTCACAAAGTTTTTAGAGCTTTGTTCATTGATATATAAGGCATTATTTGCTTTAAGACCCCTGTCCTAAATGATCAGCTTCATCAACCTAATGTATAACCTGTTATTTTTTTTGGATTATATGAGTAATGTCAATGTTGTGAGCTGTGTGATTATTCATAAATCAGAACTGGAGTTTGAAATTTTGGTGATTTTGCAAGTTTGAAGGTACATGAAATTCTCTTGTACGTAATTAATACAGTATTGCACAGTTTATATTGTTTGTTTGTTTCAGTTACATAATAATTAAATATATTGGAATATTCACAGACATGTATTCTAATTGAGTATGTATCATAAACAAGTATTTTATTTGAGTATTCACAAACAAGTATTTTATTTGAGTATTCACAAACAAGTATTTTATTTGAGTATTCACAAACAAGCATTTTATTTGAGTATTTACATACAAGTATTTTATCTGAGTATTCACAGATGAATATCCTATTTGAATATTCACAAACAAGTATTCTATTTGAGTATTCACATATAAGTATTCTATTTGGGTATTTGCAGACATCTGTTCTATTTAAGTATCAATTATAAACAAGTATTCTGTATGAATATTTGCAAACAAGTATTTCTGTTTGAATATTCACAAACAAGTATTTCTGTTTGAATATTCACAAACAAGTATTTTATTTGAGTATTCACAAACAAGTATTTTATTTGAGTATTCACAAACAAGCATTTTATTTGAGTATTTACATACAAGTATTTTATCTGAGTATTCACAGATGAATAACCTATTTGAATATTCACAAACAAGTATTCTATTTGAGTATTCACATATAAGTATTCTATTTGGGTATTTGCAGACATCTATTCTATTTGAGTATCAATTATAAACAAGTATTCTGTATGAATATTTGCAAACAAGTATTTCTGTTTGAATATTCACAAACAAGTATTTCTGTTTGAATATTCACAAACAAGTATTCAATTTTGATTGTTCACAAAAAGTATTATTTTAAATGTTTGGACATTCATTTCATCTTTAATTACAATGCTGTCCATGTGAGTCAATTACCTTATAGGAAAATGGCCTTATCATGAAGTACATACTAAATTACTCCCTTATTTTAATGTTGTCCATGGGTGTTATGCAGTATACTGCCTTACAGAGAGAGGCTGCTGTATAGTATAGTTCATAAAGCACTCAATGGAAACCAGAGTATAATCTCCTTATTTTGTTACCACCTTATAAGAAGTATGTAGCATTTGCAAAGGTTGGGGTGGGGTACTTCCAATATATTAATTAAAATATTATGGAAGTTCCACCTGGCTCGTGAATTTATAAAGTTAAATTAAAGACAAAATAGATGTACAGCTCTGAGCCCCCAGTCAGCACTGCTGACGGTTAGACTATATATGTAACACGAAGATGAAATTCAAATAAAACAATTTAATAAAGGTGATAATTTTAAATGATAGACTAAACTCAATCACTCGTCCTCCCAGTGATAGCCTACTTCATCTCGTGATTTTCAGTGTGAGTTCGATTTTCCCCCTGGCCTTTGGTTCTACTCATCTCTTTATTCCGCTCTTCTCACTGCTCCTGGATTTCCCCTCTCCCGACTTATCTCCTTCCTTCTCCTTTATCCCATCTCTCTAGACTATTGGGACCACTTTCACTGGTCTGTCCCCCGAAGCTTCCTCTCCAGATTTCCCTCTTTCTTTCTCTTTCTTCCGTCTCTAACGGAGACACTGGGACTACTATCACTGGTCTGTCCCTCGAAGCTTCTTTTTGGAAGCTACACTTAGAATCCTATTCTAAGGTTTTTCCCTGCAAATAACGTGTGGCTGACAGGAGTCGCTATCTTCTGGCAATCTCTCTAAAGAACTATAGTGCACTAAAGCAAATGATATCATACTTAGCCCAAATCAGGGTCCCGCCCCATCTTGATTCCGAATGGGTAGTGCTGGGGCCCTGTCCAATCGACTAATTCAACCTGGCTGTCAGTCTGCGTATCAAGAAGATAAGGCACGTCCACTCCTTCTGGCAACTTCTTTGATCTACATAAGCACATTCCACCCAAGGTGATAATTGCACTTCTGACGGCCTTGGTCGGGCTTCCCATCCTAGCCAGACAAACTTACGTAAGGGATAGTGTTAGCCTGCGGTCATGTTTAACAATAAACAGTGGCTTGTCCGAATTACTTTGATTACACATGTTTCTAATTTAATTTTGGGTCGGGCAAAACGCCACAAAGTACATGGTACAGTAATGCTCTCATAAATGGGAATCATGGAGTATACTGCCATATAGTGAGAGTAGCCTTATAATGAGGTACATATATATGACAACAGTGCTGATGATAATGATGTCCTTGGAAGTCATAGAGTATACCACCATATAGTGAGGCTGTCTTATAATGCAGTACATGCTACATTTTCCCCTTATTATAATGCTGTTCATGGGAGCCAGAGAATACTGCCTATAGTGAGACTGCTATATAATGAAATATATGATATACCGGTAGTACTCTCACATTATAATGATGATGAGTCATAGAGTATACCACCATATAGTGAGAGTTGCCTTATAATGAGGTACATCATATATGATAGCAGTGCTGATGATAATGCTGTCCTTGGGAGTCATCATGTGTACCCAGTACTGCCTTATAGCAAGACTGCCACATAATGAGGTACTTGACAGAGAGCTCATTATAACAGTGTTCATGAGAACCACTGAGCATGCCCAGTCCCACCTATTACTTAGATTGCTGTATAATGAAGTACGTCATACATTAAATTTTTTATACTACTTTTTAAATAAGAAATGACAACTTAATTAGGGGGAATGGTAATTCTTTTAGAAAAAAAACATTACTGATCTGATTTATAGAGGGCAAAAAATCTGAAGGCAAAAGTTATGCAGCCTTGAGAGAAAATCACAGCTCCACCTCTTATTCAGTGGTCATACATCCTTTATAATGGTAAGCTAGCCTTTCTTTATCTTTGGATTCATAGGCAGCTAAAAGTACAGGGCCAGGTCATTGTGGTAATATATAATAAAAAAAATATGTCACAGTGTTCTACCATGTCAGGACTATTAACAGGAATGGCATTTTAATGAACCATTTAATAGGGGGTGGGGGAGTACTGTATCTGAAATATGTTTGTAATTAAAAATCAAATATGGCTGGAGGTTGAAGGGGTAATGAAAACTCATACAATTTGAAAATATGTTTCCTGTGTGAATGTTTCAGAAAGTAATTACACCTTGGCTTTATGCTTGAACTGCATGTTTCTCCCATAAGAAGGGAGATATGAAGGGTGTAAACAGTTTTTGATGCACTTAATGCTTGATCTTAGTTTCACCCAGTCTAGTAAGTAAATAAACACACTTATCATTCCTAGAACCAATCACTTAGACCTAAGAGTGTTACAAAAAGTATTGAGTAAATAAATCATTTAGTCAGGAAACAATTTTATTATGTTCACCATCAATAGTTCAGGAAGATAAATCAGTGAAACATTCAGTTTAAAATGTCTTATCACTTTAACTGACAGAAATGTCTGCATGGTAATGCACAGGTTTGAGAGCTTTATGAATTATCTGTGATTCCGAGGTTTTGAGTTTCAATTTCCCCAGAGTAACATAAATAAACCATAGTTTTCCACAGTAACTCGCATTATCATGGAAAACATTAAGGTACAAAGTATACACAGATTTGATAGATTTTGCAGCATATTAATGCTGGGAAGAAAAATACAATATTATAATTATTTCAAAATTGTGTTTCTAAAATTTAAAACAAAATATGACTCAAATAATAAAAATCATTTTGGTATATACAATAATATGTTTTTGTTATTTACAATAGCATGTATTTGTTTTATTTCCAGTAGTATGTTTTTGTTATTTCTGATAGGATGTTTTTGGTTTTTGTTATTTCTAGTAGTATGTTTTTGTTATTTCTGATAGGATGTTTTTGGTTTTTGTTATTTCTAGTAGCATGTTTTTGTTATTTCCAGTAGTTTTTTTAAAATTTCCAATAGTATGTTTTTACTATTTCCACTGGTATGTTTTTGTCGATGTGCACAGATTTGCGTTATTTGGAAAACAATCTGTTTGAAATATTAAAAAAAAAATGTTTGCTATTTTCAAAATATATATTTAGAGAATATCAGATTTTTTGGAAATAGCAACATATTTGTGCTGTTTTGAAAAGATCTTTCAAAATAATGAAAAACATTTGTAACTAATAGTTTTTGTTTTGTTTTGAAATGTACGTTTTTTTAATTTTGAAAACATATTTTTGAAGAAGAAAAAAACATTGCCAATTTTAATTTCATCTGGCAGCAATACTTCTCCATAGATGTCATATAATGGTTCTGAAAGAATGCAAATACTTGATGTCAACAAAACATGGACTGATCCAGAAAATGGTGTGACCACCTGGCTATCAGTCTAACCATTGCATGCTTTTAATTCACAGATGTATAACAGTAGTCAGGCTGATTAGTCTACTAATATAACAGTGCTCAGACTGATTAGGCGACTAATATAACAGTGCTCAGACTGATTAGGCTACTAATATAACAGTGCTCAGACTAATTAGGCAACTAATATAACAGTGCTCAGACTGATTAGGCTATTAATAATTAATATAACAGTGCTCAGCCTGGTTAGTCTACTATTATAGCAGTGCTTAGACTGATTAGGCTACCAATATAACAATGCTCAGACTGATTAAGCTACTAGAGATTGCATAATTAACTCATAATGCAACTGTGTTGTTCATGACTGAGAGTTTGTTCTGTTTTTTAATTTTGTCTATAGATTGTCATAGATTGCATGTTGTTGTTGTTGTAGGGTTTAATGCCATTTTTCTGCACAAGATAGGCGACACATGGCAACCAGTATATATGGTGGAGGAAGAACTCAGGAAAATCCCAGTAAGAACCACTGACCCACAAGAAGCTACTGGCAAGCTTTTTCACATACCCACATTGGTGAGATGGCAGTGATTCATAACAATGAGTGCTTTAGAACACTTGGCCACTTGTAAGGCCCCCTTAAACAGTTGCCTTCAGATTTAAGGCCTCTTCTAAAACTGAACATTCAGGAAGGTTGGGGTGTAGGAAGAATTCCCTCACCATTTTGAAAAGAGGGGAATGCAGAATATAGGATTGATTTCATGAAAAAATAAATAAAGGGCCTAAAATGATCTTTGCTACTTTCATGCATTCAATTCATTTTGATGCATGAATTTTTAGACATAGGCATGAATCCTTCAATTGCACATTCTCAAATTTACCTTGCAGAATGTGTGGTACTATAGTTATTATTATGATGTAAAACATTTACTGCAATTCAAGAAATCTTTGCCCCCCAGTCATCCCATGCTAGTCAGCAATCACTGTTCAGCTGTCAACACATATCTCTTGGTACATGGAAAACAATCAGAAAAAGTGCCTCCTTCATCCCACTCAAGCATCACAGATGATAGGTGCATCCTTTCTATTGTGAGCCAGGGTTATCAACTACAGTTTCAGGACAAAATCCATCTGACAAAAACCCTAATGTGTTTCACCATTACCAGAAGAAGTACACACCCTTTCAAAAGAAAGGGCAGTTGAGAGGGCACTGGTCAATCAAACTCCCGCATTCAACCCCTTCATCTTCCTGGTCACCAAACAAGTGGAAAATTTTGTCTGATAATGGATTTCAACCCCTAAACCAGTTTCTTCTGGAGCAACCTTTCAAGCTGGAGACCAATATTTAATCCTCATTGCAAATGCATCCGGTTTTGCTTGGACCAAAAAGTCCTATATTTCTGGTTATGCCCTTCATAATCACTTCCACACCCTGAGATTTCACCTGAATTGTAGGACTGGTAGCAGCATATCTCAACTTAATGTGAATTCCTTATCTCCAGTTCTTCAGTTACTGACTGATCCATGATGTTCAAGTGCAGTCCCTCTTTCAGGATCTAATCAATTGCTGGTCTAAAATGACTCAAATGGGTCATTTCTCGAACTTCAAGATTTCGGAGCTCACTCCATCTCAGGACCTCATTAACATGGGAATGAATTTCCTATGAACCAGAACTTAGTCTGAGCCTGATGGGACTAAATGGTATCCTGATCCTTCTAGAGGTTCTATAAGCCAAGAAATCATTGTCAACCTCTCGCTACTGGGAACCTTGAAGGCTGCTGCAGATTTGGTTTCCTTAGGATATTTCCAGCTGAACCTTTTACAGTTTTCCTTCTTGCAAGGTGGAAACCACACAGAAATTTGCTCGTCTTTGATTCCACCAGTACCAGATCTTCATCTCCACCAGTGTTGATGGATGAACAGTGAAAGGTCCATGACCATTATCCCCATGCATACATCTGACCACCATTCCAATATATTTGCCAATGCATCAGATTCTGGTTCAGATGCTCATTCTGAAATGACAGTTTAGTCCTCCATGGTCATTGGACTCTGGACAAATTGCTTCCCCACATCAACAATATAGAAATGAAGGCCATATTTCTAGTTTTCCAGAGTGCATAAATATAGTAAAGGGTCAATGCTTGATGGTCTCTTCTGACAACACGTCCATTTTAGAATATCCATCATACAGGAGGAACACATGCCACTTCTCTTTGCATGGAGCCTGTGGTCACATCCACTGGGCATCTCGGAGAACATCACTCTGAATTCACCACATTCTGGACAAGACAAATGAATTAAGACAGTCTGTTGAGGACAGACTAACTGTCCTTACAGAATATTCACTACACATCTCCATTACAGATGCACTTTTCACACTTTGGGAAAAGCGTATGATGGACTCAGTGATCAATATGTAGCTGGTTTTTGGTGAATGTGTGCCTCATGGGATACTCATACAACCAATTATGTACTGATTGTGCATGCATAGACAGATCATCATAATAAGATGAACCGCTCTATTCCCAGAAGGGGTCTGGATCCCTACTTGCTTTAGTGAAGTCAGCTTTCCCATTGGGGAAGAAACAAGGGAACAGTGTCTGTTGTGCCAGTGCATGATATATTCTTGTCCCCACCCATTTGAGGTAAAGTGTCTATTTATCTTTTGCCAGAGGGAATAGTTCGTTTGAGACTTTTGTATTGGAAAGAAGCGAACCTTCATTTACACATCCTAGAAATCACACAGGGAAGTGTCAGTCTCATAATGCAATGTTGTGTTATGATGGCCTAAAACAACATGTAAGTAACAGTCACTGCTTTTCTTTGCATGAAAGTCTGGAACATCCATTGCTGGACAGTGTCATCAGTGGCTTAGAGTCTGCCAAGAGGAATATCCTGGTGGCCAGCCTGTTCAGATGGGGTAGTGTAGTCCTTACAGAATGATTTCTTGGGGACAACATTAGTGGACTTGTTCTGTGCAAGACTGAAAAAGCTGTCTTTTTATGTCATTCCAGTGTCAGGATGGTCAATTACCCAATATTTTAAGTATGATGTTAGATTATCTTTGCACTTTAAAAATAATCTACAGCTTTTCCAGCAAATCAGGATCTCCACATAACTTGATGTTAGATGAATCCAGGTGATTACCACAGAGGACATGCTGTTGCAGCACATGGGTTATCTCCCCTATGACAATCCCCAGTCTCAACTTGTAAACATGGCTTATCTCATATGATTCATCCAGCAAGACCTGTTTGCCAAATGCATCACCAAGGCTAAGGGGCAATCCACTTTCTTTGTGATGCAAAGTGTAGAATTTTCTGTAATTGCTGCAGTAGGAAAGATGTTGATCCCAGTTGTCCCTGTTTTAAATGCATTGAAGATTTTCTTCTATTTTTGAGAAATGAGATAATGTTGTGTTTTTGCTGTTAATGAATATAGGGCAGCTTTTTCTAACACTTTCAAAGTTCTCTAGGAGTTCTGCCACTGGGTTTTACCCTCCTCTTTCTGATCTCATTATGTATTTTCAGCTTCAGCGACTGTTAGTTTGCTCACTAATTTATAAATTGAACCTTTCATGGATTCTTTGGGTATTATCAGAACCCCCTTTTGAACATTCAAGTCAAACTTCCTCTGAGGACAGTCTTCCTCCTCTCCTTAGTGTCAAAGAAGAGAAGGAATGAGGTTCATCCCATATCAATGGAACATGGTTGTCTACAGTTCAGAGGGAACAATGATTTGATTGCTTTTATTTACTGAAATGGGTTTCTGGCATTGAATAAGCTACCTTCAGTACTTCCAGTTCCCAGGCTTCATTGCCCATTTGGCATATTTAAATGGTGAAGGGATGGGTCAGAACTGATACCTTTGGCAGCCACCATTTCCAGGTTTATTGTTCTCACTATCAGGATAGCTTACCAGTCTCTCACCAAGAGGGGCTTTTTTTTCATGGGAATTAAAATGCCTAATGTTAGGCTATTGTTGCCTACTCCTCTTTATGTGATGTTATGACAGCAGTCTTCTGGTGGTCTGGCTCAGCATTATACATTATTATACATTTACCTGTGATTTTTGACATAACAGGGCAAAGGCATTTACTGGTTGGATCCACTTGTGACAAAACATGGCCAAACCGTCTGCCAGCTTATAGTTGTGAAATGTCCTACAGTAAGGGTCACAAGTGCATTGGGATTTTTTGTTTTTTACTACCAGCTTTTGTTCGTGTCAATCAGCCTCCCATCTTACTGGTAAATTTGGCAATACAATAGAAGCAAGCATGTACTGCTGCTATTAAATTTTATTTTTTTTGGGGGGGGAGGAACTAATTATAATTATGTATATATTTACCTATTACTATTGCAAAGATTCCCTCCTAACACCCTGCTCTTACATACTGACTTGATCCAAGTCAAAAGATGCTTGATGTAACTATGGGAACTTGGTAAGCAATGTAGTAGTAAAAGATCAGTTTTAAAATTAATTTTTAAATTTAAAAACCTTTGTAGACTATGTCCTTGTTTAGACTACTTCCTATGAAAGCCATGTCATGGTAAGATCTTTGCTAGGTTGTTTAAGAGCATGCATCATTTATGCAGGTGAAATGCATACCATATATACTCACTTATTAGTTGAGTCAAACAGCAAACAACAAAGATCCTGATTGCCATATCATAATGTGCCTACATATCAGGGTCTTTGTTGCTTGTTGTACAAATTACCCATAACAACCTGCACAGCCCCAGATTGGTTGGCACATTATGCAATGGCAGAACAGGGCCTGTGCATTTTGCATTTGGATTCAACTTAATCAAGTATTTACTATAGTACAGAATTCTCACAGGCTGCTTTAGATTCAATATACTTGCTGTGGAAACATATTCAGAAAAAATCCCTCATTTAGCCCAGTCATCCGTTTTAGGGGTCTGAATTAGATGTATGCAATCTTTTTCCACAAATAGATGAAAGTTGAACTATCAATTTGTGCAATTTTATTGCTTCCATAAAATTTTAGTTTTTAACTCAATTGACTTTTAGTGTACAAATTAGGACTGCTACCTAGGTTTCATGCTTGTTGCAACCAACATATAAAAACACTTTCAGCTCAAAAATGATCAAATAAGCCAGCCAGAATACATTCTACATGGATCAATCTGGCTTTGAAGTCTTTTCAGTCAATAGGAGTGTCCATTCATTAGGGCATTTTATGGTTCTCCTTAGATAGCATGGATTCATCTGCCCAATTTGCTGTCTGGTTCTTAAACTAGAATCAACCCTGGCAGTTTTAATGATTGCTGGGTAACTTTTGATCAAAATGATTGGTCAGATGAGTTGTGAAATCTCCTGCATGATCAGCATGATCAATCACATGGTCAGCATTGTTTGTGATTGGGCTTGCAGCAAATGCATTAAATGAACACTGAAGCTCAGCTTGGGCATTGAGCTTGTTTCTGTTATTTTGTATTTTTCACTATATTCTTAGCTTAACATAAAATTCTGTATCCTGGTGCCCATGCATAAATTAGGTGATTTTAATTATTAGAAGTCATCATAGCATCTGCACAGCATAAGGTCCTTCATTTTTATTACACAGTTCCTTTTATAAGGTCATTCATTATAACACCTTTCCTGTTATAAAGCCCTGATTATAAAATAGCTCCAGTTATAAGACATTTTATTATAACACAGTTCCTGTTATTAGGCTATTCATTATAACAGTTTCTTTTACAAGGTCCTTCATTATAAAAACAATTCCTATTATATGGCTATTCATTATAACACAGTTCCTGTTATAAGGCTATTCATTATAATACTGTTTCTTTTACAAAGCGGCTTATTATAACACAATTTCTGTTATAAGACTATTCATTATAATACAGTTTCTTTTACAAGGCCCTTCATTATAACACATTTTCTGTTATAAGGCTATTCATTATAACACAGTTGTTTTTACAAGGCCCTTCATTATAACACAATTTCTGTTATAAGGCCCTTCATTATAACACAATTGCTGTTATAAGGCTATTCATTATAACACAGTTGTTTTTACAAGGCCCTTCATTATAACACAATTTCTGTTATAAGGCCCTTCATTATAACACAATTGCTGTTATAAGGCTATTCATTATAACAAAATTTCTGTTATAAGGCTATTCATTATAACAGTTTCTTTTACAAGGCCCTTCATTATAATACAATTGCTGTTATATGGCTATTCATTATAACACAATTGCTGTTATATGGCTATTCATTATAACACAATTGCTGTTATATGGCTATTCATTATAACACAATTGCTGTTATAAGGCTATTCATTATAACACAGTTTCTTTTACAAGGCCCTTCATTATAACACATTTTCTGTTATATGGCAAGTAGTCATGGATCCCATATACAAATGTTCTGTATGTAACAGTCACCTACCTTCTACAATTAATGGCCAGTTGTTATACCATGTGACTAGTATAGTGCAATTTTTTCATCTTTTTAAAGTTAGTCTTTGTGAAAATATATTACATCTATTTTCATTAAAGCCTAAAATCATTTAGTATTCAAAATGGATCTGTAAAAGCAGGTGAAGTTTTGGTTCATTGGTCACAACAAATAGCTATGTACATCTTCTTTTGATTTGATTTTCATCATAGGCTTGTCACATAAACTGCCTGCAACATCTGTTGGGTTTATTTTACTTTATTTCAGTTATCTGTTCATGAATTCCAATTATAATGTGATTTCATAACAATAATGCTTTGTTAAAGTA
Source organism: Unio pictorum (assembly GCA_030141615.1). Lineage (NCBI taxonomy): Eukaryota > Metazoa > Mollusca > Bivalvia > Unionida > Unionidae > Unio > Unio pictorum. The sequence continues at coordinate 3,221,536 of JARLTB010000173.1, read as the reverse complement.
TTACAATGCATTGTTGTATTATATGCATAACACAACCTTAATATAATGTTCCCTCACTTTTCCAGTAGGAGTATTATACAGTGTAAGCACTGTACCACACCACTGTCAACTGATGAGAATACTTTTTAAATTTGCACAATGTGTTAATGCAGCTCTTGTAGCACCAACTCTGATGCAACTCTGATGTAACTCTGATGTAACTCTGACACATAAGAGGATTTTTGTTTTTCAATTTAATACTTCTAGCCCTAAATGCTGACTCCCCTGCACTGAATAAATAAATGATTAAATGAACGCAAAGGATTTAAGTCGCTTGTGCACCAGGTACTTTTGCGACTAGCTACTTCTCGTAGGTCGGGTTAGTTAATTAATAGTTACTGTGATGTTAAGTACCACCACAACAACCGTTTTCAATGGGCAAATGTTGCTTTTGACGACCACGTCCAGGCGCAGCAAGGAGGCAGGTAACCAGTGGGGACCAGAACATTCAGGGGTGCAGCAGAACATAGTACGCCCTAAAACTCCAGAATGTGTTGTGTCAAATTCAGTCCAGTTTTACAGTTGGACAAAAACTGATCCAATAATGTGTGAGCCACCTGTGCAATTGATCAAATCCTATAGGTTGTGTCATTTTGTTTGTTATTGTTTTGATTACTTTGGATATTTGTGTAGATAGTGTACTTTTTCTTCATCTAAAAATAAACCATTCGACTGGGAACAAGTTTCCCTAATCCATTTCGAGTCATGCTTGTTTTGTTTGTGGGGTGTTAATTTTTATGGCTGTATATTAAGGATCAAGGTATAGGGCTGTGGGGCTAGAGCTTTCATCAGGAGCAGTCTTCAAGCTAAAACAAGATTGAAAAAGAAAAAAAACAAAACAAAGAGATTGAGAGCCTTTGTGAAGCAGCTCAGCGAGCAAAATAGGCTAGTTACTGTGAGGAGTCCACCCTAGTGTTGCTAGTATGATTCCTAGCACCAGTTTTACAGCCATGTCCCTTGAAAAGAAACAAGAAGAAGAAAAGGGGATGTTGATCCTTATCCTTTTCTCCTTCTGCAGTTTCCCATCTGCCTCCTATGTCTTTTCCTTGGGTTGTCTGATTTCTTCATTGCTCCTGTCATTGAAGCTGATTTGGTTACTTAAGCTGGCAGCATATTCAGCTGGTTTTAATGTTGCTGGAAGGTAATTTTGAAAAGATAGATACACTGTGTCTCTTTATGACCTTGACTTGATTCAGGCGGCACTCATAAGGTGGGTTACTTAGCAGTGGCATCACTAGGGGGGTGCGGGAGGTGTGGACCGCACCGGGTGACACTATCTCAGAAGGGTGACACCAAAAGGAAAATTTTAAATAAAGCAAGTTTAATGTAAAAATAACTATAACAACGTTGTTACAGTTCTTAAATACTTTTACCTTCAGACCTTCAATTAATTTTGTTTTTGTTCTTGTCATTTTTATACTGTGGACTTATTTTAAGAAGAAGAAATCCATGGTGGAAGTCTGGAGGGGTGACACCATGAGTTTACCGCACTGGGTGACACCAACCCTAGCGACGCCGCTGTTACTTAGTGTGGTGTACATGTAGTAGTATGCAAAGTAGTAATATTTACCGTTAAATTACCGTGATTTATATTAAAAATGATGATGGTAGCCTAGGGCCTGCTTTTGAGCTAACAGTTTTATCTACCGCCTCGACCCTGTTATTAACATTGTTAATTGTATAATTATCAGTTTTATTATTGATGATGTTATATTATTTTGTACCGATCGGGCCTGCTTTTTAACTGACAATTTTATCTACTGCCATGACCCTTTTATTGAGCTTGTTTAGTTAAGGGATCATTGTTGTTTATACGTTTTGTTATTTATCTATTAGTTTTAGGTAATTAATGATGTTTCTATATATGCTGTTTAGATTTTTGTTATATTTCCTATCTAAAATTTGGGGCTATGTTGTAGGTGAGCTAAGTTTCCTCTGTTTGGATTGTAGATGAACACCTTGCCAATGATATTTGTGGCAGGTGTTAAACACATGTTACAGAGTTTCAGGTGCAGGACAGTGTGGCCATTTATTTGTAAGAGATCCCTAATTAAGGTATTTCTTAAAGCTACTGTTAAGGAGTGTTTAACCTGTTCTAATTCTATTAATTAATTTAGCATCTGTGGCTGCCAGATTTTTAGTTGTTCAGTGTATTCTAGTGGCCTCTTTCTGTAGTAGGTACAAGTGCCTACCCTTTTTTTTAGTGTTTTCCCACTGGTGTTGCCATTGTTTGTTACCAGCTGGAGGATGCTGGGACAAGTCTTGTGTTTGACCTTAGGTTATAGGGGATTCTAGCAGAGGTCAGAGAAAGCAGTCCCTGAAGACCTTTTCTAGGGCTAAAGGTATGGTCTGATTGTGTTAACTGCAGACCTTTATCTAACCCTAGTATACACACCAAAATGCATAAAACCTAAATTCTACAACCAAATTGTAGCCATTTATCCACTGTCCACACACACACCTTTGCAACCTTTAATGTGTATTTTAAATTCCACAAATGTTATGTTAAATGAAAAATTAATTGTAAAATTTATCCTTATGAGCTAATTAATTACAAATTAAACTGTAACTACTTAACATTATTTTATGCACCTTGCACATACGAAGAGAGCTTCCAATTTGAAAAAAAAATGGTTATTAAACCAAATGTTTGACTATTAATGGAAACTTTGTGATCATTGATTTATTATAATATTACAAAGACATAATCCAGTCAATATAAAGGCTTCTTTGTTTCAGTTGTCTCACCCTGAACTGTAACATAACCTCACTTAGGGATGATTGGCTAAAAATAGCTCTGTATTTGACAGGAATTACAAAATTGTAGATATAGATGTACCCATCTCACATACATGCAATTATTAAATTGTCAAGAGAATCTATAGAATTATATACAGATGTATCTTCATTTCTAAATCTTAGAAAAAACACTACACCACCTTCAATGATTATGTTTACACTATAATGTAATAATTATTGCATGTAAGTGTTACATTGGGATTGGTTGGCTTGTAACTTTCATGCATCATTTTTTCTTAACAAAACATCATCAGTGTGAATAGGAAACATATAGCAAGCAAACAACAATCAGTTGTTATATACTTACAGGTACTTTCATATTCAGAGGGGGAAAATGGAACAGATTGCATACCATAATTCAAGATCAAGGGGCTGGTTTTTCTATTTTTGTTCCAGTACAGTGTAATATTTCTTTTTGATATTGATAGACTGATAACCAGTCTAGACAGAAACCAGTTCATTATTCTGGCTAACAAATGCATCTGGAAAAGTTTTTGCCAAAATTCTTTTTTTTTTCTTCATAATCATGATTTTTTTAATACTGCCTTGTCATTATTTTTGGAAATGTCCCAACAAGGCTGGGTAATTGCAATGATTTAACAAAAAATCTGAAATTCCTATACAAATAGATGACTGTAATGATACAGTTTATTGAAGTTTTTTTTTTAGCCTGATGCTTTCAGCCAAGGAGAATGCTGATTATTTCTTTTGTAATTAATCCTTTTTATGGCTCCACTGCAATTGCAGAAGGAGGCATATCATATGGCTGCTGTCTATCCATAGGTCTCAGTAATGTCCAAGATCTGTGGCTTATAGCATAAAATTAGACTATTAAACTAAGAGTCATGACATTTTACAAGCCTTATCCTGGGTATAAGACATTGAACTGATGAAATTTTCAGGCCATTAGGGCATTCATGTGGCCCCACTGCACTCACACAATATCTTGCTGCTATATGTCTATATGTACATTTTCTATATGTCTACATATACTACGGTATATATCCATATATACATTTGATATATGTCTATATATACATTTGCATACTTGTCTATGTGTACATTTGCTATATGTCTATATGTACATTTACATATTTGTCTACATGTACATCAGCTATATGTCTATATGTACATTTGCATATATGTCTATATGTACACTAGCTATATGTCTATCTGTATATTTGCTATATGTCTATATGTACATTTGCATATTTGTCCATCCTGAATTGATTGTAATGTGGTAGAACAAAAACTATAACATTTAAAGTCATTAAACTTCGTATACCTTTGTATATTCTTGAATAGATGACATGATTAGATTTTACCCCTTTTCAGCATTTCTAGTTTTTATTATGCTTTTACACTTGTTGGATGGAATTCTTCTTTAAATTACAAAACCTTTGTTTGAACAATTAGGTAAAAACCACTTGAGGTGTATAAACAAAGCTTAGTAGGTGTATATTAATGTATAAAGAACATGATTAGATTTGATACCATTACGGCAGTTTTAAAACCTTTTGATAAATATCTGAAATTAAAAACTGTGTGAGAAAGAAAAGTTTGTATGCATATTATTATGGATATATTTAGATATCCTAATTAGACTGTGATGCCTTTATATTTTGTTCTCACATTTTTACAAATTGTAATCTTTATTCCATCACCAGTCAAGTAAAACTGTTATACATTTTGCCTGTTCATTTGTGACTTTGGGGGGATTTTGTTAATGGTAAATTCATGTTTTGTTCATTTGTTCTTTTGTTTGCTGATTGATTTTGCCCACAGTATCTTGAATCTTCTTTCACATACACATATGAAGATGGTATGAAGATGCACTCAGGCAGTGCAAGTCAGCCAATAATCATAACTAAATTGCTGTGACCTAACTTTCATCTCAAGATATATGTATGTTTGCTGTTCTATGTATGGACTCTATTTCACTGAAATTCATAAAAAAAATTATTCCTAAATCATCTCACATTAAGTAACAGTGTCATGCCAAAAACAGTATGTCATTGTAACCTACTTTTCACATGTTTTGGGTTTAGCACAATTTTTCAGCACATTATAAGCTCTTTAGTGTATATGGTAGAGAAAGAAACCAGAAAAACCATTGGAGGAACCAATGACCCCTGAAAAGCTACTGGAAAGTTTACTCACATACTTACCCTGGTTGAGCCTGGGAGTCGAGCCATTGCAAATAGAGGTGATATGTTTGTGATCTGTAATGTTGAGTGCCTTGGATCACTCAACCACATGATTCAAAATTTGTTCAGGCTTTATTGACTTTTGTATTTAAAAAACACCTGAACAGTTGTTACTAATTCATGCCAAAACTATGTCACTGTAAATGTCACTGTAAATTAATTTTATGCTGTAATGATTTGCATTTTTACCAGTTTATTCAATAGCCCATCAATATATTAGATCCTATTTCATCTACATTCATAAGTTTGATAAACCAAACCAAAACATGGTCAGTGTGACCCAATTTTTACATTGAAGTGACTTAATTTTAGTGCATTCATCTGTCTTTTACCCTCATATCTTAGACCTTGTTTTATCCAGCATTCATGAAAATTTATGTGGATTCAAAATAGGGTGAGGACATCTTGCCATGTCGAGATACATTGACATAATTTGCATGCTTGAAATATTTTTTTACCCTATTTTACCAACACTCATACATTTTTCATGTGGGTGTATGTCAAAGAATGCATCTGTACCAGAAGTAGGTCACTGTGAATTAGTTTTTTCATGCTTGAGTGACTTTTATATTTTCCTCCATACAATCTGTATACTGTCAGCTGCACAAAATGTGCCATGTTGTCAAGGGGGGGGGGGGGGCGGGAGTCTCAAGTAATATCGTGTTCAGACTTTTAAATTACCAGTGGGGATCATCATGGCCTTTGTAAACATAGTGGGGATCATAATGGCCTTCACAAACACAGTGGGGATCACAATGGCCTTCACATTTCACAGTGAGGATCATAATGGCCTTCACCAACACAGTGGGGATCATAATGGCCTTCACAAACACAGTGGGGATCACAATGGCCTTCACATTTCACAGTGATGATCATAATGGTCTTCACCAACACAGCGGGGATCATAATGGCCTTAACAAACACAGTGAGGATCACAATGGCCTTCACAAACACAGTGGGGATCAGAATGGCCTACAGAAACACAGTGGGGATCATAATGGCTTTCACAAACACAGTGGAGATCATAATGGCCTTCACAGACACAGTGGGGATCATAATGGCCTTCAATCACAGTGAGGATCATAATGGCCTACACACACTCACAATGGGGATCATAATGACCTTCACAAATACAGTGGGGATCATAATGGCCTACACACACACAGTGGGGATCATAATGGCCTTCACAAACACAGTGAGGATCACAGTGGCCTTCACAAACACAGTGGGGATCAGAATGGCCTTCAGAAACACAGTAGGGATCATAATGGACTTCACAAACACAGTGGAGATCATAATGGCCCTCACAGACACAGTGGGGATCATAATGGCCTTCAAACACAGCGAGGATCATAATGGCCTACACACACTCACAGTGAATCATAATGGCCTACACACACATACACACACACACACAGTGGGGATCATAATGGCCTACACACACACATTGGGGTTCATAATGACCTTTGCAAACACAGTGGGGATCACAATGGCCTTCACATTTCGCAGTGGGGATCATAATGGCCTTCACAAACACAACCCTAATTCTATTTCAATTCAATTTGCATGTTATTTTTTTTTAAATATTGAGCTTGGTTTTGGAGGGTATATGTGTATAACAAAAACAGCAAAAACCACTTCAGGCAGACAAATTAATTTTATCACACTTTTTAACTTAATATGATTTACTGTATTTCAGAATCAAAAATCAGTATCCAAATATTCATTTGTTTATCTAGTAAGTTTGGCAGCAGGACTTAAAAGAAGCAGACACTATGTAAAATATGTAGCGTTAAATTAATCTACTAAATCACCTGCAACTAAATCATCCATTTCCTAGGTAAACATCATGTAACAATTCTGATTAATATATTTGCTTACGACAACATCATTGCTGTTCAGTATCACATAGGTCAGTGGATCCCAACCTTTCTTGGCTTCAACATCTAAAAATTATTTTTTTCTGAGTCTTATGATCTCATTTCTACATTCAAGTAAGCTTTGCCACCCTCAAACAAATGTCCTGGCAAACCTCCAAGAATGTCCTTGGAACCCTGATTTGGGTCACAACCTGGGTGGGTTGGGGTGGGAACCACTGCATAGCACAGGGCAGGAGTCATATCAAAGTCATAAGGCCTTGGTGTATCAGTTGGCCTGTCCAATATTTAATCAAAACTAAATGTGAAAGCATAATCATGATCAAATCACCTTCCAGAAATATTTGTATTGTGATAGTCACATATTTAATTGAATGAAAAGTTTATGCCTTTTTGTACTTTTAGTCCGACTGCTCCGGTAGCCTAGTGATTAGACCATCCACCGCTGAAGCGGGAGGTCGTGGGTTTGATCGCTGGCCGAGTCATACCAAAAGCTTACACAAATGGTACTAACATCTGCCTTGCCTGACACTCAGCATTAAGAGGTTAGTGTTAGGACTGATCGGCCTGGTGTCAGGATAATGTGGCTGAGTGGGACATCATTCTACATGTCTACGGCATGATGCCCCAGTGCTAAACATCACTATAAACTGCCTCACTGCAGACATCAAAGTGATATGACTGAAATATTGTTAGAGCTATGTTAAAAATCCTAAGCAAACAAACAAACTGACTGTCTGTCCATGGCACAAAACAAACATGTTTGGTTACACTATATTTAAAGATAAATGTTGAAAATAAAACCTCCATTTCTTTAATTATTAGTCTTAATCCAGATATTCCAATAACTTAATGAACTCTTTTAATTGGATTTAGATGACTGACCTGTCACAATGTTATCTGTGAGGCATAAAGTCTGGTGGGGCTGGTACGGAATAAATACTTACATAAAGATAAATGGATTTGGGATTTCTAAGCTTCAGCGAATATTTGAATCTATCTGAATATATTCAATGAATATTGTTTTAAATAGGAAAATCATCATCAATAAAATGCTATGCAGTTTTTACACTTAACATCTCTGAATAATAATTTTTAACTTTATATTTTTAAACTTTTCATTCATTTTTAAAGCTTTTTTTCTAAATTCTACTGGCTAGCAAACTAAGAACAAACTGAAAAAAAATTCTTGCAGTCTTCTTTCAGCTAGAAAGAAAAGAGTAAACTTCTATACTTTGTGCGTATTTCTTGGCATCAATCCTAGCATTTTGTAGCTAATAAAAGCTCAGGACCACCCCATAGTCTAATAATATCTCTCTCTGCCTTATATTCCAACTAATTAACTGTCTAATTACCATCCTATGAAACTTAAAATACCAATCATAATATAGTCAAACAACATTCCATTCTCTGATTTAGATGGAGCATGTTGTGTGCCACTATCTGAAACTTCTCATTTGTAGTTTGTACTAATTGCCTGGAATTAAATCAGACCACCACAGATCAAATTTGTCAATTTGTAGTTGAAGTGTACATGTATATGCAATTCTGGAATTGTTAAATGAGGTAAGGTTTGGTTATTGTATGAGAAATGTAGAGAGAAATAGATTTGCCAGTACAAAAAAAAAACTACTTTAGAAGATGCCCCAGTAAGATGTATTCTTAAAAGGACAACAATAAAGAAAACCATTTCTTCATTTGTTTTACATTAAGCCTCAATATCAAGGATAAATGTTTTACATTAAACCTCTATTTCATTTATAACTTTCACATTAAACCTCGATATCACTGATAACTGTTTCACATAAAACCTCTATATCATGGATAGCTGTTTCATGTTAAACCTCTATAATATATCATGGATAACTGTTTCACATTAAACCTCTATGTCAATGGATAAAATGTTTCACATTAAACCTCTATATCCTGAATAACTGTTTCACATTAAACCTTGATATCATGGATAACTGTTTCACATTAAACCTCTATATCATTGATAACTGTTTCACATTAAACCTCTATATCATGGATAACTGTTTCACATTAAACCTCTATATCATGGATAACTGTTTCACATTAAACCTCAATATCATTGATAACTTTTTCACAATAAACCTCTGTATCATTGATAACTTTCACATTAAACCTCTATATCATTGATAACTGTTTCACATTAAACCTCTATATCATGGAAAACTATCCATAACAGATAAAATCTATCCCTCTGGTCAAGACTACCTATATATTAAATTTATACTGTCAAATGCTCATATGCATTGAAAGTTCTTTTTTATATTGACAAAATTTGGTCTGAGCTTTATCCCAACTAGGTGTCTGAGTAGTTTGATAGCAGTCAGACTTGTTCCTTTATTCTGACTGAACTCCCTTTATTGGCTATAAATTGTATTATATGTGAATCTAGTATCCCTCATTTTTTTTACGCTTCACTTGACTGTTCCAGAGTATTTTGTAAAGGTACTTGTCTAAGTGGCTTTTAGAAATTGACATACCAGCCCTGTCCCTTGGACAAGTGATGTTTAGAAAGTGACATACCAGCTGAGCCCCTTGGCAAGTAGTTTGTTGAAACTGAGGTAACGACCATGTCCTTGACAAGTGGTTTGTTGAAACTTGTATATATTGTAATGTAATTCTATCCCAATTATGTGATAATTGGCCCATTTATATGACCAGATTATAACACAGTAGAACTGACAAAAATTAAATAACTTTTGTCCTAATATTTATTTCTTTTAAATAACTATGCAATTTATTTTTAAAATTAATTTTACAACATAAAAAATACTTTCCAGAGCTATATGTATTTGAAATAAGTTCATTACAGAACTGAAAATGAAACACAGTGCATCGATATTAATGGCAAATTTAAACCGCAGTAGAGTTCTAAATTTTGTCCATCTGATAGACCATGTTGGCTCAGCTAAAGATTTTTTTTATCAATTTCTTTTTTTAAATATTCAGTTTATAAAAATTGCAAGATTCTACTAAAATTTTCCCTTTTCAAAATGATGTTGAAGTTATGTACCAATTATATATTTTATGTCAGTGCTAATGAATTGTTTTTCAAATGGCAGCTCATTTGAAAGTTATAACCCAATCAGTCTAGCAATTTTATAAATGTGGCATTGAAATAAATTTTAATGCATTTAACGAAAAATGTTACATTCACCAGGGTTATGAAGGTCTTGAAACTGATGCTGGCAACATAACATTTTGCAAATTATAGTTTTGGCATGCCAGTACATTGCTATCTGAGGAAAATAGAAGTTCCTAGCCAATGATATATTCTGCATGTATTCATATGAAATATGCCAGTGGACATCAAAAGTTGCCTGATTTTCACAAGTTTGAAATATTATAACTATCAAAATATTCTTAGTATTGAATCATATGAGAAAAAATCTTTTTGTCAGTTCCATTGTTGTAATTGTTCGTATTTTGAATTAAATTTCAAACAGTTCCCAGTTAAATAGGAAGAAATTCTGGCCCCTCCTTTCAACAAGATTGCAGAGATTTGATGGTAAATTTGGCCCCCCACTGTGTCTTGCCCCCCCCCCCCCCCCCGGCCCCATTGTAGGAATTGCTTGGGTAGTTGCGATGTTACAGAATCTTGCACTACCTTCCCCATTTAATTTTCAACACACCTTTCACCATTTTCTCTACCTTGATTGCAATTTTAAATAATGTTCACATAACCATTGCTAATCAAGATAAAGTATTTCTTGCTATCTGAGAAGAGATGCTCACTCATTTGTGTTTGTTTATATCATTACTAAATTGCATCTATTTCTGTTTCATCTGACAAGATCTTGACAGTTCTGTTCCTGTTTTCATAAGTTAGGAATATGAAGATTTAATAGTTGTAACACAAGCACAGCAACTCAAGATAGTGCATGTCTTGTTGTATTTATTTCTGTTTCTATAGCAACACTGGAATAATTCCTAGTCAGAAATTTAGTTTTTTTTTAGTTACTTAACCAAGCCTTTGTATACAAATGGATCATACATGCTGACAACACAGATGTACATTACTCTGCATGCAAGCAATGTAAGTACCAATCATACAAGCAATGTAAGTACCAATCATACAAGCAATGTAAGTACCAATCATACAAGCAATGTAAGTACCAATCATACAAGCAATGTAAGTACCAATCATACAAGCAGTGCAAGCAATGTAAGTACCAATCATACAAGCAATGTAAGTACCAATCATACAAGCACTGTAAGTACCAATCATACAAGCAATGTAAGTACCAATCATGCAAGCAATGTAAGTACCAATCATACAAGCAATGTAAGTAACAATCATGCAAGCAATGTAAGTAACAATCATGCAAACAATGTAAGTACATGTACCAATCATGCAAGCAATATAAGTACCAATCATGCAAGCAATGTAAGTACCAATCATGCAAGCAATGTAAGTACCAATCATGCAAGCAATATAGTACCAATCATACAAGCAATGTAAGTAACAATCATGCAAGCAATGTAAGTAACAATCATGCAAACAATGTAAGTACATGTACCAATCATGCAAGCAATATAAGTACCAATCATGCAAGCAATGTAAGTACCAATCATGCAAGCAATGTAAGTACCAATCATGCAAGCAATATAAGTACCAATCATACAAGCAATGTAAGTACCAATCATGCAAGCAATATAAGTACCAATCATGCAAGCAATGTAAGTACCAATCATGCAAGCAATATAAGTACCAATCATGCAAGCAATGTAAGTACCAATCATACTCCATTGCCTACAAAAAACCCTCATTGTACTGCTGTTCATGTGAGCCATACAGGTGATGTGTAAAGTAGTTTTTTTAATGGAGAATGTTCCAACAAGGCTGTGCCCTGGTAGTAAATGGAACAATAAAAACAGTATTTAATGATGTAAAATAATGTTAATTATGGTTCTTATCAGACAAGACCTAAAATAAATTAATCAGCAATGATAAAACTAGATTTCACCAGCTGAATGCGATTGGTTATGCCAGTGTTATCAGTGGATCAACACTATATTGAGTAGCTCTGTAGCAAGGGATCACTATATAATGTGTACAAGAGAGGCCATAGTATATAAAGAGGTGTTATAGTGAGGGATTGGATATCTAACGTGTATAAGCTATGTTATAAGAGAGGCAGTGAAATAATAAGGGGTATATTTGTGTAATTTGTAACAGTTTCATTTTATAGGAGATGCCATGGTAAATTAAGGGGTGTTATAGCAAGGGATCACATACCAATGTGTAACAGTTTCATTTTATAGGAGATGCCATGGTAAATTAAGGGGTGTTATAGCAAGGGATCACATACCAATGTGTAACAGTTTCATTTTATAGGAGATGCCATGGTAAATTAAGGGGTGTTATAGCAAGGGATCACATATCAATGTGTATCAGTTTCATTTATAAGAGAGGCCTTGGTATATTAAGGTGTGTTACAATGAAGGATCACTTTATAATTTGTTTCAATTCCATGTTATCAGAAGATCCACAGTACATTGAAGAGTTGTATAGAGTCAATGACCACTATTTAATGTCTACCAAGTGACCAGACTGTGATCAATGCAGATATAGATCTACTATTGTAAAATGTCAGTTGGTCATTGTACACACTTTTCGTTGAACTGCTTGTGATTTCAGTCAAAATATTATTGACCCTGATCTGTGATCATTGATATGATAAAAGTTCTGGGTCTGCTCGATACAGTCTGAATGTAGATATATGGTTTAATGACTGTCATACCATTTTGACATTGATTGTAACTCCACTTCCCTTAAGCAGATGGCAAATTTGATGAACCAGTTTTACTTTCTATGGCAAGAAAAATCTGTTGCCCTTGGTGCCTAGTTAGGGGTGACAGGATTTTTGCCTTACAGTGTTAGTTTTAAATCACATGACTACGGGAAGTCACAACAATATCTAATCTTGATATGCAAGCAACTAAAGCCTGACTCAATTATAATATCTAAATGCAGGTAAACAGTTAAGATTATTATCATAGTTCGGAGTTCGGATGGTATAGTTAAATGTAATACCTGTTGCATACAGTAGCATGAAATTGTCAACTGCAGAACGCAATTATTCGGTCTCTGAGAAAAAATGCTTGCCAATTATCTTTGGGATATCTAAATTCTAATATTACCTGTATGGACAAAAATATATTTTAGAAACTGACCACCAACCACTTGCCTTTTAGCTCATGCTAAGTTGACAAATGGACGATTAATGAGATGGTATTTGTTTCTACAGCCATACAAAGTCCAGGTACGATATATTAAGGGCAACGAGAATGTAGGGGCTGACTGCTGAAGTAGATCTGGGACATCTGAGGTCAAGGATTCACTTGAGAACATGTAAATGAATCAGAATACATCTTAGAAATTTGAAGAGTAAAAATGCCTTGTTGAAAATAGTGTGAAAATGTAAAAAAAAAGATGCCGAGATTGAATTTAGAAGAAATTCTCTATAAAACATTTGCAAAAGGGACCAGATGTCTGGAAAGTCGACAGACACAATTCAGCGTAGAAGTGAGCAAAATTTGGAAGCATGAGGTATTTGCAACAATCTCATGTAATTCATTGATACCTGTATAATGATTTGCATGACTTTATCTGTTAAATTCGTAGATTAATTTTCTTGATACGAGGATAACTGTGCTGATATATATCTATCTGAATTCATACAATGATCTTCTTTATATAAGTTTGATGAATTCTTTGAATTTGTCGTCGTTTGTATAGGAATTGTGTATTCTAAGATTTCGAGCATTAATTTAGTTGAATCCATATGAATTCACTGATCTTACATGATTTAATTTAAGAACTTTTCAACTGACATTTAAATCTCAGTGTTTCATGAGGAGGCATTGCCAACATTTTTATTGATCAATATTTCATTGTTTGATGTAATTTACAGCACATTGAAAAAAGTTTTAAATATAATTTTGTAAAATATAATTTCTGATTAACAGTTGCAGATTTCATGAGGTTGATAATTGCAACAGTTTTGTGAGCCATACAAAAACACAAAAATGGGGGAGTGAAGTATATCACATTTTTCAACTTGTGTCTAATAATCTTAATTATTTTTATGATACAGAAGTTACCTATGGTTAAGGTAACATATGATTAAAAACAAATATACACACAAAATAAATTTACATGCATGTTGTATGGTGTTAATAAAGTTCAAGCATAATTTGTATTGTTTTATTGTTAAACTAAAATGCTCTCTCTCTCTCTCTCTCTCTCTCTCTCTCTCTCTCTCTCTCTCTCTCTCTCTCTCTCTCTCTCTCTCTCTCTGCTTGGGTCATCAACATCAGAGCACACCAATTTTATCAACACTTCCCCAATTACATGGTGACTGGCAGATGCAACTTCATGCAGAAACATGATTTACAGATTCTTTTTTGGCATGAAGCTGTAGCAGCTTGGTCAAATGTGGGGAGATGGTAGGGAGTCTTTTACATGTTTTTTTAATTCTAGCTCAAAAATGTTACTGTACATATGGAAACCAAGTTTATTGTTTGTCATTATAGTTTGTTTGTTTTTTTATGGTTTAACATCTTTTTTAAGCACAATATAGGCTATACATGGTGGCCAGTATTAATGGTGATGGAAGAACCTGAAAAACCCCTGGAAAGAACCACCGACCCATGAGAAGCTACTGGCAAGCTTTCTCACATAACTACATTAGCCAAATCTTAGACTCGAACCCACGCAGACAGAGGTGAGATGGCAGTGATTCGTAACGGACAGCGCTTTAGACCACTCAGCCACTCTGTCATCATAGTTAGAAGACACAGAATGTATGTAATAGATTTTATGTAATGACCCTTCGGTTAGAGGTCATCTACTGTCTAGTTAGTATTAATATCAATTTGAGCTTTCCAGCACTATTACTTACTGTGGTGTTGTTGTTGGCATTGTTGTTTCTTACATGTATACATCTTCTATGTTTTGGTCAATTTCTTTTTTTTTTGCTTGTAGAGTTATTAAACCTTTCAGAGCATACACACTGTGGGATACTAAAACACCATCTCAAACATTGGCTACTCTCACCTACTTTGTTTGCTCAAATAATCAAGTAAGCTTTTACAATGAGGTCAGCTTCTGAGGCATTTGGTTTGTTCAGTCATGACAATAGATCTATGTAGTATCCTCAAGATTGTTACAGTAACATATCAAAAGCAGGTGATCATGACCTAATTTTCATACTCCTTGGATTATATACAATTTTCCTGTTTAGATGAATTTCATAGAGACTTTGCTTGTACACTCATGATAATTGGTATCTTGTTACGGTCATTTCATAAGCTGTACGGTATCTTGTTACAGCACGGTGATTTCATAAGCTGTACGGTATCTTGTTACAGCACGGTGATTTCATAAGCTGGACGGTATCTTGTTACAGCACGGTGATTTCATAAGCTGCATACCATTATATAGTTTTCAATGATTATGTACCGCTTAAAAATGTTTAGGTGACTTTTTTGAACCCATGCACTTGTACACTCATTAAGCAGAATATGAACATACAACCTAAGAAGTATAGCATTACCATATCAAAGATAAAGTAACTGTGACCTACATTAACCACTTGGATTGTCATTTTCTTTACTCAGTAATAATAATCTGAAATCCTGACAAATACAGGTGGCTAATGCTATCTTCTGACATCTTCAGTTTGCATTATGTAATTGCAAGGGCATTTTAATCTTTAATATTTTTCTTTCAGATGTTGATTGAGTTGAGGAATGAATAAAAATGGGCAACAAGTTGTGTGCCCCCCTCCTGAAGAAATCCTACCCACCTGACAATTACCCATGGCACATAAGAAAGGACTCCCATCTTCTCAGGTAACCATCCTATATTCATTAAAATCTCAATTAAATCTTAAAATTTAAACTTATTTCAGCCAGTTACTACAAATAACAGTTAAGTTCTATTGTCTGTCTGCATTTACAAGAAAGGCTTTTCTTGCTTCACAAGCCATTGTACATACTTGCCACATCATAGTAAGTCACATGAAAAACACAACTATTTACACACAAACTCTGACATTAATAATTTGGGATCAATCATTTTTTTAAAAACATATAAAGAGAGAGAAACATTTCTTACATTATGATTTTATGTCTAAAGCTTGCCTGTTTAAACAGTAACCATAGTGATTCACATAGTTTCATGCTCATTGTTCTTGGAAAACTATCATCATTGGGTAGTTTATACAGATAAATGGCATTGAGGTGATTAAAAGATGAAGTTGGTGAGAAATAAACAATCACCACTAATCCCATTTGTTATGACTTTGTGGTCTTTAAGTAAAATAAAAGAGTGAAAACCAAATGTTTGTAAAATTCAAGAATCATTTATTCCTCTGGAGTACAAAGTGAAAATAAATTAAAAAGAACTTAGAGTATTGTGATTTAAATCTCAAACAGTCCTAAAAGTTCCATCACAAATCAAAATGTAAGAAGTTCCAATTTAAATCCAGGGGTATTTCAGATAATTCTAATGTTGAATGTGTTGATGTGCCTATAGTCTTGAATGTAGTAATGTGCCAATAGCCTGGAATGTGGAGATATGTTGACAGTCTTTTGATGCATCACAATAATATCATCCAAAATATTCTTGTCTGAATTTACTATAATTCCAAACTAATGCTTTAGCCCAAGATAAGTATTGAGCACTTTGTAATTTTAGTGAATAGTAATTTAAAAAAGTAAATCTGCCCAAATTAAAAATTAAAAATAACAATAAGACCATTTCTACTTCAGATGTTAAGGCAAGAATGAATAATCCTAATGTAAAAAGTTTATATACCCCTTTGCTTGACCTAGATTGAAATTGCCATTTTCTTGAAATATTCTGTCAAGTTTAATCAGGTAGACATGAACATCAGCAAGGATATATTGTATTTAAGAACTGAAAAGAAATAAAAACACAAAATAAAATATTTATATCATATATCAAAGTTGTAAAATTTTAATGACTTCAGCTACTGTTTATTGATCAGTGCAAAGCTGTAGACTGTCCAGCTAATCATAGCTAGACATACCTCACCTTGTCTCAGGCTGGCCATCAGAATCTGATGTTGCCATGGATGACCAGTCTGAATCACAGAATGAGGATCTGAAACCTCATATGTTGACTTCTCATCAATGAAAGATCATAACGTGGTCCAGCCTTTAATTTTCAAGGTACCCAAAAAGATCATTGACAACATCCTCCAAGAGGTTTCAATAACCAATACTTGTACTCAAAAACATTCTGTATTGTCATTGCTTTGGTTGTTGTTACCAGTAAGTCACAACAAAGCAAGAATTCATTTTTAAAAAAAAATCTTAAGGGACATTCAATTCATGAAACAACAGTCAATGTCCAAATTCTTTTTCAAAAATATTATTGTTCAGTTAGTAATATAATGGTGAAATGATTTCATTGCAGATATTAGTGAATACATTTTCTCATCTTTGAGGAAATCTCTAAGAGCCAAATAAGAAATTCACATCAAAATCAGGAGGAGGGGCCCCAAGTGGCCAAGTGGTCTAAAGCGCTCTCCGTTACGGATCACTGCCATCTCACCTCTGTCTGCATGGGTTCAAGTCTCAGATTCGGCTAATGTAGTTATGTGAGAAACCTTGCCAGTAGCTTCTCATGGATCGGTGGTTCTTTCTGGCTTTTTTCCCGGGTTCTTCCTCCACCAATAATACTGGCTGCCACGTATAGCCTAACGTGTGCTGAAAAATGGCGTTAAACCCTAAAAAAACAACAAACAACATCAAAATCAGGAACTCACTTCTCCATAGTGAACTATATCTATAAAACAAAGCTTTTATTCATTAGGTACTTATTTTGCTTGGTTGCCTTTCAATCTTTGGTCACATTTTGTGAATAAATAGGCTAATTTAAGGTAGTAGAATTATAGTGCTTGCATTGTAATCTTTATAACAGTGTTCAATTGAAATGAGTTGACCCGACACATAACATTTAGCTTCTGTACAGGTTAGATTTGCATGACTTTTAAGTTCTCTTTTATTTGATTCGATTCAAAAACTGTAAATAAAGTGATAATACAAATTTATCAACTTTTAATTGTTTAATAATAAAAAAAAAACATTTCCACAAGTTTAAAATCAAAACATGGTCAGCACATGATGAGATTCTCACAGAAACACTCATGGACATACTTTGTTGTGATGATAGACTCGCATTGAACACAAGAGGGCATTTTGCATTTATGATGATTATGCTGAAACCAATTTATAAATCTAACTAAAACACAAGTTTCACTTAACAAAACTTTTTTAAATAGTATTTATTTATTTATTAAAGTGATGCTACTTAATATGGCATTAGTGACAATTTTTAAAAAAAATTGTTATTTAGTGTGCTGAGAATGTTGTTTGAAAGAAATTTTACAAAGTATATGACATCATCTTAAATACTAAGAATTTCATGATGTTGATTTAAATTTCCAAGTATGAAGCATGGTTTTCAACAATAGAATGAATATCAAGGTTTTATTTTCCAATTTTTATTGCAATTTTCTTCAAATTCAACAGATAGGAGCCAAATGTTTAAGTTTTTCAAGTTTAAAAAATGGAATCCACATCTGACTCCATGTTATAAACAGGTTTGTGAGTTATCCAGGTGTGAGATATCAAGGTGGTAGTGTAGTACAGTATGTGTATCATCAGGTATCACATAGATGCAAATAAGTTTATAACATGCAAGCATCTATTGTATACACAGAAGGATACTTTTATAAAAGTTATTTCCTTTCCCCAGACAAATTTAATTTCCTTCTTGCATGACTTCTATTATTTCTTAATATGATAACATTTACAATGTCCAGATCAAATTTTCTTTATTTACCCTAACATCCAAATGGCAAGACAGACCAACTCCTAATTTTTTGTGTCAGTCTGGCATGAAATTAGCTGGCATCAAACCAGAAGGCTAGTGTCAGTTTCATTTGCTGAATATTGGCTATTATAACCAAGTACTGCACAAAATGATGTGTGCTGTATAATCGGATTGTTGTAATTTGAGTGAAATATCAGGACCCAGGAGCCATAGGATTGGATCCAATGTTCCCTCTAAGATGCGCGCGTGCACGCTCGTGCAGCTGGTCAGGCATCCCCGCGCAGCTGAATTGTCAATTTTTGCTCAATCCAACGTTAAATTTTGCTCGTCTCCGTAATGCTTGCGCAGTGCAGTGAGCATTGCGCACACACCTACCATTCGCTTAGAGGGAACATTGATTGGACCCAGTGTGAACATCTTAGAAATCTCAAGAGTGAAACTTGAGTCAGGGATTTGGGTTTTCTGTTTCATGGAAATCCAATGTTTTTGTGCAGCTGAACTTCATCTGACTTTGGATCAAGCTCTTGAGAAATCTCTTTTAGGTGGCATGTACAGTTTCTGAATTTCATAATTTCACTTGGCATTTAGGTTGAGCATATATGTTAGATATGATACGTACTGACAGAATGGATTTGTATTTACTTAAGTTTTGAGTGAATATATAAGTATCTGACCAAACTAATGCCGTACTATGATTATTGCAGCCTGCAACAAAAAGTATAGAAAATGCATGGGTCTGATATCATGGGAACACAAATTTCATGAATTTTTTAAAGCACTGTATTTTTTAACTGAAAGTTTTTGATTTCTATAACTGTTAAGTCTCTTATATTTGTGTTCCTCTCACCAGTGAGGTGGTGTGTGTATTGGTGTATGAGGATATAGTTTTCTTCATTGATGTCACTGTTGATGTGTTTACTCACTTGTATTTATTTATTATTATTTGTTCATTTCACCCTTAATGTCTTCAACCAATACTGATAAAAACTGGTACAGGTATCTTCACGGTATCAATTATTTTTCCACAGACCTCAATGCTAATGTTTTGTGAAATAAATATACTTTCTTTCCTACTTAAGCATGCATGTCACACACTGTCCCAGATAACAATCATAGATAAACAATTTGACAAGGAAAAAAACCAGGTACTCCACTGCATTTAAGAGAGATAACTCTGCTGGAACTAGACAGGGGTCCACATTTTAAATTTTTTAAAAAAAAATACAAAAATGATCTAGATATGAATTAACTTAATCTCATATGTTGCCAAGAGGCTTAACATTTTTTAAAAGCCTGACAGAAAGAACAATTCTTACTTAATGCACCAATCACAGCTAGTGTTGATGTTTTTTCTGAATGCAGGGGTCCCTACACCTTAAGCCCTGCCTACCTGGGGTTGTACAATTGGTACTGTTATACCATCTTGATGCACCTCAAGGAGAATAACTTCAACATACCAAAAATAGGTCACTGTCAGTATCTCCAGCAGATGTTTAGTATGTTAGGCATTTTTCTTATATTCAGATGTGTGTGTGTGTGTGTGTGTGTGTGTGTGTGTGTGTGTGCAATTTGGAATTTTCTTTGTAGCTTTAACAATTTTTAGTCATATCACTATGATGTCTGTAGTTTGGCAGTTTATAGTGATGTCTAGCACTGGGGCATCATGTTGCACACATATAGCATCATGTCCCAATTAGTCCCATTATCTGACACTAGACTGACCAGTAATAACACTAAACTCTTGATGCCGAGTGCAAAGCAAGGTAGCTACTAGTACCATTTTTACAAGTCTTTGGTATGACTCAGCTGGGATTGAACCCATGACCTCTTGCATCTGTGGCAAATGCTCTAACCGCTTAGACCACCGGTACCGTCTATTAAATGAGAGGGCCAAGTTTATTTCTACAGACTATGACACCCATGTTTAAGGGTGGTTCAGTAAAAATTAGTCTATAGGACTGGGTAAGCACACTATTGTAAATAATAGGTAGGCAAGACAAATACTTACCAGAACTATATACAGTCTTTTGAAAAACATAGCTTTCAAGTATCAATAATGGCCATCTCAAAAGATACTAAAATTCTCTGAGTTTTTAAAGACTTTGTGGTGGTAGATATGTTGAGTAAAAGTAAATGCTTGTTGTCAATCCATTATTTTTACGGGATATATGTTGTTCACCCTTCTGGAAATCCAGTTTGCAAATTCTAAGGAAAATGTTTGGATGAATTTTATGCATTTTATTCAGTAAAGATTTGAAAAAATTCCAGTTCTGTTACAAAGGTAAAAATCAGAATACCAGAAGTTATTGTTGGATGATACAGTTTTGATCACACATCTTTTTAATAGTTGACATTCTTCTTGCCTTGGTTGCAGCTAAATCCCAAACTGAAAAACAACTCATAATGAAAATCTAAGTGTACCACTGAAAAACAACACTCATAATGAAAATCATCCTGTATTACTGAAACTCTTGATACAAATCTACATGTACCACTGAAACTCTTGATACAAATCTACATGTACCACTGATACTCTTGATACAAATCAACCTGTACCACTGATACTCTTGATACTAATCTACATGTACCACTGAAACTCTTGATACAAATCTACCTGTACCACTGGCACTCATGATGAAAATCTACCTGCACTTATGCCAAAAAACTCTATTAATGAAAAACTACCTGTACCACTGACAAACAACACTTGTAAGGAAAATATACCTGTACCACCACCAAACAACACTCTTAATGAAACTCTACCTGTGGCACTGACAAACAACATTCATAATGAAAATCTACCTTTATCACCACCAAACAACTCTCATAATGAAAGTATACCTGTACCACTGACAAACAACACCTGTAATGAAAATATACCTGTACCACCAACAAACAACACCTGTAATAAAAATATACCTGTACCAATGACAAACAACTCTTAATGAAACTCCATCTGTACCACTAAAATCAACACTCATAATGAAAATATACCATTACTACTGACAAAGACACTTTTAATGAAAATCTATCTGTACTGCTGACATTTTGTCACAAAAAGACTGATTATGCAGTCAGGTAAAATTGGGTGGCATCGCTATAATAATAAAGGCTGTATTGCACATTGCTGCAATCTGAAAATCATTGTTTCCAAAAAAAGATTGTATTTCCATTAAATATAAATCAAATCACAAATCAACATTTTAAAAGCAGCCTCTTGTATAATGTAACACAGTGTAGCGCTTATAACGGACAATATCTAGTTTTACATGATTGTGACTGTGTGATGTCAGTCTCTATATTTGTATATTGTTGACAACATTAAATACACCATCCACGATCATGACTATGTAACTTCTTCAACTGTCTGGTGATTTACCATAAAATATATGGATATTATCCCTACACCAGCTAGCTAAGCAGATATGTATGCATGGTTAGTTTCTAACAAAATCATTCCAAAAATTTGACCCATTTGCTTCATTTTGTTTATAAGTTTAGTCTAATAGATAGTCAAACCTATAAATAGAGGCCACCATGGGAGAATATATAAATTGCCCTGACTAGAGCTCAGTTAAAACCTCAAAGCATTTCATAGAGCCCATCCTCATAGAGGCAGTTAAAATAAAAGATGGTTAGATATAAACAACCTCCAATTCATGGATTACTTAATTAGCTGACAATAGCCAAATGCAAGTCTTTTAAGCAATGTTATGGGATACACTAATATGAATTTAGGTAAATCAAAAACATGCTTGTTGACAAACAATATTAATTACAGATTATTGTCTTCAATGAGAATTATAATTTTTATTAATATTATGTTTAACAAGTTCCTGGTCAGCAGTCAAGTTTTTTTCTTTGAAGTCAGATTTTACTTTGTATGTAAACTATAAATTTCATTAGCCAGAATAGTGTAAAAGTGTCATTTATATTTTAATGAAAAATGTCAAAATGTACCTATGAGGGAAGGATGGGCCATCCATGAAGCAAACAGTGTCCAACAAAACTAAATTTCAGAATTCCTGTCCCAAGTGTAAATTACATGTTTGAACAATCGTTGACAGGCCATGTCACAAGAGCTGAACTATTTTACTGCAATTTAGTTGCAGAGCACAATATGCCATCTATAGTTGCAGATCATTTTTCACACCGGCATGTTTTGGCACTCTTTCACACTGGTGCTGATGCAGAAATACATGTACCATATTCTCTGCTGAGAAAAACTAAGTAGGATCTTGAGGGAAATATTACAACAGTGCCATCCAGTCTCTAATGGCTGTACAGATGAATACTAATGACACATGCATTACAAATTAAATGCAAAGTTTTTGTAATAAATGTAAAATATACCAGTGTACTGAAACCACATGTCAAACATACTCAGGCAATATATGAAAATGGAGGGAGAGATAAGGTAAGGGAGGCAACTACATGTGGAATGTGGCAAATATACAACTATTATTGGTCATAAGTGTATTTTGTTAAATCAAATACTATCTTTTTAAGTACTGTTGTATTCAGTGTAACAAGATTTATAGAACTCATCTACATTCACATTACTGGTCAAATTGAAATGAAAAAAAAAGATTGTTTATAGTCTAAGTACATGTCACCTTTATTTCCAACCACTCCAGTGGCCTAGTGGTTAAAACGTCCACCTCAGAAGCAGAAGGTCACACACACACACACACACACACACACACACACAACACACACACACACACACACACACACACACACACACACACACACACACACACACACACACACACACAGTTTATTTCCATGAGTAATCAGCAAAATACTTGCTTATTATTTGAGTCAAACTGCAAACAACAAAGATCCTGATCTGCCATAGCATATTGCACCTGCATATCAAGGTCCATGTTGTTTACTCTTCTAATTACTCTTATCAAATTGCATAGACCAAGATGGCACATTATGTTATGACAGATGCATTTAGAAATTTCAAATCAGTGAGTGTAGGCAATAATGATAATACTGATAGGTAATAATACCTTGATTTGTGGAATCAAAGTAGGCTGAATAATGGTAAAGTCATTATTCACTGAATTACAGGAAGCACTATCTCTAAATGGAACAAACAGCTAATTACATAACTAAAAACATGCTTAACTTGCAACTTTTTATATGAAAGCAGACACTATTTTGACTCATCTGTCTAAATCTTTTTACAGAAATGACAAGTTTTGAGACAATTGATTTTGTAGCATTAAATGTAACAAATCAAATCAATGCAGCATAAATGTTAGTGATCTGATGTTGATTTTGCTCCAAAGGCAAGTTCTAACTTTTTTTAGGGAAAACTTTAATAAAAATGGCAGAGACAACACTCGTATCAAAATGATCAGAGGAATGAAGAACTTCCCTCCAAAACATGGAATAAAGCAGACAATATGGCAACTCAGCCAATCAGATGTTATCATTGTTTTAATTAGTTGGGGAAGGAGAGGTTTAAACACTTACTATGGTGAGAATTTAAACATTTACTGTGGTGAGAGGTCAAAGGTCATGTTGTCAGTGAACAATCCAATAAAATATGTGTAGTGATAGAATCACAAAGGAGCTGCCAATGGCATCTTGAGAAAAAACTTCAGACATATGAAGAATCCATGGCATTTATTTTGAGAAAAGAGATTTAGAAATTTCAACAAAGAAACATCATACCCATATATATATATATATATATATATATATATATATATATATATATATATATATATATATATATATATATATACCTTATTATTATGGTTTACTTATATATATATATATATATATATATATATATATATATATATAAGTAAACCATAATAATAAGGTATATATATATATATATATATATATATATATATATATATATATATATATATATGGGGTAGTGTTGGACCTTAAACTCCCAGTGACCGCTCAATGACTCCCTATGTTCTCTATGGCTGATAAGCTCTCATTAGAGTAAAGGCCCTGTTTAACTTAGACCTTAACTCGAAGAGGTCTGATTCTCTGATAAAGTGAGAACATCCTTACAATAAAAATGGGACAAGTGATGACAGAAATGCAGACTCAGATTTAAGTTACATGTGAATTATTAAGTCACAGACTTGTATGGTATTAAAAGTTTATGACTCAAACATCAGGTACATCACTTCAAATAATAACTAGATAATTTTTACAGCATTGGTGTGAAGTTGGACAGACATAAGGAAAGTAAGCAACAGCTTGATATTAACATTTATCAGTGTCACATGTTCAGATGTTGTTTTATTATTATGGTTTACTTATAGACTTCAAAACATTGTCTAACTTTTCACTAAATTCATATAGGTTAATTTCAAACAAAGCCTTGAGAAGCACTCAGTGGCTGTAACAAAATAATTTAACACATTTGTACAAAGCCTCGAGAAACACACAGCAGCTTTACAATTTAACAAATAGCTATTAGAGAGAGAGCTTTGAGAACCACTCATCTGCTCTCATTTTAAACACACACTTATAACTATTATTATTATTATCATTATTGTTATTATTGATATTATTATTATTATTATTATTATTATTATTATTATTATTATTATTATTATTTGATATCCTATTCCTATTGAATTGCAATAAACATCATTATTAAAACAAGGTCTGCAAGAAACCCTTGACTTGAGCTCACAGGATCATAAAAGTACTGTCTGAATACTAATTTAACTGATATGTAAGCTGAAGTTAATGATTTAAAACATGACAATGAATGAATAAATATCCATAAAGGTATTTTGTACACAGATGTAGATTTCAGAGCTATCCAAAATGTTTTATAAAAGAAACATTATTTTCTTTCATTTATTTAGGTAGA
The DNA here is from genome assembly GCA_030141615.1 of Unio pictorum. NCBI lineage: Eukaryota > Metazoa > Mollusca > Bivalvia > Unionida > Unionidae > Unio > Unio pictorum. The sequence goes on along the minus strand of JARLTB010000173.1, from coordinate 3,195,844 downwards.
TATTGTGAAATAACTATGAATTCTGATTCATGGAAAATAATAAACAAACGAGTTGCCTTTTCTTTGTGTACATCCTTATATGGTATTCCTTGTAAAATAATGGTAAAAGATTTTTCCCATGCTCTTTCTGAATGCATGGAGCTCATAACATGACCATCTGCAGAATTCTGCACTTGCAAGGAAAATTCTGCTGTTCTTTTGGGTAGCAACCGCAAGGAAAATTTCTGTGAGCATGCAATTGCCGGGACAACTACAGATAGCAGCAAAACTACACCAAAATTAAAAACATTATAAATTAAAAACATTGATAACCCAGAGTGTTAGGAAAGTAGGCATACAACTAATTTATTCCTCAAAATTTGACATATGAATAAATGTTTTAGCTTTAAAAATTAGTGATGCCATAAGCAACCCCTAATAATTATGTGAGATATCAACAGGAGTACTTGCCAAAATACACACAGAGAAACACTGACTGAGCTCATATTCTCAAGAACAAACAATTACCTTTAAATCCCTACCAAAAATGCATCAATATAACTCTTCTATCAGCACCAAAATGAGAGAGGAAAAAATGTTCTAAAAATAGACTAGAACTACATTCATGGGTGCTCAATTGGAGATACTAATTGTAATGTGATTCCAAATGTGCCAAAATTGGAATCGAGGCTAATACCTAGGAAAGTTATACATGTATTCCTGGCATAAAATGAAATGGATGTTTTATTAACAATTTATATGGGAATGTGAAATACACCTGAGAATCATTGCTTGGTATTGAATAACAGTAGGTATTAATGAATAAATTAATGATGTCCATCAATATTGACAACACCCACCCACCTAGCTGCAAGGTCATAACCCCATCTACGAAGTTGAGGCACTAGTATAAGTGCTACCACTCATGCTGCTTTACCATCAAAAGCTTGATTATGAATGAAATTGATTTGTAACTGTTTAAAACGAAAATTAGAGGCTAGATTTCCAACACACGCATGCACGCACGCACGCACGCACACACACACACTTCATTTCTAAGATTCATGCCCATCACACTGCACTCAATAAATCTTGTTTTGTTTGTTTGTTTGATTAGAATTTTTAATGTAGCATTAAAAAAAAATCAGTCATATCGCTATGATGTCTGCAGTGAGGCAGTTTATAATGATGTCTAGCACTGGGGCATCATGCTGCAGACATGTAGCATGATGTCCCACCCAGTCTCATTATCCTGACACCAGGCCGACCAGTCCTAACACTAACTTCTTAATGCTGAGAGTCAAGCGAGGCAGCTGTTAGTACCATTATTAAAGTCTTTGGTATGACTCGACCGGGGATCGAACCCATGACCTCCTGTTTCCATGGCAGATGCTCTAACAACTAGGCCACTGGAGCGGTCAATAAATCTTTCATCCCCATACAGAAATTTTGGCTTTTATTCCATGTTCTGCCTTCTGCCCTCCATCCCCATTGATAAAAGCCAGAGTCATTTGGGTTCAGTGTTTAGTTTGCCAAACTCGTGACCAAAAGGGTGTGGGTCAACTGTGGTGTTCTTTGAGCAAGGCATTTTGCACCAATTTCCACAACACTAATTAGCGAACATGTGTTGCTGTGTTGTAAAACAACAAACCAAACCATGCCCTGCATTTATATCATGCACTCACTGTACAGTCTCTAGAACAATGTTTCAGTGCATGTCTTCATTGCTGCAGCAGGTGGCTAATTTGCAGTCTGTGGATACATTCAGACCACTTTACAGTTTGTGGATACATTTGAGTCTTGACTGATTAGAACTCATCCATCAAGTTGCATTTTAGACTGTACTCAATGCTTTAAAATCAATAAACAGTTCTCCTCCGGTTCCAGCTTTATAGTTTGAAATTATCATATTATTCACGTCTTTTTCCATATGGTTACAACAAGGACAATGAGCTGTTGGGGTGTATGGAGATAGGTCACCACCATAATTCCAAATGACAGTACATGAATCTTGGAACACCGTAAATTACATTCAAAAGTATTTTATTTTATGAACTATGAAAGTTGGGACAAAAAAATTAAGTAAATTTGTCCATGTACAGTAAACGTTTGTACTAATTACTCTGCACTCTGCATTCTTTATCAATCATAATGTGATTTTAATTTTTTTAAATATTTTTAAGACTTTACATTTGTAAAGGACAATCAGATGAATTATTTGATGGAAATATTATAAATTAATATAGTTTGTTTTAAAAATTCAAAGTAAATTTAAATTTCCTGTTTTTGTGTAATTTTCACTTATTTCAAATACATGTAGGTATAATTTCATTGGATAGGAACAAGCATTTTGCATTAGCAGCATTGTAACTGTATAAATAGTAACTTAGTTATTTGCATTAGTTTACTATTGTCAGCTGACACATTAAGGGTATTGCATTTATTCAAATTACATTTCCTGCCTTGAAAATTTAAATACCCAACCCCTTAAAATGTGGTGCCATGATTTCTGTTGGAAAACAGGAGACAAATCTACCACTTGTAATCAAGAAGCCACCAGAATAACCAGCTTGCCAACATGAAAAGTGCAAGGTGCAGAAAACATACATTGTATAAAGTACTGTACACAATAGTATGGGTCTTACATCAGACTTGAAATACTTTTTGAATTATGAAGCCAATTTGTAACTCATTTTCTTGCATGTTGGGAATATGCAGATACAGAAGAAAAGAAAAAAAAAACAGAAAAGCAAATCAGAAAACCATGGTAATTAAACAAGATCTGGTCAGTGTTATGCAGCAATGGTAGTCTTGAATATTTGGTCTTGACATTATTTTATCTCTAAGTGTTGGGACATGAAAAAAAGGTCATGTATTTTACATGTGCCTAAGTCTTGGGACACAAAAAATGATAATTATTTTTATTTTCCTGTCCCAAGACTTACCAATGTTATGGTATTCTTTGCATATGATTTTATTAATATTGCAGCAGTTCTAGGGTGTTGGTGGTGGTAGTGGTTATCGCTATCTAGAGGATGATCAACCTTGGTGTAATAGCCCCAGATGAGTGAGTCATAAAAATAGGTAATTAAAGGATGGAGTAGTTGAGATCTGAGCAGAGATGCAAAATAGAACAACACAAGCCCAATATAACAATTTAATCAGTTAGATAAACAAAATAAAATTGTACAAGACACTTGAAGGATACACTTCTATTAGAAAATCAATTACCAAAAGTTATTAAAAAATGCAATTAACAGTTCTGTTTACACAGATATCACAAATTTCATCATAAAATTTAGTGAGTGTTTCCAAACACAGTTGTATAGCATGTCTGTATAGCCTGATGACTTGGTCCCTCCAGATTCAACACCTGTAGCAGGTTGGGGACAATTTATTCCATTGGCACCCTTACTGTTTCACACAATGACTTCTCTCTTGCCTCCAGCCACTTACAGGTCATTAATAAAGTATTTCTTATAGTATTGTCTTTGAGTTATATCCATCTTAAAATAGATACATATCTTTACCTATTGGATATATATCATTACATCAGCTATTGTCATATTGTAATTCAAACAGACACTAACTGCTAATATGGTTCCAGGACACAATCTGACATTATACCATATAAATTCTAGCACAGTTCCTTCAATAAACAAAATAATAGTACATGAAGATTAATGTATTTCTTGAACAGACTATTCAACATCATTAATTGATCTATAGCACAATCTTGCCTTGCTTGATTAACAATTAAGTCCCTGCCAAGTGGAATTATTAACCACTATCTAGACTAAATTGAACACATGTACATATATAGTCAACAATAAAGATCCTTTTTATTGCTCCAATGCTAATACACTGATTCATTTGTCATTAGAATTGATATCTTAGTTATATAAATGAATTCATTAAAAAAATCACTTACAGTCTTAACTACATCATTTACCAACTAAACAACCATTGGCATAAATACCCTACCAACCTGAAAATACTATTGTTTCCCTGCATACATGATTCATATGACATAAATAAATACCACTCCAATGGCCTAGTGGTTAGAGCATCTGCCTTGATTGTGTGAGGTTGTGGATGTGAACTCAGGCCAATTCATACTGACTTATAAAAAAAATAGTACAACAGCTGCTTCACTAGGTGCTCAGCATTAAGTGGTTAGTGTTAGGACTGGTTGGCCTGGTGTCAGGATAATGTGACTGGATGTGACATCATGTTACATGTCTGCAGCTTGATGCCCAGTGCTAGACATTCATATGCCACACTGCAAATGTCATAATAAAATAACTGAAAAGTTGTTCAAGTTATGTTAGAAATCCAAATCACATACACACATGCACACACAAATGTGTCAGTCTGACAATTATCTTCAGACTCCTATCAAAGAACATTGTATGAAACGAAAGATAATAAATTCAAATAGTTATCTTTAGACTTGTATCAAAGATAAAAATTTATGGAACTAAGATAATTATCTTCAAACACATATGAACCTTGTTCTCATTTCCCATTTTACAGAATTGTCATTTTACCTGTTTAAAGAATGGTCTCTCAAGACATCCAATTACATGTTCCTTGGGCAATCATTATCAGAGAGTATAATGCCCTGTCCGTAAGCCATGACCTTTGCCTCATGCAAAACATTGTCTAAATTTACAGATTAAGACAATTATGAATCCCTTAACTTCACTTGAGAAACACATCACAACATGTTACTTATCCAGTCAGGTTTTAGGTTTCTTTAAAATTAACACTGGCCCATCAAGGTCTGAAAAATTCTACATATTTCATGCTTCCCTTAATAAACCAATCTCTGCAAGGTTTCAACTTATGACAGATATTTCAGATGTTCTTTCTGCAATTTTTCAACCCATGGCATTGTTCTATAACTGAACCAATTCACCTGGCACAATTATCAAATGGACCTCATTAAGAATCACTCATGCCCCCATCACATGAGTGCACCATGAAATCTTTATTATTGCCATGAATTTAAGTTCATACCAATCACATACATCAATCTTAAATGGATATGTGTCATGCTGATATGTGCAATGTTCACTCAGTTATATGTTCCAAGAACATCTTACTAAATTCACACAAATTTTAATTGTCCCCCCCCCCCACCACCATTTTGCAACAAGCATAGACATAGTATTTGCTAGGGGTGAAAAAATACACCTCTGCTGCATATCGATACAATTCACAATACACAACCTATGATACAATACATATTTGAAAAATATATCAAATTTGACAGGTTTTTTTTTTCTTTATCTTTAGAAGGCCACCCCATAGCTCTGTACCCAACACTGACTCTCCATTAAATCCAGAAACAAACACAATATATGTTGTCTGTACTACATTTCACTGACAGACTCCAGTCCAACATACCTATCTGGCTTCACTCATGTGTACATAATAGCAAGATACTTACGCTCCTGTTCTGACAATCGTATACTCAATATTCCTACTATGAAAGTCATATGGACAGTGTTCTTTTTCATACTTGGGTCCAATGTGGAACAAATTACCCACTGAAATTAGACACAAAGACACAGAGATGTCTTTCAAGAGTGCTCTTAAGACTCACCTTTTTCAACTGCAAGAACAAACTTAAAGACCTAATAATGTTTCTTACCTTAAATAGTTTCTGTATTATTATTTTTTATTTTTTTTATTTTTTCTAATTTAATAGTTGTTGGGTTTTTTTTTTTGTAGTCATATCATTATAGATATTGTAAAGCACTTAGAGCTTCTAAAGATTAGGCGCTATGCAAAGTCCTCATTATTATTATTATTATTACTATCATGGGGTGGTGCCATTTTTTATTTATTGACATACAGGTTGCATTTCTGTAAGCAGATTACTGAAAGACATAGACTTTATCATCTGTTCATATGCCATTCTCATCCTTGACCAGCTATAAAAAGTACTTCTAAGCAGAATACATGTTCTGTATCAGCGATTTATATTCAGTCTTGAAGACCATTTGATCAGTTGCAGGAGTCATCTTGGTCAGCATGCATTTTGTTCTGCAATGCATGAATGTTTTCAAAATATCTTATTACCACTTTCATTTCTTCACTTAAATTTGGAAGAAAGTAATGATGCTATCTTAAAAAAAAGAGTGCAATTTCCACATGCAACAGATAGCTTGTTTAGACCAAGCCTGCCCGATTGTGCAAGTGGATAGGATTAACAACATGTCCTGTACATTGTTCTTCCTGCAGATGCAAAACTACTTCTGTGGCCACTGGCACTGAACATTTCTGCCAGTGAAAAAGGAAATTCTTGACAACATCAACTCTCAATCTGCAAATTAACAAAGTGGCTATAACTTAATGGGGTTTGGAATCTAGCCCCATGCTGATTATGTGCTAATTTTCTTGGGTTATTTTTAATGGTGTCAATGCATTCAGTCACTGATAACAAATATCAGTCTAAATGGAGAAAATTTACAAATTTGGTACCCATGTATAATTTAAGTACTTTACAGATAATTAAATAGCCACTTTTGTTTGTAGTTTCTCTTTGTATCTTAAAGGACCTAGCTGGTATGCCAATACTTCGGGCCTGTCATGCAGTGAACATGCCTGATGGTATTGATTGGTAGTTATAGTTTTTCTCTGGACTTTAAACATCAATAATCACGAATCAGAATTAAATGTGAAATTTGTATGTGCATGACAAACTGGAAGAAGTGTTGCCCTCAAATTTGATGAAAGCAGACAAGATGCAAAGAAACAGAGAAACTTTCAAAAATTTGATGAAAGCAGACAAGATGCAAAGAAACAGAGAAACTTTCAAATTTGATGAAAGCAAACAAGATGCATAGCAACAGAGAAACCTCGCATAATGTGGTTATTAAAATGATAAGCAAAGTACTTATATCAGACATGGGGAACAAATCTGGAATGTCTTCTTTATGGTGATATGTGTGTCATCAGTGGCTGAGCATGCAGACCAGCTAAAATAATCAGCATCAAAATGGCAGGGTTGGGACCTGGTGGCATATTTCAAACCCCATGGGTTAGCCATCTTGTGATTATTAGTTTGTCGGAGGTGTTATGAATATTTTTTTTCATTTCACCAAAAGAAATGAGTCCATTGTAAAACTCCAGTTATTTCAAACAATTTAAAACGTTAAAGAATGAAAATGTAAATGGCTAAGAACCAAAACTGCTGAAGATTAAAGTAACTTATATATGGTAATTATTGGTATCGATTCTTCACCTCATTTAGCAATATGGATATTGATATGGAAAAATATTGATTCATTAATATATCAGTTAATTGTTTATTCCTAGTATTTGCTGTTCCATTAATTCATCTGATGTAAATAACTGTCCTCAAAGCAGTAATTTAAAGAAATGAATAATTTTAAAATAAAAATGAAGAAAGTATGAAATACGTGTATTTCTGATGCCATCTATACATTAAGTTTCTGGACAGTTTTTTCTCTGAACATTTATTTAATGCAGCCTTAGGTCATTGAAATTGGTTATTTTGTATTTAACCCTTAAGTTTTTGGTCATTTGAGGCTAGGGTTTTTGTATTTTATCCTTTGTTTTTGGTCATTTGAGGTTAGGTTTTTTGTATTTTATCCTTTGTTTTTGGTCATTTGAGGCTAGGGTTTTTGTATTTTATCCTTTGTTTTTGGTCATTTGAGGTTAGGTTTTTTGTATTTTATCCTTTGTTTTTGGTCATTTGAGGCTAGGGATTTTGTATTTTATCCTTTGTTTTTGGTCATTTGAGGTTAGGTTTTGTGTTTTATACCTTAAGTTTATTATGTCTTTTACATCGTTATGTCCTTCACCTTGTTATGTCCTTTACATTATTATGTTCTTTACATCATTATGTCCTTTACAATATTATGTTCTTTATATCATTATGTCTTTTACATTATTATGTCCTCTTTACATCATTATGTCCTTTACATTATTATGTCCTTTACATCATTATGTCCTTTACATTATTATGTCTTTTACATTATTATGTCCTTTACATCATTATATCCTTTACATTATTATGTCCTTTACATCGTTATGTCCTTTACCTTGTTATGTCCTTTACATTACTATGTCCTTTATATCATTATGTCCTTTACATTATTATGCCCTTTACATCATTATGTCCTTTATTATTATGTTCTTTACATCATTATGTCCTTTACATCATTATGTCCTTTACATTATTATGTCCTTTATATCATTATGTCCTTTACATTATTATGCCCTTTACATCATTATGTCCTTTACATTATTATGTTCTTTACATTATTATGTCCTTTACATCATTATGTCCTTTACATTATTATGTCCTTTACCTTGTTATGACTCCTTTACATTGTTATGTCCTTTACATCATTATATCCTTTACATTGTCCTTTACATCGTTATGTCCTTTACCTTGTTATGTCCTTTATATCATTATGTCCTTTACATTATTATGTCCTTTACATCATTATGTCCTTTACATTATTATGTCCTTTACATTGTTATGTTCGTTACAATGTTATGTCCTTTACATCATTATGTCCTTTACATTATTATGTTCTTTACATTATTATGTCCTTTACATTTTTATGTTCTTTACATCATTATGTCCTTTACCTTATTATGTTCTTTACATCGTTATGTCCTTTACCTTGTTATGTCCTTTACATTATTATGTCCTATACATCATTATATCCTTTACATTGTCCTTTACATCGTTATGTCCTTTACCTTGTTATGTCCTTTATATCATTATGTCCTTTACATTATTATGTCCTTTACATCGTTATGTCCTTCACCTTGTTATATCCTTTACATTATTATGTTCTTTACATCATTATGTCCTTTACATCATTATGCCCTTTACATTATTGTTTTTTACATTATTATGTTCTTTACATCATTATGTCCTTTACCTTATTATGTTCTTTACATCATTATGTCCTTTACATGATTATGTCCTTTACATGATTATGTCCTTTACATCATTATATCCTTTACATTATTATGTCCTTTACATTGTTATGTTCGTTACAATGTTATGTCCTTTACATCATTATGTCCTTTACCTTGTTATGTCCTTTACATTATTATGTTCTTTACATCATTATGTCCTTTACCTTGTTATGTCCTTTACATTATTATGTTCTTTACATCATTATGTCCTTTACCTTGTTATGTCCTTTACATTATTATGTTCTTTACATCATTATATCCTTTACATCATTATGCCCTTTACATTATTATGTTTTTTACATTATTATGTTCTTTACATCATTATGTCCTTTACCTTATTATGTTTTTTTACATTATTATGTTCTTTACATCATTATATCCTTTACATTATTATGTCCTTTACCTTCTTATGTCCTTTACACTATTATGTCCTTTGCATCATTATATCCTTTACATTATTATGTCCTTTACATTGTTATGTCCTTTACCTTGTTATGTCCTTTGCATTATTATGTTCTTTACATTGTTATGTCCTTTACATTGTTATGTTCGTTACAATGTTATGTCTTTTACATTGTTATCTCCTTTACATTATTATGTCCTTTACCTTGTTATGTCCTTTACCTTGTTATGTCCTTTGCATTATTATGTTCTTTACATTGTTATGTCCTTTACATTGTTATGTTCGTTACAATGTTATGTCTTTTACATTGTTATATCCTTTACATTATTATGTCCTTTACATTGTTATGTCCTTTAAATTATTATGTCCTTTACCTTGTTATGTCCTTTACATTATTATGTCCTTTACATCATTATATCCTTTACCTTGTTATGTTCTTTACATTATTATGTTCTTTACATTGTTATGTCCTTTACATTGTTATCTCCTTTACATTGTTATGTCCTTTACATTGTTATGTTCTTTACATTATTATGTCCTTTACATCATTATATCCTTTACCTTGTTATGTCCTTTACATTATTATGTTCTTTACATTGTTATGTCCTTTACATTGTTATCTCCTTTACATTGTTATGTCCTTTACATTATTATGTTCTTTACATTATTGTTCTTTACATTGTTATGTTCTTTACATTATTATGTCCTTTACATCATTATGTCTTTTATTTACATCAATATGTTTCACATTGTTATATCCATACATTGTTATGTCCTTTACATCCTGATACCCCATACATTAGTATGCCCTTTACTCAAACCAGTTCAAGACAAACCTGGGCTCTGACACACATGTACATTTAATGTATTTTCTAGGAAAATTAAATACTCAAACTTGCATCTTGCCATCTAATTTGACCAAAACATGTTGATGTTGAAGTACAGAGCTCTTTCTCCTCTTTTGAATTTAAATATTCCTGATGTAGTTAGTTAATAAAAATAGACAGACAAGCAGACTGGAAGGTGGATGGATGTATGATGATGAATGGACTTGGTTGACCTCAAGGCAGAGTTATTTTAATGTTAACTGCTTGAAGAAACTGTTCAAGGATGTACCTTCAGAGAAAATCGTGGACTTTCCAAGTGAATGTATTTAATGCAATACATTTTAATCATGTTTTAATAATGTTTTAATTATGTTTAAAGGATTTCACATGTTACCATTATCTTTTCTTTACATCTTTTTTAATGAGTTTTAACATCTTTTTTTTAACATTTTATATTTTATCTTGTTGTACTTCAAGTTTTCATTTTCTGGAGGGGTTGATCTACCTGGGATTTTGGTGCAATCCTTTTTATTCATCTTTAGAACATCTATCTTTAGCTTGCACAATATATCCACTAATGTGCTGTTGTGCCATAAAGTACTATAGCAAACACACAGGGTTGATAGAGAGATGAACGTAAATACATAGAGAGATAGATAATGTTGCATTAATTAATTGTAGCCAAAGTGAATATGATCAAGCTGTGCGGAACTTTTGTCAATAAAGTGAATTCCTGTTGGGAAAGGTTTAAAAAAATAAAAAAAGGTTTTTTAAATGGCCATATAGTAATGATTGAAAACTTTACCTCATTCTTCTTCATGCAGGTGGCGCTGTAGGTCTTAGTATTTGCCCTTTGACTGGTGACAGCTATGTCAGATATATATGTATAAGTATGCTAGATGATCACAAATGTTACTTAAGGTTACACATCTTTAATCACTGTTGCAGCATCAATTAGCTAACCTGTTATACCAATCACTGACTAATATTATGTCCTATGCTTTCCACTGACTAATGTACTGTGATGATTTACATCCATATTAATGTGGACAGTTACTGCAGGCATTCTGACAGATCAAGTAATTTGTCAATTTCACACTTAAGCAGGTGGTTTTTGCTTTTGAATGTTATGGAATGTTTTGGATCTTGCTTAAACACCCTATAGGGCAGGTAGGGCATTATCATCAACAGTTTTAATTTTAGTTACCATATATATCATAATAATTAGGGCAAGATAGGGTGTTTATCAGCTAGTTTTCAGTATGGTTACCATATGTATCATAATAAACGTATGCCAAGATAGGGTGATTATCATAAACAGTTTTAATTTTGGTTACCATATTTATCATAATGGATTGATTTTCATATGGATACAGTGTGCAAAGATAAATCTTTATCCATATAATCATCAGTACATTTAATCAAAGTCTGTCAATTTTGAATATAGTAACCTCATATTTTGAAATCAAGTGTCTAAAATTAAAATGATTCCAAATTAGATGAAATTATACCACGGTAAGACAAGCCTTTATAACAGACATGAATTTCATTAGACAAAGGCATCTAGCATCACTACCCCATCCTTACTTAAGACGCTATTATTAGACCATCGAATTTAGACTGGGAGCTTTCATTGGACTTGTTTTATCAAATATTGGCCATTGTGTTTGTTTGACAAATTATCACCTAGGTAAACAATAGCAGGTATACTCAGTACCAATACACACTGGTGAATGAGAATTGTGACTTGTATAGCAAAAAGATTTCCTTCATCAACTGCCTTGTTTGGGTTTTTTAGATAAAAGGTGTGGTGACAGATATGTTAACTTATTATTTTTATATATTTTAATACCAACTTTATTAAACTGCATGTGGATCTTGCTCTTTGATTAAAAAAAATGATGAAATAATATAATAGGATCCACACTTAATTACAGCTTTAACCGCACAAATGAGTGCAGGCATCGACTTTCTTTTTTATTGGATAATTACAGAGTCTAGGTACTTAATTAATACAATTTTTGTCACCATGACATATCTTTGTTTGTTAGAGACTTTGAATTTACAGCATAATAAATCATGAAAAGCCTCAATCACATGACTCTTAGCTCACTTAAGTGAGTATATATGGTATAATCATATTAATGTCAGGATGCTTAAGTGAGTGTATATGGCAGTTATATTAATGATATGTTATTTAAGTGAGTGTATATGGTACAAATATGCTGGCTATGTAATCCCAAGGTCACTGCACTGAGAGAAGATATTTTATGTCCATGTGCCTGGTCAAGTGACCCATGTTTTCAAAGAGAGTTGATTTCTTTCCTTGCTTTTGATGTAAGTGGTCCCCTCAACATTACAAATGAAAGGAACACTCCAGCAAGTCATGCATTCTGGACACTTTATTTGTTCCACCCAAGCTGATTGACTTTTTGGCATCATTTTGACTTTTTGGCTTTATTTCCAAGCATTTGTTATGGAATAATGCCCCATATCCCAGGAAGAGTTTTACTATTTGCAAAGTTGTAAGTAAAAAATTTAGTATTTTTAAAAAAATCTATCATTTACTTCTGTTCCTAATTTTTTTTATTGCATGTTTGTTTATTTATTTACTCAAAGGATTGGTTCCTTTGTAGTAGTGATTTAGAAAGGGAAAACTTTCATTTATTCCTACAAACAAGTGGACCATTTTTCAGGTTAAGATTATATTTACCAAATTTAAGTTGCATGATAAAAAAATGTTTAATCCATGTGTGTAAAACAAACTTTTTAAAAACTGTGAAGAATATCCATGACAGAACAAATATATATTTGGTTCTTTCTGGGGGTTTTCCCGGGTTCTTCCTCCACCATTAATACTGGCCACCATGTATAGTCTACTGTGTGCTGAAAAATGGCGTTAAACTACAACAACATCTACAATAATCACTCAATTTTAGTTAGTTAGGTGAATCTATATGTATATTAAGGAATTTGTATTTTTTTTATAACCTTTACCTGTTATTTTTGTATGCCTTCTACCAGATTTTAACATCTTTGCCTTTTATCTTTTGTCTTCTGGTTAGTAATTAATTTTTATTTTTGTTTTGTGTATTTGAGGGGAGGAGCTATATATCTCAATTTTTTGGGTAATTTTTTATTCTTCATTTATTCAGAACTTAACTTTTAATTGACAGCTTATAGCCATTGCTGTGCTGATGTGCATTTAAACTCTTATACAGGTATAATATTAATATATTGCATTACAAAGGTGTTTGCTGGTTTAGTATAGTTTTTGTTGCATTTAATGGCATATGAGTACAATCCAGGCTATACTGATCTTCTTATAATATAACTTAGGAAAATATACTGTGCACTTTAGTGAGATAACCCCAAAAAACATTACAAGTCCTTTAAGATAAAAGGCAAATTACTATCTTAAATGATCTCTACAAATATAAATGTTAAAGAATACCGGTAATTGCTACAATCATTTTGGAAGATAAACCTTTCCAATTAAAAGTAAATATTTTCCATTATCGTGACTTTTATTGGTTTATGTATTAAACATATCTTCCATGTGAATAGAATAGACTGACCAGTACAAAGCAATTAAAAATAATTTCCATTGAGAATGAATCCTATGTAATTAAAGCATATGTAATAAAAATTTTATTAAACATATAAATGTATCATTGTATATAGCAGGATGTAAAAAGGGGGGTGGGTAAGAATATCAATTATATTGAGCCTGTAATTAATCCTATATTTTAAGGACCTAACCCTTATAAACTTGTTGTTTAGGGAAGCCATAGTAGTTCAGTTGGTTGAGCATTGATGTAATTGTTCAAGGGTTGCTGTTTCGATACCTGCCCAGGGCAGCCGGGGTTGACTATCCTATCTATGTTATTGGGAATGACACTTGGGTACCTCCCATTTTCCTCAGCGGTCTTATGTTCAGAGTGCTGTTAAAACTAAAAACAGCACAAATTATTTTGTTTGACCTTGCACAGATGTTTGACATCTTTCACATTTATAATTTACTTGTAAGAGACAATATATAATGTTTTTTTCTGGATGGCAGCCTGAACTTGCCTATACTGGTACTCTTGTTAATATACACGGGACTTGAATTTGCTTCTTTTGACAGTTATTAAGGGTTTTATGTCTACACGCATTGCTACATGGTCCAAAGACAGCTTGATATCCCTGTGTATGGTTGCCTGTCAAGGCACATAAATGTGCATTTTGTACTTATATTGCACTGGGGGTTTAATATCTACCATATATACAATGTAATCTTGTACAAGTCAACAGCAAACAATATAGATCCTGATCTGCCAACACAGTGTACTGACAAATCAGGGTTTGTATTGCTTGATCTTTTAAATACTCCAAGCAATCTGTGTATATCCAGATCTGCTGTGAAATAATGCAATGGCAGATCTGGGTCCATGTAGTTTACAGTTAGATTTGACTTGTAAATAAGTTCATTTGATTACATACATTTTAGTATAGTCCATTGACCCTGTTGTCCCTATCGATTTGCATGTCAATGCACATGCCATATTTAAGTCAAATCAAACTGCAACCAACAAAGATCCTGATCTGCCTAATGATAATGTGCCTGCAGATCAGGATCTATGAAGTTTGTTCTTCTGATTACACCTCAAACACTGCATACATCCAGATCTGCCTGCGCATTTTGTGATGGCAGATCTGGGTCTATGCAGTTTGCAGTTGGACTCAACTTATAAGCAAGTATATATGGTAGCTGTATTTTCCATGAATGTACATGGTTGCTAAGCATTTTATGGCTTGTAGGTGTCCACATTGCTCAGTGACAGTTTCATATCCATGTACTGTCAAAAGCAGGTTGTAATGGGTCAAATATGCCATTAACTATTAGAAAGGCAGCACTGAAACCATTTCTGCAAATTTGAAGGGAAAAATAATGATAAATGACAAGCTTTCAGGCAGACCATTTATAATTGTATTACAAAATATATGTTGTAACCCTACAAATTTTGTTCTAAATATTGTTAGGGATAAGTTAATGGGAATGTATAGTTCCTAAGGCTATTTCCAATTTATTTATTTTAATGTACATTAACTATTTGTATCTAGTTGCAAATAACAGATAATAAGCATTAAATATGAATCCTCCATATTTCTTGTGTCTGGCAATAAATGGAACTGAACAAAATGAGTTCCTACTAATAATAAAAATATTGGATGCTTTTGTGGATGGAGATGGAGGTTTATTCAAGAGTAGTCTGATCGACAAACTTTGAAGAAATAGCTTGGTTGTCTTTTTAAAACTCCTGTTGGCAACAGGTCGGTTGTTGTGTGCCTTGTGTCAGGAACATTTACCCAATCTGGACATTATCAGGACAGATCATTTTGGCTTTTTCGTAGCAAGAATGTGGATAATATTGGAATAAAACTAAATACCACTCCCTCACTCAACAACTGGTGCCCTGATAACTCGTAAACATGGGGTCAACTGTAGATCCCATTTTTTTTTAAAACCAGAAAATATTCCTCATAAAGCTGATCCCTATTTTTTGAACTTGAAAAAAAAAATTGCGATCAAAATTGGTAACTGAAATGTTGATATATCGGTTGTTTTATGATTGAAAATGGTTGATATGACTTAGAATCTTTAACATTTTGAAATTATCTACTTTTAATATGAAGTCATATAATTGGTTACATTTTCTTTCCCATACGACATTTTTAGTACGCCATAATTAAAGATATTCAAAGAAATTTTGATCAATGAAAATGTCACTTATGCATAGTGTAGTCACATTGCATTAATATTTAAGTAGCAATTAAATCAATTTTATTAATTGTTTTAATTCTATCTTTTAGTTCCACTAAAGTACAATCATCATAAGTGCAAATTGCAATGTGTATTTAAATGTAAAATGTGAAATCTACCATAACAGCTATGTCTGCAACTGTTTCTCTGAGAACCTAATTAAGTGCCAACTGTATTTTGTTAACTGCTTGCTGAAGTATTTGATGTATTGTACACTGAATTAAAAACTGGCCTCCTTTGTATTATCACTTTTTGTCTTTTGAATCATATATATATATATATATATATATATATATATATATATATACATATATATATATATATATATATATATATATATATATATATATATATATATATATATATATATATATATATATATATATATATATACACACACAGTGGAGCCTCGTTAATCCGGACACATTTGTTCCCATTGGATATGTCCGGATTAACAAGTTTTCTGGATAATTGAATCATCCAGATTTTTTTTTTTACTATATCATCACAGCAAATATATGTATATATATATGCTAACTGTAAATGTAATGCACTGTATATTCAGTAATGGTTGAAATAAATTAATGACTACATCTATTAATGTATTTACCATATGTTATCTCACAGTTAAATGTGTTATGGTAAACTAATAAAATGCAGTCACTTTTATAAGTCGTATTTTACAGCTGTTACAGTTGTTAATGATTGACGTCCTCATTGTATTCGGATATGAAGCCTGATACTGTCCACAGTTTAAATCTGTTAACTGTATTTGTACACCTATCAATAAACTGTGATTGTTACATACAATTGGTAAACAACAAAGAGGCATAATGACAATTTTAATTTATTTACCATATGTTATGTCAAAAAGCATCAACGATTTGATCAAAGTGTGTTTATTTAGTTATTAACACCCTGTCGGCGACTAGCTAAAACATACATTGTTTATACAATCGCGGGTTATAATATGGTCATGCTACTTAGTTATTGATAGTGGCCATAGATTCTCAAGGGCTTCACTATTGTGTTTTATGTATTATTCTACTGACTATTTTCATATATGATTTTTCGAATTATATTTTTTTGGGACAGATAATTCCGAATTATTGAGACAAGTTTTAATGTAATTTTACACTTTGGTCCCTGATTTTGATTTCCAGATCCGGAACGCAGATTTCTTGATTAATGGAGTAAATTAACGTTTAGGAATTCCGTTCCCATTGAATTATGTCCAGATAGCAAGGTTTCCGGATAAATGGAGTCCGGATTAACGAAGCTCCACTATATATATATATATACATGTATAAAATGGCATATGCCAGTCTGTTTAACATAAACAAGTCAAAAGGAGACCAGTCAGTGCTACTTCTGGTCTGGATACCAGTCACTTCAGTTTGCTGGTGACCAGCCTAAATTGGCATACCAATATCATAAGCCAATAACAATTAGAAGTAAAATCTCTTTCTGCATGGTTAGTCAGTGTCATCATTCACACAACAGTGATATGATTTAAATAATGTCTGTTTTGGAGGGAACCCTGGTGGAATCATAAATAAAATGTAAATAAAAATGGAACTAACAGCTGCCTTACTTAAGTGCTCTGTATTAAGAGGTTAATATTAGGACCGGTCAACCTGGTGTCAGGATAATGTGCCTGGGTGGGTCATCATGCTACATGTCACAATAACATGATGCCCCAGTGCTTGACATCACTATAAACTGCGTCACTGCAGACATTGTAGTGATATGACTGATATTTGCCTAAAGCTACATTAAAACTCCAAATCACACACACACACACACATCTGTTTTGCAGGCTCACCCCCTGATCTGCAGTAATTTGATGGTAGCTTCAGGTCTGGTGCATCATGGGTAGAAAGACTAAAAATTAAGTACCTTTACATATCAATAGCCAATTTGCAGAAGTCATTTCCAACATATTCAGTAGCAAATAAAGTTCAGTTATAGAGTATTGTATCATTGAAAATAAAGCCTTTTCTAGATACTTTCTCCTTCATTACTCTCACAATCATTTAATCAAGAAGTCGGCAGATCCCAGAGGACCAAGAAAATTTAATTCAAGCAATCTCTCTACATCAATGTTGAATTATTTGTTGTGCAAGTGAATTGTTCTGATGCATTAAAAAGATCAATGTTAGTAAGTCTTTTGTCCATTTCTCATACAAAAGGCAAACTAAGTAAGGACAGTGTAGATGAACATGGGCATACAATGTTTTGGAGATGTCTTAAATCACCCACAGCTCATTGAATACATTCTCTATTACATGTATTACCTAGCAAGCAGCCATTAGAACATGCTTAAAAGATCCTTGGAGATTCAATGCCAATTCAGCAGCCAGTCCTTGGTGATTTTGATGGCAATTCAATAGCCAGTCCTTGGAGATGATGATGCCAATTCAAAGGTCAGTCCTTGGAGATTTCAATGCCATTTCAGCAGCCAGTCATTGGGGATTTCAATGCCATTTCAACAGCCAGTCCTTGGAGATATCAATGCCATTTCAACAGCCAGTCATTGTAGATTTCAATGCCATTTCAACAGCTTAGTCCTTGGAGTTTTCAGTGTCAATTCAACAGCCAGTCCTTGTAGATTTCAATGCCATTTCAACAGCTAGTCCTTGGAGTTTTCAGTGTCAATTCAACAGCCAGTCCTTTGAGGTTTCAAGGTCAATTGAACAGTCAGTCCTTAGAGTTTTTAATGTCAATTGAACAGCCAGTCTTTGGATGTTTCAAGGTCAATTGAACAGCCATCTTTGGAGGTTTCAAGGTCAATTCAACAGTCAGTCATGCAGACCAGCATGAGTGGGTATCAAACCCACAACCCTTGGATTAGGAGTCTGTTACTCTACCAAATCAACTACCATGGCTCCCTTGCTGCAGGGTGAATTCTCATTCCACTATTAGATTAGTATGGAATATGGTCAGAAAATCAATGGAAAAATTGCACAAAATTTCTGATAATATTGGCCCACTACCTGAAATGCCAACCACTTTAGCCAACATGATTTCCAAAATCTCTTGCCTTGAGAACTGTTTGGAAAACTTCCACTGTCAAAAACCTGAAAAAAGTGTCTCCTGGGAATGTCAGATCTGTAATGCTGAAGAATACAATAAACCTTTCACTCACAGAGAGTTACAAGAGTCTTTTGACCGATGACATTTGAAGAGGACCAGATGATATCCAGTACTAATCCATGGCATTTCAGCAGGACCAGATGATCTCCAGTATTAACTCATGACATATGAACAGGACCAGATGATATCCAGTACTAATCCATGGCATTTTAGTAGGACCAGATGATCTCAAGTATTAACTCATGACATTAGAACAGGACCAGATGATATCCAGTACTAATCCATGGCATTTCAGCAGGACCAGATGATCTCCAGTATTAACTCATGACATTTGAACAGGACCAGATGATATCTTGTATTAACCCATGCCATTTCAGCAGGACCAGGTGATATCTAGTACTAATCCATGGCATTTCAGCAGGACCAGGTGATATCTAGTTTTAAGCTATGACCTTACAGATGGACCAGATGATATCCAGTACTAATCCATGACATCTGAGCAGGATGATTTAATATCCAGTATTAATCCATGGCATTTTAGCAGTACCAAAATATATCCATTATTAATCCATGACATTTCCATTATTAATCCATGACATTTCAGCGAGACCAGATGGTATTCTCGTACAACCCATGATATTTAAAGGACCAGATGGTATCCACTGTCAACTTCTGAAACACTTTCGGATACAGTTCTCAATACACTACTAAACACTTAAATAAAATGTTAGAAAGTGGTGGCTTGCCACCATCATGACAAAAAGAAACAGTGATAATAGTGCCTACACATGGAACAGACCTTACCTACCCTTCCACTATGGAGCTCTGCTAGTAACAAACTGAAGTTGCGAAAAATATGAAATGAATGATAAATGACTTTGTTCTAGTATCCTGAATCCATGAAAACTCTAATGACACTTTCAGTGTGGCTTCAGGAAGCACAAATGACAATCTTTCACACATTCATAAACAAACAGTGTGCCAATACAATCAATGATTGAGTTAAAATGAAAGATAACTCATATGGAGAAAGCATCAGTTTCAGCATTGATTACCTCCCTTTGACTGCAGATCTAATGAAGTGGTAAAGGACAGTTTATATGCTTAAATTTGATACTGCATCAACCTGCCTTATCTCAGATACATAATATGCACAGTAGACTAGTTATGCCAGAAAGGTCCATATTTTTTAATAGCTATATAAAATGAAAACAACAAAAAAAAACATCATTCATTTGAGCTGACAGGCACCTCAACCAACAAATTCATACATGCATTTTTCATGTCCAAAGGTAATTTTGACGCAAAATGATACTGTGCAAATTCATGCCCTTTCCCGATGTGATAAATTTGAAAACCATTTCTTACTAAAGAGCTTGATGCCATTCAAAATAGTTACAATCTAGCCATTTCTGAAATATTATACTTAACATGAACTCACAATGTTTAGTAGTGGC
Organism: Unio pictorum; assembly: GCA_030141615.1. Taxonomy (NCBI): domain Eukaryota; kingdom Metazoa; phylum Mollusca; class Bivalvia; order Unionida; family Unionidae; genus Unio; species Unio pictorum. The sequence goes on along the minus strand of JARLTB010000173.1, from coordinate 3,175,303 downwards.
AAACTCTGCTTCCTAGTTGACTATTGATATTTCTGCGAGTTAATAAGTTAAAGTGTAGATGCCTCACAGCAACAAGAACAATACAAGCCCAAAAGGGGGTCCTGATTGGCTGAGTGGTCAGTCAGATCTTCGTGTAGATTTGTATCAGATTGGATGAGAACATGGCTTATGCATACCACAAGAGCAGTAATCAGGAAAATTTAAACCAGACACTAGAGAGTTAACTCATTAGCATGTTTTACATACTTTGAAAAGGAGCCCAGAATGGCCGAGTAGTCTAAAGCGCTTTCCGTTACAGATCACTGCCGTATCACCTCTGTCTGCATGAGTTCGAGTCTAAGATTCGGCTAATGTAGTTATGTGAGAAAGCTTACCAGTAGCTTCTCGTGGGTCAGTGGTTCTTTCCGGGGATTTTCCCGGGTTCTTCCTCCACCTATAATACTGGCCGTCATGTATAGCCTATCATGTGCTGAAAAATGGCGTTAAACCCTAAAACAACAACAAGCCCGAAACATCTAATTCATAAAGGTATACATTTTATTAACAGTACTAGCTAAGAAAGTCACACGATAGTATTAAGTAAATAAAATTGACAGGTTTATGAAACTATCCACTGCTTCCTTAAGTCATGTCTTTATCAGTGTTATACATGTACATTGATTCTTTACACATCCTCAAGTCATGTCTTTATCAGTGTTATTCATTGATTTTTTACACACTATCAAGTCGTGTCTTTATCAGTGTTAGTCATTGATTCTTGACACATCCTCAAGTCATGTCTTTATCAGTGTTATTCATTGATTCTTTACACATCCTCAAGTCATGTCTTTATCAGTGTTATTCATTGATTCTTTACATATCCTCAAGTCATGTCTTTATCAGTGTTATTCATTGATTCTTGACACATCCTCAAGTCATGTCTTTATCAGTGTTATTCATTGATTCACACATTCACCTTAAATATACAGAGTCAAGAGTATAATGTATTTTTAATCTGTAATAAATACCCACAATTTGATGCATCTTTTCCAGGTTTCTTTCTAGGATTCGGATTGTATGGTCAGTTTAGTTTAAGAGTGTAAGACATTGACCCTGATATGTATGATTGGAGGGGTTGACCCTGATTTATCTGATTTGAGGGGTCAACATTGATATGCCTAATTAAAGGGGGTAACCCTAATATGTCTGATATGAAGGGTAAACGCTTGTAAGTCTGATTGGAGGGGTCAACCAAGAAATACCCACAATTTGATGCATCTTTTCCAGGTTTCTTTCTAGGATTCGGATTGTATGGTCAGTTTAGTTTAAGAGTGTAAGACATTGACCCTGATATGTCTGATTGGAGGGGTTGATCCTGATTTATCTGATTTGAGGGGTCAACATTGATATGCCTAATTAAAGGGTCTACCCTAATATGTCTGTCATATGTCTAATATGGAGGGTAAACATTATAATGTCTGATTGGAGGTGTTAACCCTGATATGTCTGATTGGAGAGGATAACAGTGACATGTACGATTAGAGAGGTCAACCCTAATACGTCTGATTTGAGGAGGTTGTGGGTTCAATCTCCCGCTAAGTCGTTCCAAAGACTTACAAAAATGGTACTAACAGCTGCCACGCTTAGCACTCAGCATTAGGAGGTTAGTGTTAGGACTGGTCGGCCTGGTGTCAGGATAATGTGACTGGGTGGGACATCATGCTACATGTCTGCGGCATGATGACCCATTGCTAGACATCATTATAACTGTCACACTGCAGACATCATAGCCTTTGCATGAACTTTGCTGTAGGACTTTGGTAGGTGCAGGTAAGGAACGATGAATGTGATGATGGGAATGAATGATAAGTGCCAAACATTACCTGTGCATGAAGGAGATTTCAGTGAAACAGCCTTTGCACAGAGACAGCCTCACTCTCTTGGCCTTGGTAGTTGGAACTCAGTCATTTGAAGATTTGTCATGGCTGAGGACTACTTTGTCTGCATTGGATGGCCATGATGTCTTCAGTGCCTTGTCATGCCCTGTGCCTCCACAAAGTGTTTGCAGATTCACCTTGATCTGTTCCACCCAGTCTGCTTAGCATACAAGGATAGGCAAGCTTTAAGCTTATCGAGGGTTTGAGGCTGGTCAGCTACCCTCAACCTGGTTTAGCTGACCAGTTGAAGCTGTTGCCCATGGTGTGGCTGCTGCACACACTACAGCTGCTTGGAGCCACAGGTGAGAACTGAGCACTTGGTGGGGATCAAAAGTGGAGAAGCTACTCCCGAAGGAGTATGATGTGTCCCCACCACCACAACCAGAGGTTCTACCCCTTCCAGAACACCCCGAACACCACAAGCTAATAGATATACTCATTAGAAACACATACAGCCATTAGCTACTCTCATTTGGTACACATGCAGCCAGCCAATAAATATACTCATAAGATACACATATGACCATTACATACAGCCAAAATATACATTAATTAGATACATTAATTAGATACATTAATTAGATACATTAATTAGATACACATACAGCCATTACATAAAACATCCAGCCAAAAGATACACTCATTAGATACACATATGACAACTACATTCACTTATTATATACATATGACAATTCCATGTAAATACTCTCATTACATTTGCATATGGGCATTATTGACATACTTTGATACACATAAAGCCATTTGATACACTCATTAGATACACATAAAGCCATGAGATACACTCACTAGATACACATAAAGCCATGAGATACACTCATTAGATACACATAAAGCCATTTGATACACTCATTAGTAGGGCATAACCGACTTTTGATCCGGAAATCGGATTCCACCGGATAGTATGAACTTCCGATTAATCGGAGTCGGACAAGGCAGGAACGACCGATTCGGATAATAAAAATAATAAAATTGAATTTCTATAGCACCGTGTCTAACACTGCGTGTCATTCGATAGTGCGTTAATAAAGTTAAATAAGAAGTCAGAAAAGTCCAATATGGTCAACACAACCATGCTGTGAGGCAATCTATTTGAACTGGCGGATAAAAACCGGAAATGAAGCCGGATATGGTAAAGTACTAAGTAACATGCTTGACACGGCAAAACCAGATACCAGAAACCCGGAAATGGAAGATGAAATTTTTTAGAAAAAAAAATACGGATTTAGCATTTCCGATTAATTGAATCGTATTCGGAATCGAAAAAATTTCATGCCCAAAATCCAGAATCGGAAATCGGTAGAAAAATGCTAATCGGTTATGCCCTACTCATTAGATACACATAAAACCATGAGATACACTCATTAGATACACATACAGCCATTAGATACACTCATTAGATACACATAAAGCCATGAGATACACTCACTAGATACACATAAAGCCATTAAATACACTCATTAGATACACATACAGCCATTAGATACACTCATTAGATACACATAAAACCATTAGATACAGTTGTTAGATACACATACAGCCATTAGATACACTCATTATATACACATACAGCCATTATATACACTCATTAGATACACATACAGCCATTATATACACTCATTAGTTACACATACAGCCATTATATACACTCATTAGATACATGTATGATCATGAGATACACTCATTAGATACATGTATGTCAATGATATACATTTACTTGATACAGATGCAGTAATTAGATATTCTTATTAGATACATATATAACCAATAGATACACTCCTTAGATCCACATATGGAAATTAGGTACATGCATTAAATACACATGCATCAATAAGGTAAACTCATTTTGTTAAAGAAACTCTGTGAAGAAAATGGCATAATGGTAAATTATGAATAATGCAGTTTAAATTATGTGCAAGATCTATGCATATTAATGAGGTAATCTTGTATTGGATTGGCTGAGCTTAGCTTTACACTATTAAATCATTGGATGAGTCTGATTATGTACAAGATCAATGCATATTAATGAGGTAATCTTGTATTGGATTGGCTGAGCTTAGCTTTACATTATTAAATCATTGGATGAGTCTGATTATGTACAAGATCAATGCATATTAATGAGGTAATCTTGTATTGGATTGGCTGAGCTTAGCTTTACATTATTAAATCATTGGACGAGTCTGATTATGTACAAGATCAATGCATATTAATAAGGTAATCTTGTATAGGATTGGATGAGCTTGCTTCCACTCTGAGGACTGGATTTCAGTTTGAATTTACTCCAGCTTGGTAAACTCACCCACATCATTATTATCTTGGATGCAATAGGCAGAGCTTCAGTAGTGAAATCAGTGTTTATTAATGAAATGATCTTTGATTCTTGTTAGCTCTGTGCTCTGGAAACTACCACATGCACTCACTTATATAATGTGCTGGCAGAACTGGGTCTGTACAGTTATTAGTAATTAGTAATTAGTAATTAGTATACCAAACAACATGGACCCTGATCTACAGGTGCAGTATGCTATGACAGATCTACATTTTTGTTGCTTGCAGTTTAAATGGACTTATAATCATGTATATTTCTCAAACAGTTTTAATAAAACTTGGTAAACCAATTACTGTATTAAGACCCTGGATGAGGAAAGCTATAAGCAATAAATTTTCTTTGTTAATAATGTCTTTATCTTTGTAAAAGAATATTTTATCAGACTGTTTGTAAAATCGACGTGATAAAATACTAAATAGCCTGCAGTCAAGCTATGCAAATCAGATAAGCAACAGGCCTCTTAGACCCTTGCTAAGTTGCTCATGCAAATCAGATAAGCAACCGGCCTCTTAGACCCTTGCTAAGTTGCTCATGCAAATCAGATAAGCAACAGGCCTCTTAGACCCTTGCTAAGTTGCTCATGCAAATCAGATAAGCAACAGGCCTCTTAGACCCTTGCTAAGTTGCTCATGCAAATCAGATAAGGTGGCGCTCTACAGTTTCGTACTTTGCATAGGGTTAGAATTTTAAAGAAAAATAATTTTCTGGGATTTCTTCACTGGTTATACTGGCAATATAATAATGACTTTGTATATCTTAGGTGTTGGGAGAAGAACTTTCAATTCCCTTTATTTTGATGTATGATTGATGGGTGTACTTTAGGTTCTAGAGTATACAGCTTGGGCTAACATAAGATGTGCTCATGTAAACAAACTGCTAGCTCCGCATGGTCATTTTCACTCCCTGGACTTCAGAGGTAAATTGTAGAAAAATGGTACGATAACTTTTTTTACTTGTCAGATATTTTGTAATTTGTTCATTGCACTTTCAGAAGCTGCTATTGCCTACTTCAGCAAAATTCGTTTTCCCTAGTTTAATAACTGCTAAAGTTAGTGTACTTTTGATTAATTCTGGCTAATTTTTCAAGCACATGGGAGCATCCATTTTGTTATACCATGCGCTTAGATCATTTACAATTTCCACAAGTGCAGTATCCAAAGAAATATCAGCCACATTGCATCAAAGTAGCATTGAGATATGCCAACATTATCTCCATTGAGCATGTTACAAATGCAAACAACTTCACCTCACATACATCACTATCTGAAAAGTACATATTAACTGGTGAGCGCCCCCATAAAGAGCATTTGGGTGTATACCCATGGAGTTATATTTATTGCTGTTTGTATTAATATTGGCTCATTTAGTTTAAATTCACTGCAGTTTAGAACTTAAATGTCTTTACATTCCAAATTCTGCTTTAATTAAGCGGCTGCAGGTGGGCTTGAGAAGAGTTATGTCCCTTGCTATTGTACACAATACGACATAGACTAGTGGCAATTAGAAACCTCTGTGTGTCATTGTTTTTAAAAATGTTTCATTAATTTCACATTTCTCAAGGAAGATGCCATCAGTTCTTCTTTGAACTGGTAATAATTTGGATATTTTTCCCTGTTTTTTCATTGTCAAATTAAACTATTAACAAAATTTATTTTCTTGGTATTAAATAATTTTGTATTGACATATAAAATAAATTCTATAGTATCATATGGTCATGGTTTATTAAGCTAAGTCAGAAATATTTCAAACTAAATTAACAGTTCAAGATATAATGACATATAAAAGAGCTTCAACTCAACATACACAAGTCTGCAGCAAATGTCACATTTGGACAGGCTCACATGAACAACATGGTTATGGAATAATTTATGTAACCTTTCGTGGGAAAAGAAAGATTGCTTTGGCTCACCGACTAAGGTTCTATGTTGAAACTATGGTAAATTCATTACCATATCAGTGTGACGTATCACATAGATGCCATACAAAAACATGATTATTTATCACTTGAACCAAAAAAGAGAAAATTTGGCTAGAAAAATCATGTAAAGCCTATGGTATATGCCAAGGCAATATGGGCTAGGGGGAGTGGTGTACACTGTGATAGTCAGGTACATTTAATAATTGTTACATGCATTCATTTAAAGGATTTAAAGTGTATGGATGTTCATTGGGTACAAAATTATTTATTTAATTAGCAAACATTGAATTTTGTACAAGTTTTCTGTTGCTTTTTTGTTTGCGTTTGATGTAGCATATGTACTTGTACTGAAGACTTGATTTCCTCTCCCTATCTTTTACTGTTCTATGATCTCATTCTGCTATGAGCTGAAATACTGGATCAGACTGAGTAGAACAATTCCATGAGACTTGATCAATGGGAGTGTAAAGTTTCCTGTACCATACTCAGAGCTATGAGGGAATGAATGACATAATGCATCAAAATGTCTGCTCCATAGTGATATTTTAGGTGCATAGGTAAAAATGATATTGTGCAAGCTCTCGCACTTATTTGTGTTTAGAATGTGTGAAATTTTACTTAGCTTGACATCTAAGACAAAATTTCTTAGTTAATATTCAAGCTTTTTAATATAAGAAAGATTTAAATGTTTCCCATATGGCAGAAATTTTGAGTAATAGGATGCTAAATGGGCAAGTCAGTCACTCCAACTTTGGCCTTGTAGCAAGAAAGTGCCAACATCGCATTTAAATTTCCTGTGCCTGGGCCTCACTTTCTATGTCCTTGGCACTTTTTTGGACAGGCAGCCTGTTCTGCTTCCTGCAGATTGCAGTTTGTACATTTAACTGTTAAAAAGGCACACAGTCCTTGAGTTTTGCTTTTATACATCAGTGGATTATATCGCTTGCAATTTCCAGCTCAGTCATACATTATGCACAATGTTCCCAATATCCTAGTTAGTTTTGGTATGTTCATAATTACATTTCCATTGATGTTGACAACACGCTGCAACATGTGACCCAACAATTAAGTTTTCTTCATTTCTTTCTTTCTCCAATTCAGGGCAAAACTTGGGTGCACTTTATTTGGGCCACAGGAAGATAGTGATTCTTCATATACATCAATTCTTGGGCGCTTTATTTGTGAAGATGTAGAACCAGATTGCAACCTGAATAGGTTGGTCACTCTTGGATACTCGTAATCCATAGTCCTATGGTTGACTGTGTTGTATGAACTCTTGTGGACAAATAGCTATTTTCTTAGCTCTTCCTTTAGCCATGTTTTCTTAGATAGTGGCTAATGTGGGTTGATGTAGTATTAGTGACATCATGGTTACCAGTTGTTCCTGGTTGTGATGTATCTTAGACAGTATGTAACATAATCAGGCTGGGGCTTGAAATTGTTGGGAAACACACCTACCCCCTTTTTTGGCATACAAGTCTGCATGTTTTGGTTTTATAATTAATTTTACCATATAAAGCAGTCAACATATTTGATTTTCATTGTAATCAATTATGTATGTAATCATCAATCACATTCCTGGTCCATGGAATGGTCTCACCAGGAGTTAATTCCCCTTGACTTTTTCATTTCAATTCTTTGACATGCAAGCATTAGTGCAGATTCAAATTAGATTACTAGTGCCGGGGAAAGAAGTAATTATTTACAAACAAAATATATATTTATGTCTACTGTTATGAATTTATAGCATCAAGGACTTTTTTTCTTAATCCAATGCTGGACAATTTTTGCACTATTACCTCAAACTTTATGGAATTTTCCTCACTTTTCTCACTTGATTTACATGTATACATGACCCAAGTATAGTTTGCAACTTTAAAAATGATCTAAATACATTATTTGATGTTTGGATTGAAAAATAAAACAAATACTTCATATGCATTTATTCTTGAATGTCTTTCTTTAATGTCAAAATAATAGCATTTCCCAGTGACGTTAAAATACAATTTTGACGTCATGAAGCTACATTTAACTTACTTCAGAGGGGTATAGTAAATTAACTATGTGTTTGTAATTTTGGAAGTAAATACCATGTATGATATATCAATATGTTTGAAATTGACTGCAGAATATGACAAGTTTTTCAATAAGTTAAAAACACATTTTCAGTGGTTCTTTAAGGTGGCACTCTACAGTTTCGTACTTTGCATAGGGTTAGAATTTTAAAGAAAAATAATTTTCTGGGATTTCTTCACTGGTTATACTGGCAATATAATAAAGACTTTGTATATCTTAGGTGTTGGGAGAAGAACTTTCAATTCCCTTTATTTTGATGTATGATTGATGGGTGTACTTTAGGTTCTAGAGTATACAGCTTGGGCTAACATAAGATGTGCTCATGTAAACAAACTGCTAGCTCCGCATGGTCATTTTCACTCCCTGGACTTCAGAGGTAAATTGTAGAAAAATGGTACGATAACTTTTTTTACTTGTCAGATATTTTGTAATTTGTTCATTGCACTTTCAGAAGCTGCTATTGCCTACTTCAGCAAAATTCGTTTTCCCTAGTTTAATAACTGCTAAAGTTAGTGTACTTTTGATTAATTCTGGCTAATTTTTCAAGCACATGGGAGCATCCATTTTGTTATACCATGCGCTTAGATCATTTACAATTTCCACAAGTGCAGTATCCAAAGAAATATCAGCCACATTGCATCAAAGTAGCATTGAGATATGCCAACATTATCTCCATTGAGCATGTTACAAATGCAAACAACTTCACCTCACATACGTCACTATCTGAAAAGTACATATTAACTGGTGAGCGCCCCCTAAGCAACAGGCCTCTTAGACCCTTGCTAAGTTGCTCATGCAAATCAGATAAGCAGCAGGCCTCTTAGACCCTTGCTAAGTTGCTCATGATATATTTAAAATAACAAGATTGCCATATTGAGTCATATTTGTAATGGTGTCACATTGTACTTTTTTCTCATGGATTTTATTGCTACTATGCTAGATTCATCTATTATTTTCTGGTAGTCATTTTATTTTCAAGATGGCAGTAAAACATAGATCTAAGCCATTTGTGTTTTCTCTTTAGATTCTAATGTCCATAATATAATAAGAAACAAGCCTGAATAACATCCAGTTTATAGCATTACATTTACAAAATTTCACCAGAAGGATTGGAAAGGATACAAATGGTTCTTTTTACCCCACTCTGGTTCATGGTGGTTATCTTTTTTTTCCTGTAGTGTAAGTTGCAGTCTACTATATTTATATTTGAATGCATGCTTTTCACTTTTATGCATGGTATCCTGGAAACAAAAATCAATGCCTGATAGATGCACTTGATTCAACCTGTTATCTCAGTCAGGGAGTGCATTTCTCAGAAAGAAAAGAAATTTTTCTTAAGGACATCTAATACTGTGATATCACTATATGTGTCTTGATTTTACAGTAATAAATTCAAGGGCTTGTGGTACATCTGAAACCATACTAATAGATTCTAAAAGGAACCCTTATCCAGACACTCCTTGTTCACATAATATGCATTTATATTAGTTATTTAACTGCCTCTGTTCCAATCAGAATGTATTTAATTGCATTAATATCCCTTTCCTTTCAATAGAAGCTTATACAAATACAAATACAAATTTAAATTATACTATTATGTCACAAATTCCTGCAAAACTGAGTGTACCTGATGACCTCCAAACATCTTGAATGGGTTACATATTGTATCAGTATGCCAGTGGTATGGGGTTACTTATTGTATCAGTATGCCAGTGGTATGGGGTTACATATTGTATCAGTATGCCAGTGGTATGGGGCATGCTCCAAGAAAGAACCCTGGTGTGTTGGAATAATTTATAGAATGTATCTAACATTATTTCACTAGGAAGAAAACAATATATTGATGACAAGAGTTTACACTGAACAGAAATGTTGGGCAAGGAAAAATTCTTCACCCTTTGAAATTTTGGGGAATTTTTTAAATACAGTAGATGGGAAATATTAATAAGAAATTACAACCACTATACATGATATATTGAACACGCTGCATGAGTTGTGTGTGCCTTGCTTATGTGTTAACTTAAGTAAATAACATGGCCCCAGGTTTCAGAGTAGTCTAAAGCACTCGTCTGTACCAGTCACAGTCTATCGCCTTTGTGTGGGCTCAAGCCTCAAACTTTTTTTGTTTGTTATAGGGTATAACGCCATTTTTCAGCACACAATAGGCTATACATGGCAGCCAGTATTTTTGGTGGAGGAAGAACCTGGGAAACCCCCCAGAGAGAACCACCGACCCACGAGAAGCTACTGGCAAGCTTTCTCACATAACTACATTAGCCAAATCTTAGACTCGAACCCACGCAGAAAGAGGTGAGACGGCAATGATCAGTAACGGAGAGCGCTTTAGACCACTTGGCCACTCGGGGCCCCTGCTTCAAGCTTTGCCAATGTTGATAAGAATGAAGGCTTTTCATGGGTAGGTGGTTTTTACTCTTTTATTCCTCCACCAGTTATACTGGCCAACATTTATAGCATATCTTGCACTGAAAAATAGTGTAATAAATTTGGAGTATGTATATTTGACAGCACCCTGTTTTTAAGCAATTCTTAGATTTATTTGTGTGAGTATTTGGTCTTCGGCGCCATGGAAATATTACTAGCCCAAAATAATTAGCCAGTTAGTAGGAGCAAACGTCACAGAGCCAAGTGTTAGTGAATTTGAACCATGCTGGGGTCGTTAGTAGTGAATTCAGGTACAAGCCGAATGACTGTCCCTGGTGTAGCATAGTCCATATTAAAATTCAGCAGTGTATAAAAGTGTTGTGGTTGAAATGGCAGTATTTATGGTTGGAAATCAGTAAATTATATAAAGGAATCAATAAGTTGGAACTTGGTAGATACTGTTTATGTGTCCATAGTGGAAAATAGGCGTATTTATATGAGCGTGATATGCCGGAAATTCTGTGGATTGACTGGCCTAGGGTCGCGCAGTTAAATATTTTCCAGTTAGTAAGGGAATACTAGTGTAATTTCTATGGCATGATGGGCTGGCGGTACGGAAATTGGATGATAATGGAGAAAAACCATGCGAAGGTGCGGTTAATGGACTTTTGGGCAAGTTGTCTCATCTGTGTTCGCCAATTGATTAGAGCAAAATTTATTAAATAAAGCAGACACGTCTGTCTTTCCATTTTACAACACAAGTTGTATGCAATTCTTTGGAAATTTGGGGAAAACATATGACTTCCAGCATGACTCGCGCCAGGGTTTTGACACCGCTCAGTCAAGTGAATACCCCTATGCATGTAACAATAGCATTAAACCCAAAACAACATTACAACAGGATGTTAAAAACTGGATTGTGCACAAATACAAACACTATTGCAATATTTAATTATAACTGTAAGGTATAAAGTATATATACACCTGTGGATGACCAGTTTCAGTAACCTGGTTCACTAGCCGTGAACAACAGTCTTGTTTACATGCCTTGGAAAACAGAATGGTTTGTTAGCCCTGGATACAGCCCAGTTCACAAGTCCAGGATAATAAAATGGTTCAGTAACCATGAAGAACAACTTGATTTACTAGAACAGCCTGGTTTACTAGCCCTCAGTAGCCTTGGACAACAGTCTGTTTCACTAGCTCTAGATAACAGCTTAGTTCACATGCTCTGGACATCAGATGGTCCACTAGTTGATTCCATCTTTTGTTTCTAGTAATAATGTTCCATATTCAATGCAATACCTACATGTACCATACCCCAATTTCTGGTCAAAACTCAATAATGAAAACTTTTCATTGCTCTGAGCACATGTCATTTCATGATGACCATGATAACTTATTGGAAGAAACTAGCTCCTAAGAACTTAGAGCTTCATTTTTTTTTTCATGATGGAAACATTGCATTTCTAAAGTTTTGTTACAAATTACCTTGTCAAGTTAAACCAGTTGGATAAATGATTCCTGTATTTGCTTTATTCACTGCAAACATATACTCAATGTACATGTACCTCCAAAGTGGAGAGTTCCCAACAAAGAAATTAATTCTTTTAGTATGTACATGCATGATGGGACCGATCAAATTATCAAAATAAAAATCTCTTGAGCAAACATTATCAGTATTGTAGCAAATAATATGTATTTAAACTATTCGAAGATACATTGAAATTTATGATTTTGTTTTGCACAAAATTGAGACATAAAAAGACTTTTAATATTCATTAAATGGCTATTTGAAACATTTACAGATTTATATATTCCCAAAAGAATTATCATTACACAGAAACTTTAAAAATAGGTTAAGCAAACATTAAACAAAAGAAGCCCTCAAACTCAGCTGAAAGAGTAGTTGTTCATTCACAAACATTCCAAATTCAAATTGTATACTGAATATAAAATTATTAAATAGGCAGGCATAAAAATAAGCATGGGGTTATCCTTCTGTACATTATGAGAGTTGAAATATCTTATAAATATCGGGTCAATATGCTATATAAAGCAGCCAGCTAAGATTTAGTTATTTATTGCAGATTATGGGCTGAGATTTTTCAAGTGCATGGCGATGGAGAATACATGCAGTGGGCCCGGCTGTCCGAAGATGTGGTTCCAATCAACATCACATGCATCGAAGACAATCCAAAAACTGTCTTCCAGATCACAGCCTATAACAGACACGTGGAAAAAATTTTTGATGTCAAAGTTGTACAACCAGGTAAGATTTGTCATAAGCTGTAAACATCGTGGACATCACTCTGAATTTAGTACATTAGCGTCTTGCCGATTTGAAAATCGTTAATGTGGCTGGTGGTGGGTAGGAGTGGCATTGTTAGTATACAGTGGAGTCTGGATCAGTTGTAATATACCAAAATATAATGGAACATGCTTATTTTTTAATGAAGATGGTTTAAAATTTGGCTTAAATTTATATGCTAGATAAGGAACATATTTGTGTATTTTATGCCAACAAATCAATTAAGAACATTAGGAGAACTTTTCATGCATTCAAATTATGCAAAGAAATCTAACATTAAAGCATATAGTAGAAAGATGTGATCATAAGCACAGATCATGTTTCTTTGTGGTGTATTCATTCAATATAAACTATGCTATTAGGACAAGTTTTGAATGTTTCATGCATGTTTCAAAATGAGTCAATGTAATGAGTCAATGAGTCATATTTGATCCAGATTTATGAGTGCTCACAATAATTGTCTGCATAAGAATCAGGGTACTTTAAGAATAAATCAAGTCTGTATTTTTGTTATTCAAAAAGAAAACCTAAAATCAGATTATTTGATATTATGTATTCTAAGTATCACTGAAAAAAATATTTATTGTATTTCATTAAATGTTGACTGTATGGTATGAGTGTGTGTGCATGTGTGTGATTTGGAGTTTAAAAATAGTTTTAACAATTTTTCAGTCATATCGCTACAGTGTCTGCAGTGTGGCAGTTTATGGTGATGCCTAGCACTGGGGCATCATGTCACAGACATGCAGCATGATGTCCCACCCAGTCACATTAACCTGATACCAGGTCGACCAGTCCTTACACTAACCTCTTAATGCTGAGTGCCAAGCAAAGCAGCTGTTAGTAACATTTATGTAAGTCTTTGGTATGACTCAACAGGGGATCAAACCCACAACCTCCCACATCCACGGTGGATGCTCTAACCACTAGGTTACCTGAGCAATCTGTGATGCCAGATCTGGGTCTGTGCAGTTTACAGTTGGACTCAAATTGTAAGCGTGTAGAGATGGTTAAACATTCTGACCATTTTAGCAATATAAGAACCGGTTGGACTTTCAGGACATATCAGCAAATTTTCCATTTGTTTTCTTATTTTGAAACCTTTTGGGCTTTCATTTCAGGAAAGAAATTGTTTTCATAATTAACCAAATCTCTTGAGGATGTCTGAAAATCTTTTGAAGGCTAAATTTGTATTGATACATTTGTAACCTGATTAGATTTTTAAGCCATTTCTGCAAACTTGTTTTCTTTTCACTTATAATCAAGATATTACCAAAACAATGGTGTCAAGCCAGACCAAATTAAAAAATGTATTTAGATCCCTTGAGATGGTTCTGGGAACTTCGTCCTTAGTTTTCTTTTTTATACAGTTTTGAACTTGTTGGACAAAGACAACTTTTGATAATAAAAAAAGGATGTAAGAAGAAATGAGCGAAAATCAGTGGACAATTGAACTTTAGTCAGCTTATTTTTATGAATATGTAGACAACCTGGTTTGATTGTAAGGCTAATTTAACAATGTTTCCAATTTATTAAAAACACATTTGCTAATTTTGTGTTTTGAGACTTTTTACAAAATAAAAAACAATGAAATTTCACAAAATCTTTGCAGTAATTAAATAAAAGTTTGTATGCATTGATATTTCTAATACCTCATCAGTAAAGTTTCAAGTCATTGTAAAACAAATTTCAAGTTTTCTAAACTAACATTTTCTTGGGCTTGGGGTGGGGTGGGGGTGGCTTGGGGTGGGGTGGGGGGGTGGCTTGGGGTGGGGTGGGGGATGGAACACCTTAGCCTTTACCTGGTCTGCAGTGATAAAACACATTTTTTTAAAAGCATAAAATTACTTGTGGGTTGAGGGGGGAGGGGAGGGGTAAGGACTAACAGATGCAGTTGGGGTTTGTGCATTGTGGGTAAATGGAGGATTGAGGTGTACTTAATGTGTAAGCAAGATATTTTGATACTTCAACCTAATTAGAGCAAAACCTCCTGTAGCAAACACCTTGTAAAGCCACCTGTTCCTAAAAGAGAAAATTTCTGATTTTCTTCTCTTGTATTGGTGATCATTTAAACCTCTATATAACCACTCTGGTGGCTTAGTGGTTAGAGTGTCAGAAGCAGGAGGTCATGGGTTTGATCCCCAGTCGAGTCATACCAAAGACATACAAAAATGGTACTAACAGCTACCTCACCTGGCGCTCAGCATGAAGAGGTTAGTGTTAGGACTGGTCGGCCTGGTGTCAGGATAATGTGACTGGGTGGGACATCATGCTACATGTCTGTGGCATGATGTCCCAGTGCTAGACATCACTATAAACTGCCTCACTGCAGACATCATAGCGATATGACTGAAAAATTCTTAAAGCTATATTTTTAAAAAAAATGCTAATCAAATAAACCTCTATATAACTGAATTTGTCCAATAACCTCAAAATTAAGCAGTCTTATGTGTGTTAATTGTACAACCATTTGATGTGCTATAACTACCATATATACTAACTTATTAGTCAGATCAAACTGCATAGACCCAGATCTGCCATCACATAATGTGCCAGCATATCAGGGTCTATGCAATTTGTTAGGAGTAATCAGTAAACATCATAAACCCAGATCTAGTAGTGCATTATGTCATATCAGATTAGGATCTATATTTTTTCACTCAAACCCATCTTATAAACAGATAAATATGGTAATATATCTGTGCTCTTGACGCTGTAGATTAAAAGATGAAATTATTTGTCATTACAGATGATTTCTAAGATATCTTGCATGCAAATGAGAATTAGGTTTTTCTTCTAAATTATCAACTATATATGCTCATTTATAAGTTGAGTCAAACTGCAAACATCAAAGATCCTGATATGCCATAGCATGATGTGCCTGCAGATCAGAGTCTATGTTGTTTCTGGTACATTATGTGATAGCAAATCTGGGTCGTGTGCAGTTTGCAGTTGGGCTCAACTTACATGATATAATCTTGTACCAACATTTCCCACAAATGTTTTATTCAGGGATATGCCTTCTTGGCATGTAAGAAAGATATGTTGGCTGTTGTCACCATCAAAGTTTAACCAGAATGAGTTTCTATATGACTTGTCTTAATCCCATTTCATTAGGCTGAAAACTTAGGAGATATTAATGTTGCTGTTGGTTACATGGTGTGAAATGTAACAGATAAATATGTACCAACTAAAATTAATAGAGCCAAAAGCCAGGTTTAGCTAAAATGGCTAACACCTAAAAGTAATGAAGTGAAACACAAAAGAGAACATTTTGCAACTTCTGGACATATTCAGTTTTTAGAAAAATGGCAAATTAAATAATATTAAGAGTAGTACTATCAGAGAAAAACCAAAACATTTCACAAATTGGGAAATTTTTACAGCAGCTTAATTAACCTGTTAAAAGTATTCTGCTCAATGATGTCTACATAGCAAACATAAGACAGCCTCAGTCCGAATGGATAGTACAGATATTAGCATCTACTTTAAAAAATGTGACAGAAAAATAGGGGAGACAGTACACAATAAAAGTATGAATACAGACAACATTTTTGACTATGTAAATAAGATAGTTTGTTTTTATATTAGTTTTACTGTCCACATTTTTTGTGTGACAGTGATGTTTAGAATACACATAGTAAAATGTCTTACACAATCCACAGTTTGTAACAATGACATCATAGATGTAGCAGTGGTACATGTATTGAAAAATACAAATAAATGTCTAGTTGTCCCTGACAACTACATTAAATGAATTAGTCATGTGAGGTAGGTACTGTAGACATGTAGGTAGATGCCATTTTTGATCAAAATGTAATGTAGCATTACAAAGAATATCTAGGAAGTATTTACCCCTTGCTATCCATATGCTAGATTGTCATGCATATATTTATATGTAGTTTTGGATTACTATTTGTTTATATAGGGAAACTATGCCAAGCACCATATTGATCATATTACTATTCTATACCAACACCATATTGTGTATATTTATATACTATGCCAAGCACAATATTTACCATATTACTATAATATGCCAAGCACCATATTGACCATATTTATATACTATGCCAAGCACCATATTGACCAAATTACTACACTATGACAAATACCATATTGACTATATTTATATGATATGCCAAGCACAATATTTATCATATTACTATACTATGCCAAACACCATATTGAGCATATTTCTATACAATACCAAGCACCATATTAACTAGAGTTCTATACTATGCCAAGCACCATATTGACTATATTTTTATAATATTCCAAAAACCTTATTGACCATATTATAATACTATGCCAAGCACCATATTGATCATATTATTAGATTATGCCAAGTACCATGATAACTATATTTCTATACTATGCCAAGTCCCATATTGACCTTGTTACCTAACTTGAAAATAAGAGCCACACAAATTGAAATTGATGTTGACCTTCTGATAAATGTTTCAAAATTGATTTGATTTCATTTTTAAAAAAACGTGTGGTTTATCAGTTAGCAGTAATGACATGCAAAATGTATTAATGGACAACTTTCCTCGTAGTTATCAGAGTCTATTTAGTCATAATAATCTGAATTAGCCATCAATACCCACTAATAAGTCAGGTCCAAAAATAAACAACATAGACCCTGATCTGCCATCAGGGTGAAGGTTGGGGATGATTGTATGTTTAATGATGCAAGTGTATTTATGTGTTTATTTTCTTCCCTTGTTTTAATCAAGTTTCTGTTCAATGAATTTAGTTACCCTTACCCTCAATCAATCAAAAAATTGTTTAAAAAATAAATAAATAAAAAATTAAATAAATAAATAAGTAATAATAATAATTAATATAATTTTTATTATTGTTATTATTATTATTGTTGTTGTTGTTTTTGTAATATGTTAGTAATGATGAAGACACATCCATCAGATTATCATTTTCTGTTACTGAAGTAATGCTAATTTTGGTGTTTGATAGTCTCATTGAGGTTTTAAACAATAATCATTTGCTTTTTTTGGGAGACAGTATCTTAGACTCAGTCTATACTCATTGTAACACTAGAGCCAAGATTTTTGAAATTTTTTTATCAAATGAATGAGAATTAAAGAACCAGTCTATGACCATAACTGTAGGACTCACAGTACTGATTCAGTTCCCATAGTAACCTATGCAAACACTATGAATTCAATATTTTTTAATTTTTTAGTGCTCATGATTAAACCTATATTTATCAGTATAGATGAAAGCTGGATGTCAGCTTCCATGTTGAGAAAAGGACATGAGCCATGTCAGTTTCTGGATCTACATCTTTTTGAAACAGTTTCTTCTAATTTCAGTAATGAATGCTCCAAACTCTTAAATGACTAAAATTCCCTAAATAAAACAATGTGTCTGTTTTTTCAGTTACAACTAGGATAAACTCTCAAATGTTTCTTGTTACAAAAATATATCTTTCATTATCAACTAATCCTGGCCAGCCAAACATATATAGGGTATTCACTTATTTTATCTTCACCTATTTACAGACTGGCTCCACATTTTCCATACAAATAGTAGTGTGTCCTGCAAACCTCCTAGAGACTCTAAACTATTGTTCTGGTAACTTAGCATTTTCACATTTTACTTCAGGAATAGAGACAATGGTAACCTGTTTGATGGATGTGTGTCTTCTTTATTACTCTAACATTACCAAATGAATGAAATTATCAATTATTCAACTTGTCACAATATCATTTAATTGGACTTGCTCCATTTTTTTTTCTTTTGTCAATTAAAAATGTCATAAAATTACATTAACTGGGCTGGGGGATGTGTTTTTACCTTTAAAAAATAAACCCCATCTGGTAACCTAATTGCTTTTAAAGAGTTCATGACCTTCAAAGTATGTACTGTACATTGCACTTGCCTAGACTGGTTTTAGATTGAGTCTTGGTCTAATTAAGTTAGCAGATAGCACCAATAGGTTTCAGTGTTCAGGACAGACAAAATGATTATGTTGATTGGAAAACTTGTCAACATGGTAGTTCTGCTGACAAGTTGATAAATGGACTGCCCAGAAGAGCAAGTCTGATAATTTCTTGTGGAAGTATAGACCTGTCTTCATCAGTTTTTTTGTCATCCAATTTGTATCCAATTCCATAGATTTATCTTGTTTAATTTTTTTGTTTTCAAAATCCAGCTGTATGGTTTACTAGAATTTACTGGATGGAGTTATTAGCAAAACAGTTTTGGGGTTGGTTTATTGTTGTTACTATTTTAAAAGAATTTAAGATTTTTTTTCTACAAAAACAACAAGTTTAGATGACTTTCTTTTTCTTATTTTTGTTAATGGAAGAATTTTATGAAAACTTTACAGTTTATAAAATACTTGCATCTCTTAAATTGTGTGCCTTTGAAAAATCAATCATATTAACAAAGCTTAAATTTAAAAAAATGTATTTAAAAAAAAGGGTACAACCAGTTTGATCTTGTATTGAGACTCTGACATGGCTATTTTGTACAATCAAATTTTAGGTGCCCCCAATGGCCAAGTGGTCTAAAGTGCTTTCCATGATGGCAGTGATCCTCCATAACAGACAGGCTTTAGACCACTCAACCACCCGGGGGGGGGGGGGGGGGGGGGGGAGGGCCTGAAGATTGTTTGTACTCTTGAGATAAAGATGCTACTACTACTACTTATTATTATTTTATTATTATTATTATTATTATTATTATTATTATTATTATTATTATTATTATTATTATTATTCTGGTGATTAATATGTTCAACAAAATAGAAAACAACTAATATTGCCATTAGGCAGAGTTTGAATCTAGTAGGTTTACAAATATGCATAAAATTCATTTTCAGTTCTCAAATCTGGGATTTTCATTAAATTTACCTACATAAATAGTCTATCGACCTGTTACAAATTCCCCATTTATTCATAGCATCATTGGATTGCCACCACAAATAACACAACTTAATATATTAGTGTTAAGCTTGTCATTCCAAAAGTATAATTTTCTTCTTTTTCAACTTGACAGCTCAGAATTGTCCAGGGACAAATCAGGTTAATTAATTAAGTGGAGATACTATGTCATTAGTCCTGGCCAATTATGTTTTTGGCTGACAATGGCTGCCTCACAAGGTTACCAATTTTAAAGGGGGGGGGGGATGTAACCTGGGAGTTCCTTATATTAATTTAAAATTGTGTTATTGAGGATATGAGCAAAGGCAATCTTGATAATGGTCAGCACAGTGGGATACTTTATATATTGATAATGGTCAGCTCAGTGGGATACTTTATATATTGATAATGGTCAGCACAGTGGGATACTTTATATATTGATAATGGTCAGCACAGTGGGATACTTTATATATTGATAATGGTCAGCACAGTGGGATACTTTATATATTGATAATGGTCAGCACAGTGGGATACTTTATATATTGATAATGGTCAGCACAGTGGGATACTTTATATATTGATAATGGTCAGCACAGTGGGATACTTTATATATTGATAATGGTCAGCACAGTGGGATACTTTATATATTGATAATGGTCAGCACAGTGGGATACTTTATATATTGATAATGGTCAGCACAGTGGGATACTTTATATATTGATAATGGTCAGCACAGTGGGATACTTTATATATTGATAATGGTCAGCTCAGTGGGATACTTTATATATTGATAATGGTCAGCTCAGTGGGATACTTTATATATTGATAATGGTCAGCTCAGTGGGATACTTTATATATTGATAATGGTCAGCACAGTGGGATACTTTATATATTGATAATGGTCAGCACAGTGGGATACTTTATATATTGATAATGGTCAGCTCAGTGGGATACTTTATATATTGATAATGGTCAGCACAGTGGGATACTTTATATATTGATAATGGTCAGCACAGTGGGATACTTTATATATTGATAATGGTCAGCACAGTGGGATACTTTATATATTGATAATGGTCAGCTCAGTGGGATACTTTATATATTGATAATGGTCAGCTCAGTGGGATACTTTATATATTGATAATGGTCAGCACAGTGGGATACTTTATATATTGATAATGGTCAGCACAGTGGGATACTTTATATATTGATAATGGTCAGCACAGTGGGATACTTTATATATTGATAATGGTCAGCACAGTGGGATACTTTATATATTGATAATGGTCAGCTCAGTGGGATACTTTATATATCGATATATGGAGGTAATTCCTTGATAGAAAGGAAAGTAACCACAATGATACTGATAGGTCATTATTTCCCATCAAAAGTAGTTCTATGTTTAAATATATCAATATCTCCTACATGTAGCAACATCCCTGTACCAGCCCACTGAAAGCAATCATATATGTTGTGTATTGTAGCATCATTGTATTATGATACTCACTGAAAGCAATCATATATGTTTTGTATTGTAGCATCATTGTATTATGATACTCACTGAAAGCAATCATATATGTTGTGTATTGTAGCATCATTGTATTATGATACTCACTGAAAGCAATCATACATGTTGTGTATTGTAGCATCATTGTATTATGATACTCACTGAAAGCAATCATACATGTTGTGTATTGTAGCATCATTGTATTATGATACTCACTGAAAGCAATCATATATGTTGTGTATTGTAGCATCATTGTATTATGATACTCACTGAAAGCAATCATATATGTTGTGTATTGTAGCATCATTGTATTATGATACTCACTGAAAGCAATCATATATGTTGTGTATTGTAGCATCATTGTATTATGATACTCACTGAAAGCAATCATATATGTTGTGTATTGTAGCATCATTGTATTATGATACTCACTGAAATAAATCATACATGTATATGTTGTTTATTCTAGCATCAGGGTACTGTTCAATTTATCAGTTTTGAATATTAATTTTGTCAACATTACCTGACTTTTCTTCTCAGAAATTTTGGGGCTTTTCTTTTCTTCTTCTTGTCCTTCGATCAGGGCAGAAAGAAGGATTACCAGGGAGGAGCAGTGTTCTCTTCCATATATAAGAGCAGATATTCAGTCAATCCTAACCTCATGATGGAGGAGTAGCAACCTCTACTTGCCCACAGCTCAGTGTGGTATGAAAGTGAGCCCATTGTACCTCTCTCTCTCTCACTGTTAAGAGTGAGAAGCACCATTTAATTCCTCCAAGCTTATTGTTGGCAGTGAGGTCAAGTCACCTGATAAAGGGAGAGCAGGGGCAAGGGTTTTCCCACAGATCTGATCAGGGACTATTCATGGGAGTACTGGTTACTGGTCATTTATGCCCACTCATCATGGGGATAATGATTAAATCAAGACACCCCTCCTCACTCCCCTTCAAAATATTTCACCCACAG
The DNA here is from genome assembly GCA_030141615.1 of Unio pictorum. Classification (NCBI taxonomy): domain Eukaryota; kingdom Metazoa; phylum Mollusca; class Bivalvia; order Unionida; family Unionidae; genus Unio; species Unio pictorum. The sequence continues at coordinate 3,152,990 of JARLTB010000173.1, read as the reverse complement.
TGGATTGGAAATCGACATACAGGTGCCAAGTTAGCATTCTTCAGCATCCCCCTTTCCTACTATAATCCTTCTAAATCCATATGGGATGTTGGGTTTTCCACTGCAAGGAAATGATTGGCCTTTTCACTGCATGCAGCCATGGACTAAATTGCCTTGGCCACATGGTAGAGTGTTCAATGCTGTACACCCTGGACCTATATTAATTATGAAGTTGTGACAGAAAGGAGAGAGAAGGGTGGACCTTCTTACCTCAAAAACACTAGGAGCATAGAGAGTTACTCTTATATTCATGCAGAGTCTGCTACTAAGAACAGTGCATGAGCTTCATGTGAAGAGTTAATGGGATCAGAATCTCACCCCCCCTCCTCAAAGTCATCCCAACAACAAACACTGGTTCACATAGCTCTACCTTCCATGAGAGAGAGAGAGAGAGAGAGAGAGAGAGAGAGAGAGAGAGAGAGAGAGAGAGAGAGAGAGAGAGAGAGAGATAGAGAGGGCTAAATATATTCTTTCTATATTTTTTTATAATTTTCCCAGTGACCTGTATTCCAGGTCTAAAGGGTTATGGTGACAATAAAACTGTTTGCAGTTTGGAAAAACATTCTAGGGCAATCTCTCAACCAGATCACTGGGGCCCATAGTGGCTGAATGGTTTAAATCGCTCTCCATTAAGAATCACTGCCATCTCATCTCTGTCTGCATGGGTTTGAGTCTCAGATTCAGCCAATGAGGATATGTGAGAAAGCTTGCCAGTAGCTTCTTGTGGGTCAGTGGTTCTTTCCGGGGAGTTTCCCAGGTTCTTCTTCCACCATTAATACTGGCTGCCATGTATAGCCTATCGTGTGTTGAAAAATGGCATTAAACCCTACAACAACAACAACAACAACAACCAGATCTCTTATTGCATCCTCATTCAGTTACAATTTGAACCAATAAACTGTCCGCTTTGGAGACTCTGGATGCTCAAGTGGCACAGGTGAGTATCTCTATGCAGAAAGCTATGCGTTCAGAATTCTATGCAGAATTGCATCCTAATGAAAATGCTAAGATCATGAGAACAAAAATGCCTGATCACTAGTATCTGTAGTCTAATATTTCAACCTACTTTAAGGTCAGTCTCTGTTGCCAATTGCCTTTCATTTGTTGGAAGCTGTGACAAAACTTCTGCATGTTGCCCATGGCCTTATCAATAGAGCTTTTCCATCTCCACATCACTGTTGCACTGGACATGTACAACATTTTAATAGAGCACTGTAAGAACCTTTTGTTTCCCATGAGCCAGAGACCCTCTTCAGAGGGCTCAGCCCTACCATGGCCTCTCAGAGTTTGAGAGACCAAGAAGCCAGATTATTTTGATTGGCCACAAGGTCCATTGGTTATATTCTTTAAAACTGCACAGGACAAAGCACAAGCCACTTTCTGAGTTCCCCCTCAGTAGCCAGGCACTAAAAGGCATGAAATAAAAGGCCAAGGGATTAATTTCATGGGCCTGTTCCCCTATCCTAAGGACAAGGGTGGACAGCCTTAGAGACATACTCCCACTCCTGTACATCATTCTTCTTCTGTTGATTCCTGTTGGTCAAACCTCTATTCAGAAGCTTGGTCTGATGTAATAACCACATGTTGGGTCCTTTCTATCATAAAGGTGATGACCAGATTCAGTTTCAAGATCATCCTCCTACATATTGTTCCCTATGTTCTTCCACCCATTGAACCTGGCATGATTAAAGGAAGGGATTCACTCCCTTCTTTAGAAGGTGTAGTGGAGAGGGTGTTAAATGACCATTATGACTAAAGGAAGAGATTCACTGCCTCTTTTAGAAGGTGTAGTAGATAAAGTGTCAAAGGACCAATCTATGATCTTTTGCACTTTGATTTTCTTGGCACTAAAGGAAGGGGTAAAATTTTATCTAGTTATCATCCTTTCTCCATAAACAGGTTTCTGCTGGACGAACCATTCAAGATGGATACCATATCCTCAGTCAGGAATGACATGGCAACTAGGCAGTCTCTATTGAGTTTCAGGATGCCTCCATTCACATCCCTGTCTTTTTTCCATACAGGAAGTACCCCCAGTTTTGCTTGGATTGGGAGGTCTTTCAATTTTGAGCTCTGTTGTTTGGCTTAACCTATGCACCCATAGCAAATACATGTACCAGGGTCCTGAAAGTGGTTGCAGGTAATTTAAGGCTACTAGGTATCCCAATCTTCCAATATTTTGACAATTTTTTGATCCACAATGGCTGGATATATATGATCTGTTGGAATAGATCTTTCTTGATGTTGGTCCATAGTGACCAGGATGGGTCTTTGACACAACCTAGAGAAATCAGAGTTTACTCCATCTCAAGGTTTTGTCAACATGGAGATGAATTTTCTCAAAAAGAAGTAAATTAACATTTAGGAATTCCGTTCCCGTTGAATTATGTCCAGATAGCAAGGTTTCCGGATAAACGGAGTCCGGATTAACGAGGCTCCACTATATATATATATATATATATATATATATATATATATATATATATATATATATATATATATATATATATATATATATATATATATATATAAATATATATATATATATATATATGTATATATATATATATATATTCTGACAAGAAGGCACAGTTTCCAGTATTCCAGCATGCACACCATTCTCCTTCATGTTTTGAAAAAAAGATGCATTATGCTACAGCAGATCCAAATCTTTTTTTTTTTGCGGTTGGACTCAACTTATCAATGAGTATATGTGACAAGAATGGTATATTAATGTCAAATGGTTTCCAAGTTCAAAATTGCTTCTCTTGGGAATATTGTCTTATCATGTTTATTCCTTGGGCTAAGAAGTTTGAAAGCATTCTAGTATAACCCAAAGCCAGTCTCCAACACTTTTTCATCAGCAATGCAATCAGTAGATAAGAATTTCTGCAAAGATGCATTGAGTTAGTTACACATTGATGTATGTAAACATGTGGATACACTATGAGACAGTTTTATGTATGTGGGTGGGAAGTCGTAAAGTTGGTTAATTTAATTGTAAAATCTTTCTTCTTTTTTCCCACAAGGGAATTCATATTAAATTTATTTGCAAAATGTGAAGTGTTCTTGGAGGAAGAGGGAGAGATGTCAAACTAAGATATTAAACCTAGAATCAAAATTTCACAAATCAAGAAAGTGTAACTATCATATAGTTTAGAGAAATGGTTTTGGAAATCAAATGTATGTGCAAAATTGTCACTGTTACAGACTTTATAATCAGTTTTATAGGAAGAGTAGAACACATATTCATGTCAATTGAAATTCCTGGTTCAACTATTGATGAATTCCACATGATATTCAGTTATTTTAGGTTCTTTGGTTTTGGTGTTAATAGATAATTCTGTCCAAATTAATTTGATCAATTATAGTTTATATTCTAATCCATCACAACAACTTTAAGCACAAAAGCAAAACATTACTTTGGATAGAGACAAAGAAATGTTTCTTGTTTTATACTGATCAAGGTCTTTTGAAACCCAACCATAACCAATGATGTCTTTAATCCTTTCAGAATTACTAGTGCTCACACATATTATATTCCACCTTAACAATCTTCAAACAATAAAACCACTCCGGTGGCCTAGTGGTTAGAGTTTTCACCGCAGAAGCAGGAGGTCGTGGGTTCGATCCCTGGCCGAGTCATACCAAAGACTTACAAAAATGGTACTAACAGCTGCCTCTCTTGACGCTCAGCATTAAGAGGTTAGTGTTAGGACTGATGGGCCTGGTGTCAGGATAATGTTACTGAGTGGGACATCATGCTACATGTCTGCGGCATGATGCCTCAGTGCTAGACATCACTATAAACTGCCTCACAGCAGACATCGTAGCGATATGACTGAAAAATTGTTAAAGCTACGTTAAAAATCCTAATCAAACAAACAAACAAACAAATCAAACAATAAAGCCAGCAGACTATACTGACATGATCAAAGGGTGAAATTAGCAACTGCATTGTCTTGTCCTGCTTAAGCCAGTTAGTTCACCATCACACAGTCACAGGCTGCATTACCATCAATAAACCACTCTGGGACCAAAATGTAAACAAAAAAAATGGACAGCATATAATTGTTAAATAACAATTTTGCATATATACACAATTTCAATGGGTGACATAAAAGATGGGAGCCACCCCAAATCTCAGCAGAAAAATCATCCAGTTTGGGAGGTTCACATGTATGTGTATGAATCAACAGCACTTACACATTTTGGATAGCATCTATCTACATATATGATTTCCATTTGGTGGAATATTCAAACAATGGACACAAATAAGAAATAACATTTTTTTAAAACTGCACTACAATATAATTGGGGCCAGCTTTCTTATTCAATGAAATTGACCATGATATCTTAACATGGGCTTGAGAAAGGGATATCTGAACTTCCAATCCATGTCAAATAGCCATTTTTCAAAGGGAAGAGTTATATAACATAATTTCAGAGATTCTGACTGACAAAAGAAATGATTGTCTTAGGAATTTTTTTAGAAACCACAGTTTATGATTGGTCAGATATAAATTAAGGCATACATCTTGGAAGTAATGTGAATTTAAAGTGACAAACTTGGTTAAAATTCTTCAGTCCGTTGACTGACTTGACAAGGAAGAAGGCTCTGACAAAGGTTTTTGGGACAGAGGCTTGTGAGAGAGCATTTCATATGATGAAGGACTGGATGATGTCAGATGCCATAGTGAGATGTTCAAACATGACAAAGGACTTTGTCTTACATACCAATGCTTCTGACAGGGTGTCTTGTTGCACTTTTATTGCAGAAGCATGATGGGAATTTATTCCAGTCTGCTTACAGTAGCAGAAAGTTGTTATTCTGTTACTGAAAGAAAATATCTAGGGATTATCTTTGGGATCTCTATATTTGAGCACTAGCTGTATGGGTGAAAGGTTATTCCTGAAACTGAACTCCAGCCACTTGCTTTTTTGGCCCCAGCTAAATTGACAATTTGTCATTCAATGAGATGGTCATTATTTCTTCAGCAATATCAAGTTCAATTGTGGTACATTAAGGGAAGCCCCAATGTAGGAGCAGATTGTCTGAGTAGACTAATTGGTTCTAAGGTGAAGGGGTCACTTCAGGACATGTAAAAAATAACTTAAATGCATCTTCAGAATATAGAGAGCAAAATCCCCGATTTTACTCTTGAAAAGGGGTCTATGTGAAGTGTTGACATTTGAATAAGCATCAAACCTTTTTTTACTCTTAAAAAGGGGTCTACATGAAGTGTTGACATTTGAATAAGCATCAAACCTTACAGTTGAATGCACCAAGCATTAAGATTTTATCACATTCAAATAGGAGAAGTCATTGTGAAAGATCACTTTGACCTTTCTTCTTCATCTTTCCCATGTTAGTGTTAAAACTTCAAAGGGGCCAGCTTTCTGACTCAATGCAATTGACTGGGATATCTTAACACGGTCTCGAGAAAGGTAAAGCTGAACTTCTGATCCATGTCATATAGTCATTCTTCAAAGGGAAGAGTTATAAAATGTAATTCAGAGATGCTGGTTGACAAAAGAAGTGATTGTCTTAGGACAATTTTTAGAAACCACTTCTTATTGGTCAGATCATTGCGCAGAAATAATGCAATATGAGCCCCCTTAGACCTGAAAAAAAACAAATTTAATCAAACAAAATAATAGTGGTAACAATTCAACTTAAATCATATCAACAGGATTTAATAGCAGTGTCTAATTTGGAATTATTTCATCATAATAATGAGTGGTGAAAAGAGCACACTGCCTATGACTGATTGTAACACCTTCCTCTCGACCATGTTCCAATGTCCCTATTTCCTCGTGTCTTTCTATTCCAACTGCTTCATCCCTTTCTGGACTTCCTAGTTCTCTATTCTCAACTTATTCTCTTTCTTTTTTCCACACTTCCGTCTTCGGAATGTTCCATTTAAAATCTCTCTATCTTGAAAAACTGTTTCCTGAAAGGACAAAATGATCCCAAAATTGCTATATGTACCGCCTTTTAGACGTACATAAAATTCCTTCACTTATGTTACTCAGAACATACTAGGTGTCTAGTTACTGCATAAACTCTGACTTAACACAGTAGTAGATTACCCTCACATTGCAGTGACATCCATAAATTAACACGGGACTGATCTATCAAAATTACTGTATTCTTGTACCTATGCTACTACATGTTCGATTACTATTGCATAAAATTCACAAATCCTAACTCACTTCAATCCTTAACCTACAAGTTTATTTAAACATTACAAAATCAAATATAATTAGGTAATTATCATTAACTCATGATAATCAGTATTGTACTAACAGACAATGGAAGTTATTTCGTATTTATTTTATATAACCCTATGAAATCCTACACATGAAAATTTGGATCAAATGCAATCAATTCTACCAATGAACTAATAACTGTAAAATAAAAAAGATAATTTGCATAACAACTCTAGCATCAACACATTTCCATGAAATTGAATAAACAATACATAATATGGAACCTAATCATATCAAACACATTTGCATAAAGCAAAGAATCCAAAAACAGAATATTACATGAAATTAAAATTGCCTACCTTAAATAGTTGATATAGAATTACATGCATAGAATTTTAAAATTAAAACTATTCAGCAACTATTTACTTCCTTTGATTCATAGAGCTCACAACTTGTAAACATTTACATTACAGTGGGGACCATGCTGCTTTATCAGGTACTTTAGTTTATCTAGTGTAAGAAAAATAAATAATAGTGTCTTGTTCTCTCCCATTCTGCCTCGTATATTTAAGAGAAGCTATATTTGGCTGCATTGACAGTCAGACACACTAGTCTTCAAATTAGAATGGGACTCTTTTATTTAGGTGTAATAATTGAACCCTTCGGTGAATATAGGTGGTATTTACATTAGATAAAGGTAATGTTTTAATTCCATTTTTTTTTGTTGGTATATTTGGTTATCCTGTCAGTTGAGTTGAATGCTTTTCATAGGCTTTGCAAAAACAAAAAGTTGAATCTGTTTACATCTGGAATAGGAGATAAATCTTTAAGGATGCATTGTATCATTACAGTGTATATGTATGTTCTAGATGAAAATTATAAATTGAATACTTTAAGGTGAACATACATAACTATTGAAGAATTAGGGTGAAAAATATTCAGTTTGGAAATACATGTATATGGAGTCATTTGGAAAAGGTGAATGACAAAAATGAAGGGGACTTGTATCCATTGTAGGTTTGTATAGACCTTTCCTGTAGATAGTGTTTGTATGGTTATTTCCTCCTAGCTGATAGGTGTCAGTAATAGCATCAGTCATTAAGGTGCTGATGAAGTCTGGTTACCAAGCATGAAAACCATGTACTTTTGGAGTAGTCATATCAGATCTGTTAACGTTACACACTTATTTCAAATTATTTAATAATTTTTCTCATGAAATTAACTCCAAGTGTAATTTAAAAACAGATTCTTAATACACTAATTGATTAAATGGATGTATTACTCTTTGTCTTTTCTTGAGAGACCACCTCTATGGATATTCTGTACTTGTAATAACTTTGTGCTATAAAGAATTTCATGTATTGCTGTGTGCATCTAACAGGCATAAATTCATTTAAATATTTATGGTGTGATACTATTAATAGATGTCCCCAAACAAATAACAAACTGTGATGGATAAATCAATAAAATAAAGTATTGTTTTATTACATACATTTACTGGATTTATCTATATGTATTATCTCTACTATATTTTTTTTTACTTTTATCCGTTTCATTCTTTCCTCCTTTCACTTTTTTCCTCAGTGATTATTATTACACAGACATACTGATATGTGCTCAATATTCTGACACAAATATTAACACTGAAAAAACAACTTAATAATCAAGTATGGCAATATGCAGTGGTTTTGACAACAACTTAATAATCAAGTATGGCAATATGCAGTGGTTTTGACAACAACTTAATAATCAAGTATGGCAATATGCAGTGGTTTTGACAACAACTTAATAATCAAGTATGGCAATATGCAGTGGTTTTGACAACAATTTAGTAATCAATAGTTTTTGGTTTGCTTCTTTGAGAAGGTGTGTTTTACAGGAAAGGGTGATGTTGATAAGATTTTTTCAATTGTCGGTATGGTTTGTTTCTTTAATTACTAAGGAAAAAAGGTTACAGGATATGGATGATGGATCTTGTCTCTCAACAAATTATATTGTACTAAGGAATCGGTTGTTTTGAACAAAAAATTAGCAGGGAAAAAGGTATTATTATATCATGCAGTAAGAAGACTACAAAAACTACAAAAATCATATTGTGACTTCTTGACCTTCTCTTTTTCATAACTCCCATAAAAATAATTGTGACAATTTAATCTCTGACTTTTTATCCTACACCTGTTTCATACCTGTACAAATCAGAATTGTGACATTTTGTCCTTTGACCTTCATTTCTACGATCATATATCTAAGTCACTATCTCCTATCTCATTAGTAAGGCAGTAATTCTAGGTGGAGGGGGCCATTTTAAAACACTTTAAAGTGTTCTCTTGTCAGGTCAAATAAAACTGTTTCATTCACAGGTTTAAGGTGTTATGTGCACTTTATCTGATATTGTAATATCTGGTGTGTGTGTGTGTCAATACTACTTGGTATTTGCATTCATGTTTCATCATGTTATTTTTTTATCCGAAAGCAGCTCATATGATCGTTCAGTTATTCATTTGTTTTTTAAAGCAATTGATCATGTCTGAAATTTAAGAACCCGGACTCTAGTCCATTAAAATGGGAATAACTGGGAAGAAAAACAGCTATAGAATAAAAAGGAAATTTGTTATTATTCAGTGTATGCATTAGATATATGTGCAAAAATGTGTTGTTGTTTAATTCTAGTTTGATTTCAAGCTTTGAAATTCAATAATAATAGTTTCATGTAGAGATTACCATTATCTGTTGAACTGCTACGATGGCCTAGTGGTTAGAGCATCTGCAGCAAAAGTGGGAGGTCATGGGTTCAATCCCCAGCCAAGTCATACCAAAGACTTACAAAAAAGGTACTAACAGCTGCCTCGCTTGGCGCTCAGCATTAAGAGGTTAGTGTTAGGACTGGTCAGCCTGGTGTCAGGATAATATGACTGGGTGGGATATCATTCTATTATTCTGCGGCATGATGCCCCAGTGCTGAACATCACTGTAAAATGTCTTACTGCAGACATAGTAGCGATATGAAAAATTGTTAAAGCTACGTTAAAAATCTTAATCAAAACAAACAAACAATCAAACAAAACATTATGTAGTACTGGCAATGCCGCTGATATTAAGTTACTTTATACTATCTTACAAGTCCAACTGCAAACTGTGTAGACCCAGATATAACATCACACATTGTGCTAGCAGATCTGGATCTCTGCAGCTTGTTATGAGTAATTAGTAGAATAAAACAACATAAACCCTGGTCTGCTGGCACATTACATATCAGCAGATCTGGGTCTAAGGCTTTAAGATGGGCTCAAATTGGTAGTGAGTATATGGTACTAGACTGATAAGAATTGGTTTTGGATGGGTATGTGTGGGTATGTGAGAAAGCTTGCCAGTAGCTTCCCATGGGTTGATAGTTATTACTGGGGTTCTCCCTGGGTTCTTTCCCCAATTGTTTAACTGGTTGCCATATATAGCCCATCGTGTGCAGAAGACACATTAAACCCACAGCGACATTATAATTTGTTTTTAATTTGTCTATCATATGTTTATCAAAACTTTGCAAGGTCCCTTATCTTGATTAATGTAGTTATATTTGTTGTGTTGTAGAAAACTGGATTAATTTTTTAACCTGATATCCAGAAGCAGAATTATCTTCGTTATCTTAAGGACCACATCTCCCCACCCCACCCTACCCCAGCACTTATCTCAGGTGCCTTTCACCTTCTCTTTTTTTCTGTCCATTTGATAACCAAATACACAAATCATCAGGTTTTATAATCCATAATATCTTTTTGTTTCATGCTGCCATATGTATCACATTTACCACACATAGCCTAGAGCCTAACCCCGGGATTGCATTATGTTTTCTCATGGTCTATACTGTTTGCATGAAAATAATGGAACATACAACATATATCCTGATCTGTGGGTGCATTATGTGACATCATATCAGAGTCCATGCAGTTTGCATGAAAATGCTAATATGCATGGACCCAGATCTGTGGGTGAGTATTGTGATAGAAGATCTGGATCAATGATTGAGCCATCTGGTGTGTATTATCCAGTGTAAAACAGTATTTCACATATCTCCCTCAGTATTTGACAGTTGGGAGTAAGTCAATGGAAGATTGTCTTGTTAAGAGAAGAAACCAAAGATGATGTCTTTCACCTCCTCATTCTGTCTGTCATTAAAATCGCATCATGAAGGCAATGTCATTTCCTTTCCAAGAAATGAGCCAGAACTGTACATGGTGAACATTGGTAATGCATGACTTTGTAAATGTAATGCCCTTCTCTGTTAATACACATTTGTTCACCTTAGACTACTGCTACTGATATATAATTATGTGTTACTACCCAATACATTATTTGGCCCTGGACAAAGGATATTCATTATTTTTCCCTGGACAAAGGATATATTATATTTGTATGTGCCTTGAATATGACTGATGATAAAAAATGATATTGAGTGTTGGCTGTCATAATGCATACTATGTAAGTTGATTTTTTTTCTTTCTTTAAAAGGAACTTGATTGATTGTATTACACAGGTATATTTCACATAGTTAAATCCCAGGGTATGTAACATAATGAAAAATTCAGTGATTGCAGATGGGGCAGACCAGTAAACTAATGCGTATTAAGTAGAGAATAATCAAACTGCACAATATCATAAACTGATTATTTAATACAGTAAAGATTTAATTACATGTAAAAATAAATGTATGATTTATTAACAATTTAATTTTTAATTTTCTAAAGGCATCTTTATTCAATACAGGTGATTGTTGAGTTTTGCGAGATTTATCAGTGATTTTATTGTAACTGAGATGCTCGGCTCATATCTATTTGCACACAAAAAAATGACACATGGATTAAATAAATTTAAGGTGTGGCTGATAAATAATAATTTATAATTGTGACCAGTTGCTAATGTCAGTTTTTTGTATATTGAAGCTGATTACTTTTACTGTATATTCATTGGTTTAGAAGATATTTGTTTGATTTATTCCAATGTCTACAATACTATATATAATCAATTGTTTAAATGTAATGTCTATCATCATTTTTATATTAAACGCCTAATAACTGTATTCCACTTCTTGATTTCACTGTAATTAAAATGTGCAATTTTAACAAAGTGTCACGTTTTTTAAATAAACATTCTTAAGCTTTCTGTTTGATCTTATAAACTTAAACTCTTATACTATTTCTTTCTTTCTCCTCAGTTTTATTGTTGTTTGTTTGGGCGTTAAATTTAGATATTTCATACTTTTCCTCTTTGTCCTTTTTCTTGCAATTCATTTTCATTCTTTCATTTGTATGCTTTCCCTCTTATTCTGCATTTTATGTCTGTTTCATTTGTTTGCCTCTTCAGTGTATAGGAGAACTATTCCACTACCTCCAGTGTCAATGGCAGCATCAGAATTTAAATGTATTAAAGCCTTGATATACGTACAGCATTAATGTATCAAAAGTTTTGCTGTACAAAACCGATATCACAAAAATTTAAGACTCAAGAGAAAGACAAAGTACTCATTACCCTTGACTCGGGATCATTCACATACTCATCTCATGACCAATTCCATTTTGTGGGATCCTGAGATACTTTCAGGGAAAATAAATGCATCTAAACCATTAACCATTCTTCATGACCAATTTCATCTCATGGGATTCTGAGGTACCATTTTTGATCTCTAGATACTAGGGGACAATTTGGAGTGGGTATCACAGACTTTTGTAAAATTTTATTCTCCGTTTTCTCTCCAACATGCTAGAATCATCAAACTTAAGAGGATTGTCTCTGATATAATGGCAGTACAATACAAAAATATTTGTATATGATATAGTTGTTATAAAACAAACCGCAAAGGCCCAGATATGTAGGTGAGTATTGTGATAGCAGATCTAAGTCTATGGTTGAGCCACGTGGCATGTTTTATCCAGAGCAAAACAGTATTTCAAATATCTCCTCAGTATTTGACAGTTGGGAGTCAGCCAAAAGAAAATGGACTTGTTAACAACCATATACAGACAAAGAAATGAAAGATGCTATTGTTCACCTCTTCATTTTGTCTGTCATTAACACCACATCAGAGGAGATGTTATCTCTTTTGCAAACTTTCTGCAAATATATGGTAAAAAGACTGATCCTGATTTATTTCTCCAAATTCTGATTTTTTTTTCCTATTGGCATCCTCATTTTCTTTCCTCTCAAGTTGGTGGTCTGTGTATTTTCTCCCAAGAATGATCAAGTTTGTAAACTAATTGGACTATACCTTTTGAAAATAACAACTTTAGTAGTATTAGTTTTTCTTCTTCTTTTTGTAATTGTAACACATTTACAAAGATAGAAGGTCCCTGACCTACATTTTGTATTTCAATGACTTCAGCTAAGATTAGGTGTTTTGCACCCAGTAAACATACTATTTTACCTGAAATTATTATAAAACATAGTGAGTGTTAAGGATTAAATTGATAAGTACTGTACCCTCATCACAGAAGTTGATCACTGTGACCTATATACAGCAGTTCACAAACTTGGGTTACATTTTGTTGTGAGTGTATTTCTGAAGCTTTACAACAAAGGTAACTGTGACCTACATTTTACATATTACTGTCTTAGATTAAAGTTTCTGAGGTAGCTTCTGACCACAGGTTTTTGCTTCCTGTGTGTGTGTGTGTGTGTGTGTGTGTGTGTGTGTGTATAGATAGATAGATAGATAGATAGATAGATAGATAGATAGATAGATAGATAGATAGATAGATAGATAGATAGATAGATAGATAGATAGATAGATAGATAGATAGATACATAATGAGGACTTTGTATAGCACCTAATCTTTAGAAGCTCTAAGTGCTTTGCAACATCTATAATGATATTATATGAATACAAAAATAAAGAAACAAACAAACACCATGAAATTAGAAAACATAAAAACATGCTGCAAATATTTAAGGGAGGAAACATTATTAGGTCTTTTAGTTTGTTCTTGCAGTTGAAAAAGGTGAGTTTTAGGAGCAGTCTTGAAAGGGATCACTGTGTTTTTTTGTCTGTCTTTAATGGGAAATTTGTTCCATATTGCTGGGCCCTGATATGCAAAAGAACATTGTCTGTATGACTTCGTTTTCATAGTAGGAATGATAAGTATATGATTGTCAGAAGAGGACCATAAGTATCTTGCTAGTGTGTACACATTATCAGAAGAAGAGCATAAGTATCTTGCTGGTATGTACACATGGGTAAGGCCAGATAGGTATATTGGACTGGAGTCCATCAGTGAAACATAGCACAGAGAACAAATTTAGTGTCTGATTGAATTGATAGGCATTCTGGATTGAATGGATAGGCAGTGGTAGTATAAGGATGATCCGAAAAACTGTGTTTTGAACTTTTGAAGTTTCTTGAGTAGATATTGAGACAAATCAGACAGAATTGAGTAACAATAGTCCAGTCTTGAAAGTACTAATGAACACACAAGCATTTTAGTGGCATTAAGTGAAAGATGTTTGTGAATGGAGCTGTTGCATCTCTGCTCAAGATATGCAGCCTTGCATATGTTCATGACATGTTGGTGCAATGTGAGAGTACTGTCCATAGTAACATAGGTTTCATACAGACTGTGTGAACTTAATGCTGGTGTTGCTGATATTTATTGTTTGAGGTAAAGGATATGAATGAGAAAGTCTTTGTGTTGTGATCAGAATGGCCTCATTTGTAGCATCATTCATCTGCAGCTAATGTCATATGTCATCCATTATTTCACATCAGAAATGCACCTCTCCACTCCTTGGATGGTAGCATCAACTTCAGTTGGGTGGCTAGACTTCTATATTTGGGTGTCATCAGCATACAATTGGTTAGACACTTGAGAGTGGCTGAGTGTATAGAATGAAGAGAACAGGTCCATGAACAGAACCCTGCAGAACACCACAACATACATCAACTGGTTTGGAGTGTATTCCATTTACATATACAATTTGTGTCCTGTTACTAAGTAGGACTTGAACCACACTAAGGCTGTATTGTGAATGCCAAATACATGCTGGTAATGGTGAAGTAATATATCATGGTATATTGTGTCCATTGCTGCAGACATACCAAGGAGGGTGAGGACTGTAATAATTTTGTGCTATCCAAAGCAGAGAGAATATCATTAACTACTTTCAGAAGAGTAGTTCAAGTACTGTGGCAAGGGTGATATGCAGACTGTACATTGCTGAAAAGACTGAATTCAGATGAGATACATGTTGGGTTAGAACAACTTTGAATAAGACTTTTTTTATATGAACTGGAGATTAGAAACTGGGTGGTAGTTCTTTAAATCATTATTGTCAAGTGTTGGTTTCTTAAGCAGAGGTTTTAACGATGGCAGTTTTGAACAATGATGGAATCCCCAGATGAGAGAGAAGTATTAATAACATCAGTTAGTGAAGGCAATATTGGATTAAAACACTCAAGCAGCAGAGATATTAGAAATGGATCAAGTTTACATGACTTTGGTGGACTCTTCATCATGATTGTATGTACTAAATCCATAGAGACAGGTTTAAATGCTGCTAATGGTTGTTTCTGAAATTTTGTATTGCAACTGTATGGTGATGATGATTCAATTGGAATTGTGTTGTCAAGCTTTCCTCTTATGGTTTATACCTTGTCATGGAAGAAATTTGCAAACTCATCTGGAAATTGTACTGGAGAGAAGTTAGTTAGAATTGGTGTACATTTGTTCCTTGACATTAGTTTGTTAATAATCTCAAAGAGCACTTTGCGGCTTGAGCTCTCCATGATCTTAGATAAGATAAGATAAGAATTCTTTATTTCAGACTTTAAAGTCCATACCTCTGTATCTTTGTACTGTAGTGGGATAATTTGACTGTATGGACTATTTATGTGACATTCTTCTAAGTGGCTTTATAGATTTGCTTGAGAATAGTGAGTCTGGTGGAAAGCCAAAGCCTCTCCGCTTTACCGTGGTCTCTTTTAGCAGTGTGAAACTTGTCCCTAAAACTGCTATACCATGGAGAACACTTTTGAATTGATACTCAACAGTTGGTTGCTTGGGCATGTTTTTCAAGCAATGAATGCAGGCAGTTATCGAGTTGTTCTGCTGTAGGAGGTAGGTTAGGCTTGCTGGGATGTCATGCGTTAGTTTGATTCTATTTATATTTTATAAACTATCCTCTAGTTTTATGCTTATATAAATATACAATATATATGTACAATCATATAAATTAATGAAGGAATGCATTTTGATGAGTGCTATGTAATAGTCACAAAAGTAGATTCTTGTGGACCATATTTTATACATCACTGACTTTCTTTAATTTTAGTTGTTCATGCTAGAATTATTAATTTGAATGATTGTTTACATCTATTAATATCACATCCATACAATAAAAGGAGGTCACTGTACCCTATATTTATTGCATTTTACTGACAAAGGTTATGATTTTGTATTTAACTCGTGATCACTTAGATTTAATATACCCTGTATATACTGTCTAGAATTATGAAATTTGGCAAAGGAATGTTCCAGCTAACCAAATCTTGTTTGTTATTGAGAAAATAGGAGTTGGTCTGTCTCAAATATCATCTCTTTCTCAAAATGAAAATTACTTTTTACAATTAAAGATAATTCGTTAGGAAGATATATACATTTGGAGGAGGTAGTCAGTAATTTTCTTAATAATAAATTGACTCAGGAAATTATTTTGCTGATATTTTGTATTTTCTTTTCTTTTGAGAGGATCAGGATAACTGTTCTTTGTTGTATATTAATATAACTTTCTGATGGAAATTTATGATGATTTATAATGACTTATGATGACTAATGATGATTTTTAGATGACTTTACAGATGAAAACTACAGCAAACCACATCTGGCCAGTGGCCTAGTTTTTATTAGATTATTTAAATTTTAGGGTGTGATTTCAAAAATCACTTATCCAGCCAGTGCCCTGGAGGAAGATGCACATTCCAGATTTGTGTAATGGTCTCTTATCCATGATCTGGCATTGGTCAGTTCATTGGCATTGGTCAATTCTTTGGCATTGTTCAATTCTTTGGCATTAGTCAGTTCTTTGGCACACCTGTCTTATCACAACTCCTCTTAACTACGTGGACGAATGCCATGAAACATTTTTTAAAACTCATCACAAGGTTTTGTTGGCCTGAAAAGAAAGTGGTGCAGCTCAGACATCCAGTATGGCCAACACAGCAGCCATCTTGAAAATCTTATTATCACTACACCTCATGGTCATATTATCATGGGATTTTCACTTTAGGCATCATGGGATATGTTTTGTTGGTACTATATGAAATAGTATTAATCTGACATCCAATATGGCCACCACAGCAGCCATCTTGAAAATCTTGCTTTCACTACTCCAGATGAATGGAAAGTCATGTTGATATGGAATTTCCATCCAATGATGTTTATTCAGTCTTGATTAGAAGCAGATACCTTTACGATCCTGTTATTGCTGCAAAATGTAAGAGATTCAACATTCAGCTTTTTCAAGGAAGAAATGGTCTTGTACAAATTATTGGAAATTCTCTTTGCCCATTAGAGCTTCATTCCATTTGAGGGACTCATGTTTAATCTGAATTTTATTGTCGCTTTGTGGCTTTTTTATGTGGAATTAAATGTAATATCATAATCAATGTAAGAGCTTTGACAAGTTTTAGGTAACATAATAAATAACTGTCTTTCTTATAAAACTTATTAATCTGTGATGCATCAAGAATCCATGTTTGTTATACTGTTTACTTTGAATAAAATCATTACTATTTAAAAGAACAGGTTTAAAGCATTGCAGAGTTTGAGTGTAATATGTTTTTACTGAAAATTTCTCAGTGTGCTATGGGTTAATTGAGATGTTTTCCTTCTCAAGCGAAACCCTGCAACTTATTGTTGGATTTGTCATTACTTGAAAACCCTGAGCATGCCCAAAATATAGAACAGGGTTATTATACCATGCTGGTCACATTTGTAGTTGTCCTCAAATGATTTCTTGACTTATCTCCCATCTAGAATGTAAGCACTCCTTTCATAAACCACTCCACATTTTACATGATTTTAACTTGGAACAAAATACATGTAGTTTCAGGTGATTCAACTCACTGATTGATTAACTTTTCTTTGATTATATACAGTCAACATAAGCAGGAGAGCAGGCATGTTTTTTTTTTACTTTGAAGTAGAGAGAGAGTACCTGGGGAAGTAAACATTCACATTTTCCAATCCATTTTTTTGAATTAATTTTTGAATTCTCAACATGTTAAATTGTTTACAAAAGATTATTTTGCTTATGTCTGTCTGTCTGTCTGTCTCTCTGTCTGCACACAGTTTAATCACGTTTTTTTATCTTTGCTACTGTGGGACATTTTTAATAAAAAATTTGTTGACATATATTATACTGGACTAATCCAAGACAGTTATCTCCTGGTTATTCACCCCCACCCCACCAATCAATTACACTCCTCCATCACTTACCCCTCCCTCATCAATCATCCTCTGGCCAGTTACACCCTGGACAACTACCCTGATGACATGGCTATTCCCCAATATAAATGAAGCACTTACACCATGACTATTTGAAGAAGATGTGTATCTTGAAAACCACAAAGATGTGGTCACTGTCAGCCATCATTCTCCATCGATCTTTAATCATGGAAGGGAATAATTACCCAGAATAAACTACTCTTTTGAAAGCTGGCACATCATCTAAGCTAATGTTGGCAGTTTTCATCCAACCATATGGAAATTTATAGATTGCATCAAACGTTAACATTGACTGCATCAAGTTTATATTATGCAGATTTTGGTAGGTCATCACAACAGCAACCAAGAAAGCGCTATGCTGATGTTACTCATTGTTCGCCTGCTTTGTGTAATTCATAAATATGATTGACACAGTAGAATTTGATTACCTACTTGGAGTTGCACACAAGTTGCACTTTTAATACCCCTTATGTAGTACACTAGTTGCACTTGTGAAATTTCTTGCAAATCATGCATGCCACGTTATAGAATACATAGCTGATTATTTAGAAAAGGGAGTGACGCTGAGGAGTATACACTGGGGATAACTGGAATTTAATGTAAGTCACAACAGTTATCATATATTTTGTTCTCACTTAAAAAATTGTTATTATATTGAATTAGCTAAAAATTGGTTGTAAATTGGTACTTATCTTTATATATACATGATTAGGATCAAATTCAATTTTGAATGCAACTTAACATTTTCTGACAGAAAATGATTTAAAATTGGTGAAAATATTATCATCTACTAAACTTTATGTTATTAATATTGCATGGCCACACACATACATAACAAACTGCATAGATCCAGAACTGCCAGTGCTTTATTTGATGGCAGATCTGGGTCACTGCAGTTTGCATTTGGACAAAAGCTATCACCATGAATACTCCATACTTGAATTTGCTTTACAAATGATGATTTTGTTTTTATAATATTCCAAAATCATCCATGAACACAGCTATATAGAATGATGAGAAATGGATACTGTCAGACCAGAAGGGAGATAATTAGTGATTGTCAAAAAAAAAAAGGGTTACAGATCAAAGCATAATGAAAATGCAAGATAAAGGTGTCTGATTTAATTTCTGATTCACCTGACATTGCACATTTAATTAAGATCATGCAGTGAAAATACCCAGATTTATCGATGGATGGAAAGATTGGTTGATTCTTAAATCTCATCAACTTTTTCAAGATATGAAGGATGAAGATAAAGTCCATTATTTTACAAGCAGTCATACATAAGCTAATTCTACCATGGTAAATATATTGCCAAAGTTAATTATAGCCCTGGATGACTTTCATCTGACAGGTGACTGTGTGAGCTGACCAGATATTATGGACACACCCCAACAAGAATAAAATCTCAGGGTTAATGAGCAATTTGTTCAATGTGATAGAATGATTATACATTACAGACCATAAAACTGTTCAGATTCAGTGGATTTTGAGTGATAGGACTTAATTTAAGTAAAATTATATGCATATAGCATCAAACAATAGAAATATTTATTGCTAAAAATGACAGGTCCAATATATTGCAAAAGGAATTTGTACTATGGTTTATGAATCCCAAGAACAATGATACTACACAGAATTAGATTTAAGTTCATCATTCTGATTCTGACTAAAATATAAATATTTTATGAATTTAGTTTGTGATAAAACTGAATTCTTGAAGTTATTATATTTCAAATTGATATAGCACGTATTTTCATGATATGACTATAGTGATAGGGTCAGCGAAATAATTTGTACTCATTATCAGACAAAGATACCCTCACTGAATATTTGCCAAAGATTTTTAAACAAATAGTGGTGAAAAGCTTATTATCCAGCATTAGACACAGATGAATCCAGTATATAGTCCATAATCAAATAATTAAGATTTATGTCGTAAATATCCTGCTTTTACAAGTTTCACACAAATTGTGTCATGCCAGATTTCTATAATGTACAGTATTTTCTAAAATAGTTTCTCATTGCAAAAAATCTTTCATTTGTTGATCCAACGTATCTTTGCATATCCCACTTTTCATCTGCACTAGCTTCAAACAAAAGTTCAGATCGTAAGAAATTAATGGGAATTTAAAGCCATTAAAAATATGCAAATGTGCAACTGTCATAGTGGGGAGATATGTGATCCACATTCCATGTGGTACTTTTGGTTAGCGTTGTCTAGGAGATGATAAGCCACGGTGTTATTGCCCAGATCAAGTAAACATTAAAATGAAATATAAACTTAATGGATGGATTGACAGAGATCTGAGCAGAGATATAGAACAATACAATATGAGTCCCTGTATGTAAACAATTTAATCAATTACATAAACAAAATTGAATTGAACATACATTTAAAGGATTCACTTTCTCATACAAAAAGAGTTACAAAATATATGTTTAATTCACATAGTCATTATGTTATGCCTAAAGAACAAATTACATCATATATCAGGTTGCTGGCATGTCAGTATCACCTGGATGCTTCCGGTCTTTTCCAAATCACTGTTGGTGATAGATCAGCATTACTGTATTTCTTTCCATCTCTCCTTCTTCCTCTATCCTCTTCAGGTCATTAACCACCTAGTTTGTAGACTTTGCTCTTTTGGATTGTGCAGTACAGATATGGAGCTATTTTTTCTTTCAAATAAAAATGTAATGCCACTTCTAAATACATGTCAGGTTTTCTTCCTGATACACACTCACCCTATTATCAGGAAATTTATGTCTTTTCTAGTGGCTACTCTGCTTCCTACTACAATCATGACATAATTAGATAACCATTACAACCATCTTGAATAGTCAGTCAACACACTTTATCCCATGTTAATACCATTGATTCTTGGAATAAACTCCCATCAAAGTCAGAATAAGCCTCTCTAGTCCACCTTTATTAACTATTCTGGTAAATATTATTCTATGACACTTGTTTCAAGTTCCCCAAATTTTACTGCTATGTTTTGCTCTGGTTAATTCATGCGCCAAGCAGCTTAATGGATCCCATCCCTCAAAGTCACCAATGTATTGTGAGTATAGCACTTACATCAAACTTAATGCTTATGTTTAACCACTCCAGTCGCCTACTGGTTAGAGCATCTGTCGCAGAAGTGGGAGGTCATGTTTTGATCCCTGCCCGAGTCATTCCAAAGACTTACAAAAATGGTACTAACAGCTGCCCCACTTGGTGCTCAGCATTAAGAGGTTAGTGTTAGGACTGGTCGGCCTGATGTCAGAATAATGTGACTGGGTAGGACATCATGCTACATGTCTGCAGCATGATGCCCCAGTGCTAGACATCACTATAAATGGCCTCACTGCAGACATCATAGCGATATGACTGAAAAAATGTTAAAGCTACGTTAAAAAATCCTAATAAAAGAAAGAAACAAACAAAAGCTTATGTTTGATGCTGACCACAACAAAATGTATTGTGAAATAATTTTTAAAAATTTGCATCATTACAGAAGTAACTGTCATAGATGGTGAAACCTTTTCTGTGTATCATCCATGCATTATCAACTTCAAAATATTTTTAAGAGACCCATATATGCATGCTTCAAGTCAGATTAAAATGCAGACTGACGTGTCATTGTAATTTGCTATGATTAAAAAGCAGACTGACATGTGTCATTGTAATTTGCTATGATTAAAAAGTTGAACAACAACATAGACTCTAATTTCCCAGTGCACAATCCACTGACACATCAGGGTATATGTTGGTTGCAGTTGCAGCTTATTGGAAAGTATGTACAGTACATGTATATCTCTACTTTGCAGAATTGTTAGTTGTATGATCTAGAGAAAATGGATGTTAAGAAATAATATGTAGATTGAATGTTCAGCATTGATTTTAGAACCTTTAACCTTAGAGCCAGTATTGTGATGATGTGCCATTAAACGTTTACATACATACATACATACATACATACATACATACATACATACATACATACATACATACATACATACATACATACATACATACATACATACATACATACAGGAAGTTGCAGGGAAGACTTCCAGGTGTCACTTTTCTGGTACCAAGTCAAATCCTAATTGTTAACATAAATCCCATCAGTCAAGAGCTGAATCAAATCTCCAAACAGCATTCATTCTCTGCCAAATACACTGGCTGCCATATATTGATTATCATGCACTGAAAAGTGACATTAAACCAATGAAACCAAACCAGAACAATCAAATAAAACAAGTTAATTTAACACCTGACCATGAGCACTAGTTTTTATGTAAGTAGGAATTGTACACCATTTATCTTTTTGTATTCTAGCCCCATGATACTAAAGATGATAATAAACATAATACCATTCCAGTCAACTTTTAATTGATTGTAACAATCCAACTAGCAATTCCACATGTCAGAGATCAAAACAGTCTGTACTTAAATTAGGCTCTCACTTTTGAATTTTTGAATACAAAGCATTAATATGATGATTACACTGAAACCAAAATAAAAAATAAGTGTTGCCACCAGTAGTTATTACTATTATTTTCATTGATGAAAATGTTGTCATTTACAGTGTACTGAGAACTTTTGTAAAGAAAATTTACAAAATAAAAAAAATATTAAAAGTTGTAAGTTTCATCATGCTAATTAACATTTCCAGGAACTAACCACTGTTCTTAACTATTAAACAAGCAAAGTATCAAGGTTTCATTTTCCCAATTTTAATTATGGTTTTGTTAATGTTAAACAAAAAAAGGTCTTTATTGGGCATATTTTCTATATGAAAAAAATGACATCCACACCTGCTAAAGCATTTTAAATGGGATCTACACCTGCTACAGCATTTTAAATGGGATCCACACCTGCTGCAGCATTTTAAATGGGATCCACACCTGCTACAGCATTTTAAATGGGATCCACACCTGCTATATATTTTAAATGGGATCCACACCTGCTATATATTTTAAATGGGATCCACACCTGCTATATATTTTAAATGGGATCCACACCTGCTATATATTTTAAATGGGATCCACACCTGCTACAGCATTTTAAATGGGATCCACACCTGCTACAGCATTTTAAATGGGATCTACACCTGCTAAAACATTTTAAATGGGATCCACACCTGCTATATATTTTAAATGGGATCCATAATTTATCCAGACATGCTATAATGATTGAACAGTATACCTATAGGTTAGGTGAATTTTTTGAAGTATCAAAGTAAATAGATAATGTTCAAATTTTTTTTTAGAAAAATGAGTTTACTTTTTGAAAAATGAGTACATCCTTCTATTTTCAGGCACTATCCTCTGCCCAGCCACTGAGTGTTTTGTTCATTGGAGAGACCAAGGATCCAGGAATGAATGGGGACTCAACTTTAGTACACTTACTGATGCCAAAAGATTTAGAGATTGTTGTTCAGTAAGTAAATCTTGTCAAAAGATGTCTTATTATTTTTGTAGAAACAGCAAATAGGGGGTTTATTTATCTTCAATGATAATTTTAAATTAAAGTATTATGGCTTATTGTGTGTGGAAAAATGGCATTAAACCCAACAACAATAACAACAACAATGATTATAAGTCAAATACCTAAAGACCACTGAAATTTATTGAATATAATTAAATTTTAAATCTTGATAAAGTACATATATGAAATAATCATTTTGATGTAAATTAGTTCATTGTTACATCAAATACATTGCTAAATCCCACTTCTTCCTATACATCTTCAACCATTTTTTGTTCTTAATTTTTTTCTGCACATTTTTCCTACACTGAGAGTGGAGGTCTTCAATCCCAACAACTGGACATATCATTTAGTAAATATTTCCAGGTACTAACCATGCATTGCATGCAGAAATGTAACATATTGAATAAAGAGATGGTCTGATTTAGTTTGATGTTTATGGCAGAGCAATATGTGATGTCTTTTTATGCTGAATCAACTGGAGTGAAGTCCTTTCCTCTGGTGGTTCCAGTAATAAGATTCAAACCTACAACATTTTGTTCACAAGTCTGGCATGTGAAGCACTAAGCCACCACAGAATTTTGTTTTGATTGGGCAAATACAGTAAGTACTTGCTCACAATAGTGCTGTTCAAGGGATTCATCACATTGAAGTGCCCTGTAATGAGGTATTTTATTCCTAATATTATTACAGTAAAACCTGTCTTGAAAGAACACTGCTATGAGAGACCACCTGTCATGAGAAACCACCTTTTCAGTGCACAAATTTATAGATTATGTAGCATTGTGACCTGTTATGAGAGACCACCTGTCTTGAGAGACCATATTTTCTTGGCAAAAGAGGTGGTATTTCAAGATAGGTTCTACTGTAATAAATAATGCAGTGGCATCCATGACTCAACCAGCCTTATTCTGAGACATCTTATACAGAGGGAGCACTTCACATGAAAGTTGTGAAATAAAATAGATTATTGAGTTGTGTTGAATATTAACATGCAATCCAATCTCTCACCACAATTTAACAAAATCTTGAGTGGCTGGTTTGAAAGTATAACCTCATGTCTAAATGTAGATGAGAAAGAAATATGAAGTTATTGAGTAACTTTTCAAATGTTTTGGTTTCTAAAATTAACTCACCATTTTTTTGGTCTGTGATACTGGTTTGAAAATGAGACTTTTCCCACCTTGTATTAAGAAGACCACTTCTCCAGTGTCATGCTACAGAATAGAGATGAACCATGTTTGGTAGAGTTGCATTAAAAATATATTGGGGTCATATCTAGAATACATTGTCATCAATAATTACTATTTTACTAAAATTTATGGGGTAGTGGAATGACAATTGTCAGTGTCTAGAGGATGACTGATTTTGAGCAGATTGAGTGAATAATAAATATATGAAATTAATGGATGGAATAAATAGAGATATGAGCCGAGGTGAAATTAAACAGCACAAGCTATACAGAATATAACAATTTAATTAATTAGATAAATTAAATAGAATTGCACAAGACACTTGAAGGATATACTTCTGCTGGAAATTAATTACCAAAAGTTATAAAATATTCAATTAGCAGTTCTGTTAACACAGATATGACAAATTTCATCATAAAATTGAGTGAGCATTTTGAACTTAATTGTCCAGCATGTCAGTCTGCATAACCCCATCAGGTTACTGGCTACCCTCCAGAATAAATTTAGTGTGTTGGTTTGAGTTGACTTATAAAGCATCACTCTTTCTGGTCTTCATTTTTCATTGAGGCATGGACTCATTTATCCATCATGACCCTTCCTATTCACTGTTTAATGATTCTATCCATCATTTTCATGTTCTGTCATTCTGACATGGAAGTTCTGATGTGGTAGCTAGCTCTCTTTTTACATATTACATAATCATCTCTGAAGACTTTCAAACAAATTCCTTTAACAAAATCATCTCTCAAGACTTCCAAAACATTTCTTTTAAAGAATCATCTCTCAAGACTTTTAAAACAACATTCTCTTTACAGAATCATATATTAAGACTTCCATGAGACATTCCTTTTACAGAATCATATCTCAAGACTTCCAAAACACATTCATTTGATCTTTCTTTTAATCATGACTTCTTGCCTTCCGCAGAAAAACTTAGACATAAAAAAGGCATTGAAACACCCTCCTGTTACTTATCCAATCAGGTTTTAAGTGTATTTTACCACCTTAATTTATAAACTTCCCTCCAGACTTTGGAAAATTTCACATTTCTTCCTGCTTTTAAAACTGATCTCTTCACAGTTTCAACTTTTTACAACAAGTATTTCAGCAAGTACAATTGCAGTTTATGCAACTTTTCAGCCTTTGCATTCTTGATAAACAACCAAAGCTTCACCAATTAACCTGGCATAGTTATCGAATTAATAATATATCAATTAATATCAATAAGAATCAATCATGCCTAATCTAGACTGACTAATGTGCCATATCTTTATCCCTGCCATGGATTTAATTCCATACCAAATCACATACATAAAATTAAAATGGTTATGTGTCCCACATCTGCAATGTTTACTCAGTTATGTGTTACCATAACATCTACAAATGTGTTGTCACTGATAATTATGACTGCATAAAAAATATCCCTATCTAAAATACATTGTCACTGACAATTACTACTGTATTTAAATCCCTCTCTGAAATATATTGTCTTGGATAATTACTAATGTATTAAATGATAATTACTACTGTATTAAAGGCCATATCTAACATACATTGTATATTTTAATTATGGTCCCTATCTAGAATACATTGTCACTGATAATCACTACTATATTGAACAATAATTACTAAGATATTAAAGGCTCTATCTAAAATACATTTTCACTGATAATTACTACTTTATTAAATGATAATTGCCACTGTATTAAAGCCCTTATCTAAAATACATTTTCACTGATAATTACTATATTAAATGATAATTACCACTGTGTTAAAGGCACTATCTAAATAAATTTTCACTGATAATTACTACTGTATTAAATGATAATTACCACTGTATTAAAGCCCCTATCTAAAATACATTCTCGCTGATAATTACTACTATATTAAATGATAATTACCACTGTAGTTAAGGCCCTATCTAAATACATTTTCATGGATAATTACTACTGTATTAAATGATAATTACCACTGTATTAAAGCCTCTTTTCTAAAATTACATGTACAATGTACTACTTTATTAAATGATCATTACCACAGTAGTAAAGGCCCAATCCAAAAATACATTTTCACAAATAATTACTGCTGTATCAAATGATAATTACTACTGTATAAAAGGCCCTATCCAGATCACATTGTCACTGATAATTAAATGCCCTATTCAAAAAACAGTGTTGCTGATAATTACTGCTATATTAAATGATTATTAATAAGGTATTAGTGGCCCTATCTAAAGTACATTTTCACTGATAATTACTGTTGTATTAAATGATAATTACTGCTGTATTAAAGGCCCTATCTAAAATACATTTTTTCTGATAATTACCACTGTATCAAATTATAATTACTAGTGTATTAAAGTCCCTTTCTAAAATACATTGTCACTGATAATTAAAACTTTATTAAATGATAATTTCTATGCTATTATAGGCCCTATCTAGAATACATTTTCACTGATAATTACTACTGTATCAAATGATAATTAATATTGTATTAAAGGCCCTATATATAATGCATTGTCAATGATGATTAAAGACCCTATTTAAAATACATTGTCTCTGATAATTATTACTTTATTACATGATATTACCACAATATTAAAGGCCCTATCTAGAATACATTTTCACTGATAATTATAAGCCATATTTAAAATACACTGTCACTGATAATTACTACCATATTAAATTATTATTAATAAGGTATTAATGGCCCTATCTAAAATACATTTTCACTGATAATTACTACTGTATTAAAGACCCTACCTAAAATAGATTTTTGCTGATAATTACTACTTTATTAAACAATAATTACTTACATATTAAAGTTATCTAAATACATTTTCAGTGATAATTACTACTGTATTAAATGATAATTACTACTGTATTAAATAATAATTACTACTGTATTAAATGATAATTACTACTGTATTACAGCCCCAAGATGTTGGCTGGCAGATTCTTGTATCAGTCTCTTAAAAAAACATATTTAAGCCATTTGAATCTTGACTTGACAGCTCTGTTACCACAAGGATAATGCTAGCTAATCATACCATTAGGAAATTTCTTCTGTGCATACCAAATCTTGAGCATAGGTGGGAGTTTAATGCATCTGTCATATAGACACCTGGCGTTAAAACCAAATAAGCTTCTAGTATGGTCCTACAACCATCATCAGTCATGCATTGATTGTCAGCATCTATTTTCAGCTTCTCAAAATCCAATGGATAAATATTAAATAAATTAAACTTAAGTTAAATTTTATAAAGGGCTATAAGGTCTACAGATATGTATCAATTATGCTTGCCTACCATAAAATATGGTATGATTTTACTAAATATAGAAATAAACTTTTAAGTGACTTCTTTTGAAACAACTGTTAAAAGAATTTGACCAAAATACTTGGAAAGCATCCTGGCTAGAAGGACTTTCAAATTTACACATATGATGTTGATCTGCTGTCACTAAAACAACTTCATCCCAGAAACCAGTCCAATGGAATTTTACCAAATTTGACAGAAAGCATTCGTGTATGAATTGATTTAAAGTTTGTGCAAATAATGCTGATTTGCTATCAAATGTGGCTTTCATTACTAAAACTAGCTTTGCATGTTGTCCCATGTGACTTTGCCATTGGATATTGCTCCATGGAACTTTGATTTTGCATATTGCCAAATGGAACTTTTCATTTGCATATTGCCAAATGGAACTTTTCATTTGCATATTGCCAAATGGAACTTTTCATTTGCATAATGCCTTATGGAATTTTGCCTTTGCATTTTCCCCGTGGAAGTTTGCCTTTGCATATTGCTACATGGGACTTTTCATGTGCATATTTCACCATGGATTTTTCATTTTACACAAGATAAACAGGGCATATGCATCTGTTCTAGCATTTTCTATAGCAGCTTTTTATGACATCAAGAGAGACATCATTTTGTGTGTTTATTATTATGAGGATAGCTTCATTTGATGCATTGAATAAATTGGTCTTTACAGGTATTAACATCACAGTTTTGACATAAACTTCAAGTTGCTGTACTTATTAAAATCTGTGGGCAAGTTGACATTTTTAATACAAGAAATTCAACAATACAGTAAACTAATATTAATACCCAAGCTGAAAAATACATGCACTTGCAAAATGCAGTCCCAATCAGAAACTGTCATTGTTTGATATATATGACCAGAATGAAGCACTGGCTCTCCATAGATGGATGCATTGAAGATGTTTTTGTTTTCCTTTCTTTTTTGTCCATTTCTTATAATGTAACTATATAAATATGTTTACAGATTCATGTATAAAATGTTTTGTTTTGGTACATTTGGTTTGTTAAATGTGAGGTCAAAGGAATACAACTTCTCACTTTTCTAATTTTTCCTGTGGGAAATTTCACCTCATGTCACATGAATTTGACACCACCATGTTTCTCAGAATTATATATGCACAAATCAAGGTTTACTATACATTTGAAAATTATGTCAGTATATTTATATGGTAATCACTACAAAAATAAGGTCCTATTTGGACTGCATGTAGGATTCAGACCAAAGTTTTACATTGACCAAATGGGAGAACCACTTGAAAGTACTTGGATATTGTAAACAATAATTGCCATGTTACCCTAAATGGCTTAAAAGGGCAAATTAATTAATATTAATAATTATCATGAAAATCAATTAAACCCAATGCTAGTCTAGTTCAATTGGATTTAGTCAAAGTTTTATTCTCATCCATAAAACCTCCATTTAATGAAGTTTGCAGCAAAATTACACCTATCTGCTGTTGGAAATTGGACATTCATATAAATCAATGGTTCTGAACATCAGGCTACAACCCAAATCGGGGTCATGGGTAAGGGTGTCTTCAGTAGAGTCATGAAGGGTCTTCAGAAGAAATCATATCAAAAGCCTAAGGGATTGGAAGGTCTCTTGGTGGCCAATTTAGGGTTGCAGCAAAAAAGGTTGTGTGAGATTGTGTGACTTAGATTTTTAATGTAGTTTTAACAGGTTTTCAGTCATTTCAATATGATGTCTGCAGTGTGACACTTTATAGTAATGTCAAGCACTGGGGGATCATGTCCCATCCAGTCACATTATCCTGACACCAGGCTGACCTGAGTACTAATACTGACCTGAATGCCTTACACCTGATAATACCATTTTTAAAGTCTTTGTTTGGCATGACTTGGCCGGGGTTTGAACCCATGACCTCTTGAATCAAAGGTGGATGATCTAATCAATAGATCATCAATCAAAATATTGAGAACCAATGGTATAGATAAATATGGTGCAAACACAAACTAGTGTCTAATCAATATATTAGTTATGACAGATGGTAGATATAAGCATAACCTTAGGAAATGATTGATAGACACTGGATTCAACAGCTTGGACCTGTTTTATTACTAAGCATATTATCATTTTTCCGGCATACAGTTCTCTGGTAGGATTTCGTAGGAAGGATTTATTGAGATCCAAGGTAAAACCTTTGCAAACATTTAAAAAAATCTTCAGTTGATAAGCTTTTAACACTGTCTTTGTATCAGGAAAGTAATTTTGATGTAGTCTTTCCAGATTTGGTGTTTCTTTTTTGCCCTGGAACATGTACTTGCAGTGGAACATTTGTTCTTTATCATTAATCTGCAACAATTACGCTACTCATTTTTAATATCAAGTGGATTAAGAACCACAGGAAATGATGCTCACTCCCTTCTCTGGATGTAAATAATGAAGTTAGCTATGGGCATTGTTTTCATTGATATAGTACTAACACAATTTAATGAGTTACCGGTAGGTATGCTTTGATCAATCTTTTCAGTCATAATCATTCATATAAATATCCCTGTACAAATTATGCAACTTATCTCACAATGCCTCCCATCAAATCAAGCAAGTCTTACACTGCGGCTTTTAAGCTGAAAGTTGTAAGATTTGCGGAAGAGAAAGATGTGAATATGGCGTCAGTGAAAAATGTGTTTGGAATTGGTGTAAAGTTATGGTTTACAAAGAAAGCAAATTGTGGCTGCAAAGCAAGATGGATTAATATTGAGGATAAATTAGAAGAATGTTTCTTGACACAATGTGCTGCGTGTCATGGAAAAAAATGGAAACAAACGATAATGAGAACATTTCCAATGATCTGAGCCCTGAGACAGCAGTCATTTTTCATTCCAATACAGAAGACGAAGACTTCAAGGGATTTTCAGATATTGGAGATGATTAAGTGAACTCTTAATCATTATTTTCTTAATTAGAATGTGAACAGTTCTACTACAGGTAATAATATATATTACAACATTGATGTGCTTTTAAATATAATTGACATGCTAATAATATGTATTATAAAACTGTTCATTTGTGTAAATTTGATACTGCATTTCACAGATATGTTAAAGTACAATAAAAAGTATTTTTATTTGTTTTTTGCTTGTATTTTTCTGCTTTCTTCACTATTCTGATTTCTCTATGGATAGCATTATTTCTCTATTGTTAGCCTAACTTAGTTTATCTGATCTGTACTCAAGACTGGTTTCAACTGGAATAATCAGATTAAAGCTTTAGACCTTTAATTAACATGTACACAGCATGCACAGCCATGTAGCTCTGGTTGCAATAGATATCATAATTAAAACAAGCATAGACTGTTTATTTGGCTGTATCAGTTTGAAGACAAAATATAGCAGTGCTTTGTACAGGAGTAAAATCACAAGCATGTTAGCATCAGTGATGCAATTTCAGGATTGCTCATAAAATGGAATATCATACAGTGATACCATTAATATTCATGAAACCTGAAGTTACTAATGTAAAATACAAAGCCAAGTTATTGACCTGGCATTGTCTTATACTCCAAATTGACTTATATATGAATGAAGGATGGAAAATTAACAAAGTAGTGAATTCGACTTATATTCCGCATCGACTTATAGGCCTGAAAATACAGTACATAAGAGAAACTTCAGTTTACACCTCGGGTGCCACATTTATGAGGCAGGAGAAAGCGGTCTACTTCCATGCTCTGTAGCATCAAGGTCATGTATGATACACTAAAGTGGGTGGTATCATAGAAAGATAGACAGATTTAGCTTTACAATGGAACCAAATAATCTGGACATTTTAGTTGCACAACAAAATATAGAGGGCAAAACCTAATTTTTTGGATCCGGTTTTCTTCACCCATGGTCGTAATCTGATTTTGTGTCCGGATTTTAGACATTTTGGACTCGGAGACTAAGGCAGACTGGTCTTGAATGTACAAAGACAGGTGAACCCATGCAAAAATTAGGATAAGGTGGGCATTTGGAATGAAGAGTGGTCTCTATACGAAAATGATGGGTCCAAAAAAAGGAACTCCAGTTTCTCCTCTTCTACTCAAGCAAGAGCAAAGTAACCAATGGAAAACAATGTTTCCAATACAGCTAGGCATTAGGCTAATGAAAAAAGTACTTGCAAGTCGATGTATTATGATGTATTCAGAAATAGCTCCCAAAATGTGTTTCCTAATTGCATTTCACGTGAAAACAACAAAACATTCAGGGTTTAATGTTTTAACAAATTTTAATCTATTTTGCATGAAATGATACAAACAGCATATACAAGAGCGTTGTTAATTTTATCATTTTAAAAAGAAATGATGACAGTCATTACTGTATAATCTATATCACATCATCTGTTCATTATAATGCACAAAAATAAAATTGTAGCAAATATGTACAATGGATATTGCTAAAATAATTGAATACTAGAATTTACATAGATCAGCTTGCCTTGGTGATCATTTTCTGATTTCTGATCAGTTGATTCTTGCCAAATAAAGTAAATTTATATCAAATCCTTCTGTTCATTCTTTGTGAAGTACTTTCACTTTCACTTTTCATAACACAAGAGTATTTCTCAGCAGTTGTGGGCTTTTCCATGATTAAGTGATTTATTAATGGTCAAGAAATTTATTAAAGGTTATGTAATGTGATTAATTATCGGTCAATTGATTTAAAAAATGGTCAAGTGATTAATTACTGGTTATGTAATTAATTAATGGTCCAGTGATTAATCTGCAATTAATAGTCAAGTGATTAGTTTATTCATTTGCCAGTTTTGACCTGGAAAATATGAATGAAAACACTCAAACAGGGATTGCCATTTATATATTTTTTTTAAATCTGATAATCTTGAATTGTTTTCTGAATTTGTTAACCCTGCATGCTAAAATATGAGAACACCAGCTGGCTTGTGTCTTCAGAATACATCAAATAAACAACACTGATGTAGTTTTACTTAAATCCAACATTAAAAGAAGTTCATTTCTTGCATGACAGAAAACTGCCACAGAGATTTGGGACTCCTGTGATGTTTGACATACATTCCCATTTGTTAAATGCAATGAAAGCAGCTTAAGGGCTTGTTATGAAATGTTGAACATGTTAAAAGCAGACAGATGTACAGTGTGGAGGCAGTAGTTTATATTCAGTGGCTTTTGAACGGTTTGGTGCAGTAATGTGTACTTTTTGAGGTAACACATGTTTTTATTTGGCTAAAATTCAAAGGAAAACAAGAACCAAGAAATTGTAACAGAGTATTTTATGACATTTGTTTAATATTAATTTTTGTTTCAAGTGGTATTTCTGTAAATTAAAAAAAAAAAGTACCAGCTGCATTTATATGTGCCCAATAGGAGTTGTGAGAGAGTCCCTACAAATACAGCGCAGACTGAATCTTGATTTTTCACAGACTGGAAGGCAGCGTAGACCAGGTCTAGATTAGGATTTATCATATGTGTGTTTTGTGTTGGTTTTATTTTTTTTTATGTAGCTTTAACAATTAAGTCATATCACTACAATGTCTGTGGTGTTGCAGTTTATAGTGATGTCTAGCACTAGGGCATCATGTCATGGACATGTAGCATCATGCCCCACTATGTCAGACTATTGTGACATTATGCTGACCAGTCCAAACTCTGACCTCTTAGTTCTGAGCACCAAGTAAAGCTAGTAACATGTTTATTAGTCATTGATATGACTTGGTTGTGTTTTGAATGTGCAACCACCTGCATGTGAGTAAATACTCTAACCACTTAGGCCGTAGCAGTTGTATCACAGACTGATTGACAGCACAGACTGGATCTTGACTTGGATTTATCACAGACTGGGAGACAGCACAGACTGGATCTTGACTTGGATTTATCACACACTGGTAGACAGCACAGACTGAATCTTGACTTTGATTTATCACAGACTGGTTAGACAGCACAGACTGGATCTTGACTTGGATTTATCACACACTGGTAGACAGCACAGACTGGATCTTGACTTGGATTTATCATAACCATCCAAACTGTGTATGGTAAAAGTTTGTTATTGTTATTTTGTTGGTGTATGCTTTGTTTGATCATTTCATATGATTTCAGAAAAGAAAACATAAGTGATTTGGAAGTTCTTTTACAAGAAAAAAATACTTTAAATTCATTTTAAGAAAGTTTTTGTTAATATTAATTCTTAACAAACTTTATCTTCCAGTATCCCACACAGAAATTTGCAAGAAAATCTTCGTCTGCCAACTCCTTACGACTGAGCCCACCAAAGGTATGTCACAAACTTTACTGAACTATACAAATTGAATAACTTGTCAATAATTTTAGATTTAATTCTTTCTGAGTGTTTTTGTTTCGAAGAACACTAGACAGGGATACAGTGTAGAATTTTCTTCAGGCTTTGACCTTGCATCTTCTGACACAGTAGAATCTAAAAGAGTGCACCTTAAACATCACCACATAAACATCACCACATAAAGATCAGCCTCAAATTATGACATAAACATCACCACATAAAAATCAGCCTCAAATTATCACATAAACATAACCACATATACATCAGCCTCAAATTATCACATAAACATCAACACACACACACATCAGCCTCATAAACATCAGCCTCATAAACATTAGCCATATATATATATATATATATATATATATATATATCAGCCATATAAGCATCAGTCCACATAAACATCACCACATAAAAATCAGCCTCAAATTATGACATAAACATCACCACATAAAAGCCAGCCTCAAATTATGACATAAAACATCACCACATAAAAATCAGCCTCAAATTATGACATAAACATCACCACATAAAAATCAGCGTCAAATTATGACATAAACATCACCACATAAAAATCAGTGTCTGCAAAGCATAGTTTGGTGAGCACTCCAATGCTGACTGTTCCACACTGGTTTTCCAGGGCTTCACTCATGATGCACTCTAAGTAAATGTTGAAAAACATGGGTGACAGGAGACAGCTTTGACATAATCCAACTGTATCTTGAACCAGTCCCCCACAGAACCTTGAGCAATTACTGCACTGGTAGCTTTGGCATACAGCTACTTGATGGTATTGGTCAACTTTTGACACATGTTGTACTTCTTCATTGTGGCCCACAATGCCTCATGCCACACTCTGTCAAAAGCCTTTTTGAAATCTATGAACACATGACAGATGTCTTGTTGATCTGAAGTTACCATAAACATCAACCCACATACAAATCAGCCACATTAACATCTGATAGCAGTAATGGGAGTAATAGCCGTCTACTCTGAACATAATAAATAAACAGGAAATGGATGAATAACAGTGCTAATTATAACAAAGTAAAAAATACTGACTTCACAATGAGAAAAGTGAAAAATGTATTGTTTGTAACTGTGCATTAGTTTAAAAGAAAATGCCCTTGACCCTTGACAGAGTTATGTGTTAGCTCTTGTGTTACTTTGATGCAGTTATGTGTGTAGTCACTCTTGTTACTTTGTTAGTGTTAAGTGTTTTGACACTTGCATTACTTTTTGATGGTGTCATGTGTGTAGACACTTGCATTACTCAGAGTTATGTGTAGGTACTTGTGTTACTTTGATTGAGTTATGTTTAGGCACTTGTATTACTTTGATAGAATTATGTGTTGACTTTTTGTTACATTGATTATTATCTGTATAAATTCATATGACAAATAAACAAAATGTGATAATAATTTCGTATTAATGAGAAATGTTGACATGAATGTGGTAATTAAAAGGACTTAATTGTTCTCATAAGTGCAGTGATGACAAAATATAACAAGTTAATATGTCATTATAAACAAGGTCTTCTGAAATTGAGATGCATACTTCATATTAAGCCCAGGGGCAATTGAACCCATTTTTTCACTATAACATTGAATTTCATACAGGATATTAGTAGTAGGGTTAGTTTCACCATTGTTTGTGGAGAAATGTTTTTCTTTTTGTACTCCTCTCATAAGACATGGAATTTATCATCTCCCTCCATATGAACATACACCACAATTAATTTTACTATATGTTCTCTACATATATTTCTCAGTACTGACCTTTCAACATTGTGACAATCGATACAAATCATATGTTAATTTAAAATACATCCAAAGATGACTTCACGGTGAAGTTTTTTGTCAAGGGTTGATCGGCATTTTTTTGAGCGGCTGCACTGTAAACAGAACAGCTTGTACACAGAACACAGATTTCACTTCCGGATCATCACCAAGGCCTTTTTACTCCATGTGCACTGTCGCCAAATTACACACTGACAACTACTCTCTCAGCTCATATTCTCAAGAATAAACAATTACCTTTAAATCCCTACCAAAAATGCATCAATATAACTCTTCTATCACCACCAAAATGAGAGAGGAAGAAATGTTCTAAAAATAGACTAGAACTATATTTGTGGGTACTGAACTGGAAATAATAATTGTGATGTGATTCCATATGTCTGTCTGTCTGTTCCTTATTTCTTTTCTTGTCAGCATGATTATTCAAGTTCTCCATCAAATGAGATTTTCAAATTTTATAAGTAGAATGCATTTGAAGAAGGAAAATATATTTTAGTTTCTGAGGCTCAAATGCTCCAAGGTGACTAAGATGACAAGAATGAATATTGTGACTTGATTTTTTCAGCAGATGTACTGAACAAGTATTATAAATTACTTGCATTAGAGATGAGAAAAATGCTTATTGATTCGGGGTCAAAAGGTCAACTGTCAAGGTCACAAATGGATTATATGTGATATCTTCAGTTATTTATCACCTTCTTTGATCAGACTGTGTAGATTGCTTGTAATAAGGAAGACATTCATTTTGGGATCAAAATGTGATAGGTCAAGTTCATAGGGACTGAAGTAATGGAAAAGGAAGACAAATTTAATAATGAAAAAATTAATTAAGTTCTCAGCTAAAAACTCAAAAGGATGGCTTGAATTTGAGACAAGGAAGATGTCTATATTTTGTGGTTGTCATCTCAAGATCGCTGTTATACCCTATTGCTAGGTAACATTGCTTAGCAACAGTAGCATAATACAAAATTTATATGGGTACTGCATCTTTAAGATCCTTAGTGTCTAATTAATTAAATGTGAATTTAGATATTAATTTTAAAAAATATTAGAATTCTGTGTACCGGTACCTTATATGCTGACATAAGCTGAGTTCAAATGCACAGACCCAAATAATGTAGTTATAAGCTGATCTTTGTCTACACAGTTTGTTAGGATTAATTAATAGAACTAACAACATAGACCTTGATATGCTGATGCATTATGGGATGGCAGATAAGTGTATTGTTGGCAGTCAGACTCAACTTACACACAAGTGTATACGGTACCACATTATGGGTGTATAATGTGCCTCTAACCATATCTTGTTTTTACATATTTTAGCAGTAGTGACGTACTCAAAATGTCAAGCATTTTTTCACATAAAGAAAGACTTTAACTTTTTATATATGCACTAACTACATGAGAGTAAGTGTTAGAAACATTGGCCAAAAGGAAAAATATGTAAGTTCTGTTGCATTTCTAATGAGTTTACATCCTGAATGAGAGGAAAATCAGTCCAGGTTCATTGCAAGCACTTTACACAGGAATGTCAGCTATGACACTGCTCTTTCCTTTCATGCTGTAGATGTTATATGTGGATACTTAATATCATTGATTGGGCCATTTCCTTTATATTTCATATAACACCCATTGAAAAAAATGTTTTGTTTTAATACATGGTGCAAAATGTAATACAGCATTCATTGTTGGATAAACTCTGGTCAGCATACTAGCAAGAGATAATCAAACAGTAAAATTGTCCAGAGTTTCTAAAATTTGTCATAATTAGAGTGGATTGTTTTGTATTAAAATTCTAATGACCATGTTTGGATGCAATTGGAAGAACGTGTAAGGTAGGTGTATCTGGAATGATTTTTAGTTAGACCTAAACTTTATCAGGCTGGAAGAACCCGATAGAAATCATATATCATCATCCAGGTGTTCCATCCATCAATAATTTGGCTTGTGCAAGATAACTTGTCAAACTTGTACCAGATTTGGAATGCAAATTTATGTTTTTGAGATCCTTAAAGAGTTCATTTCCAGCTGTCAGCATCATCAAAAGCTGTGGCCTTTGATTGCCTGTTCAACTAACTTTCATTTCTGTAGCTTATCTTTGCCAGTGATTGTTGCATTTCAGCCAAATGTTGCATGTGCCTTTATATTAAAGTTCCTTAATAATTTTGATTTCAAACATTACACAACATAATGTACAGGAGTTATGTCCCATGATTGTCAGTATTTCTGACTTTGGTTTTCCCAACACAACATTACAAAGGAATGTGGGAATTCAACCTAATATGATATGCTGCCTTATATTAATGAGATGTCAAAATAGTTTTTTTTGCAACATACCACTACATCATTTACATGACTTATCTCCTCTCCCCCCCCCCCTCACCCATATTTGTTGATCTTCCTGACTTTACTTTGCACTCTATGACTTTTGCCAAGATTTTTTTAAATTTCAGTTAGATTTGTTATTCATTTTTATGTTGATGAGACCATATTTGAGAGTTCCATCATTCTATGATGAGACCTTGTGTACATTCAATTTCCATCATTCTATTATGAGACCTTTTGTGAGTGTAGTTTCCATCATTATATGATGAGACCTTTTGTGAGTGTAGTTTCCATCATTATATGATGAGACCTTTTGTGAGTGTAGTTTCCATCATTATATGATGAGACCTTTTGTGAGTGTAGTTTCCATTATTCCATGAGGTGACCTTTTGTGAGTATAGTTTCCATCATTCCATGAGGAGACCTTGGGTGAGTTTAGTTTCTTTCATTCTTGCTGAGACCATTTGTGAGGTCAGTTTCCATCATTCTTGATGAGACCTTGAGTGAGTGTAGTTTCCATTATTCCATGAGGTGACCTTTTGTGAGTATAGTTTCCATCAATCCATGAGGAGACCTTGGGTGAGTTTAGTTTCTTTCATTCTTGCTGAGACCATTTGTGAGTTCAGTTTCCATCATTCTTGATGAGACCTTGAGTGAGTGTAGTTTCCATTATTCCATGAGGTGACCTTTTGTGAGTATAGTTTCCATCATTCCATGAGGAGACCTTGGGTGAGTTTAGTTTCTTTCATTCTTGATGAGACCATTTGTGAGTTCAATTTCCATCATTCTTGATGAGACCTTTTGTGAATTAAGTTTCCACCATTCCATGACTTTATTACATTACTGCAAACATTCCAGATGGCTTTGTGGTTTTTTTTTGAGACTTGATAAGTGTGACTTGTGGTTGTTACGGGGGGGTGATATAATTTGAAGAAAATATAGCTGGAGGCCTAGGTGTCAGTATCACTTGAAGAGTTATGGCCCCTGATTGCCAGTCTTCCAGACTTTACTTTCTACAATATTACGTTATCAACGATTGTAGGAATATAACAAAAAACTTGTACTTAAAATTGAAAAGTCTTTTAAAGAGTTTCATTCCCATTATTCCAAATTATATTTTGGAAGAGTTATGGTTCCTGCATGTGCATCCCCTATAACTTTAGGAATGTTGTCCTTTGACCAAATTTACCATGCACCTGTTATAACAATGAGACCTTGAATAAGGTGGATTTTCATTATTCCATGTATTCATGTTGTTATGGCCCCTGAATGCCAGTTCTCCTAACTTTGACTACCAAAAATGAGTTCTTATGTTTAAAGCCCAGCTAGGTAAAAAGTAATGACTGATGGAGTTGGGGGTGGGAGGCACTTTTGTATGTACTGGTACCAACTGCAGATAGCACTAGTAAAACAACATTTGATTCACATTCTAAAGAAAACTCAATTATTTACACAATCTGACCCTGTTGGCAGGTTTTGCCATTACTCCAGTCCATCAAAAATCAGTATGGACTGGGCTGTATGTAGTGTGAGGTTACCTGTAAATAAAAATTACAAACACAAATCTCTTTGACATTGTCAGAAAAATTGACAAATGGGATGAAACAGCATTTTAATTTACTAAACTGTTCTCCTTTTCACAAAATTTCAACTTTAATATTCTGACGTCGAGATTTTATATTATTTGGTTGTCATACTTTGACACTATTTTTTTGTTTGAGGAATAATCATTGTGCAAACTTAGAATACTTTTGAAAAACTTCAAGAGCTGTGTCCTACTTTTTTATGTTAGTCAACTTCTTTTCAGTGCAATTTTTTTAATACCAACTTAGAAGTAGGAATTGGAAATGTTCTGATGAAATTAGAGCTGGACATATTATTTGGCACCATACCTATTTTACCTTGATAACTATTGAAGTTTTTAACATTACCAGAAATTGGTTTCTACACTAGGTGACAAGTTAGCCAAGCCAACCCTATCCCAACCCCCACCTACTTGTTGGGACACTTCTGGATGTCCAACCTAGTCTATTAACACAAAGTATATTTAGTAAGCTGAACAAATTTATATACAAATTGAAAATCAGAATAAAATGTCTTGCTCACAACCTTTTCTTTAAAAACAAGCTTTCAGCATGAACTGAAATGTTGTAATACATCTGCCCTGGTTACAGCCGAATGCTATTCCATCATCTGTTAATCTAAGATCTGTTATCATACAGAATACATGTAATATTGATATCATCTTTACTCATACTTTATATAGTAAAATGTAGTTGTGACCATATGGTGGCACCATATTGCCCCTATTGTGCTGGAGGAATTTACAAGCTATTACAGCCCTTACATTTGTCATAAGTCTAAAGTAGTTCAAATCACATTTTTTTATGATTTATATTTATTTTTACATTTTAAATTTTTAATTTTACATTTTAAATCCATTTAATTTGCCAGTATAGAATAGGCCAATGGTGTCAATCATCTCACCAATTAGGATTAATGGAAAAGTTATAAAGTGAACTGTTAAACTATAACAGGATAAAATGGAAACAAAATAAGCTGGCAATTTACAAATTCTTTTCTGTAATTTTTTCAGGGCAAGGGTAGAGCGATTTCATCCCCAAATTCACCAGTAAATAATCGTAGAGTGATTTCAACTCCTCATGAACTGACACAGCCACAACCATGTGAGTGCATTGCCCCATCAAGTGATCGTGAACTTCTTGCTAGAACTGAGAAATCTGCCACAATTCCTAGAACACAGCATGAAGCTTTCCAAGAAGACCAAGTCTTCTCTCCACGAGGAATACTCAAGCAACCATCAGATATGTCAATGTATGACAATGTTTCTGGTGATGGTAGGACTCTGGTGAGGCGAAGGAGTGCACACAGTTCTCTTGGCAGGTCATCCGCCCGACAGTTGGTTCTAGTCCATGAAAATCCCCAAAATTCATCAAGCACATCAGCCTCTGCTGTGAGACCAATTCCCAACAGTGGAAGAACAGCATCAGTTCTCCCTCAAAA
Source organism: Unio pictorum (assembly GCA_030141615.1). Classification (NCBI taxonomy): domain Eukaryota; kingdom Metazoa; phylum Mollusca; class Bivalvia; order Unionida; family Unionidae; genus Unio; species Unio pictorum. Next base: position 3,111,824 of record JARLTB010000173.1, on the reverse strand, counting down.
CAAAGCCAATTTTGTTAGGAATACAAAAGTACCTGGGACTGAAGACCCTTTACCTTCTGTTGGAAAAGATGCTGAATTAGAAACAAGACCAGCATCATCTGGTAAATTTGAAAATGTAAGATTAGAGACAGCTTTCATAGGAAATGTAGATATTGCTGTAAGTGGAAGGAAAAGTGTTACCCTAGCAACTTTACCACAGAGCAAAGAAGGTTTAGTGAATGAAACAACAAAGAATGTTTTGAGTACAGAAGATCTTGAAGAATCTAATAACATTGTTGTAAGGAAAGATCGTGTCTGGATCTTATCTCCACAGCCCCAGAGAATTCAAGTTCCTGAACCCACACTCCAATCATCATCATCTGAGTCGCCTGAATGGCCTTCACCTCCAGAACCATTGACCCCTTCAACCCCATTAACCCCAGTGTGCAATATTGAGTTTGATAGTGATTCTATTAGAAAAATGTTACAATCATTACCAATATCTGCTGAGGATGATTCCAGAGGTTCTAGCAACTCTAGTCCCCAAGATCGTGACCTCGGCTTCATTGATGAGCCATATTTTCAAGGTCAAACAACAAACCATCGGAGAGACTCAAGGACAAGTTACTCAAATTGTGATTATACAGTTTCTAGTGGCAGAAAAAATCCAAATCAGGTCATGCAGAATGAAAAAGTTGTCACAAAAGGTGGACATAAAGAGTCAGTTGAAATACCTGGTATGGATCCTAAATTATTCCCAAAGTGTGATTTACCAGGCAACTACTGTGCTAGGGACAGCTATGGACAAGATTCTAACCCTGACAGTGGTATAGGGGGAATGGTTGGAGATGGGACCACATCCCTGTGCTCAGCAGAAAGTGTACCATCTTCATCAACTGTCCAGGCCTCATGTAAGTCCTGTTATTCAGTCACATATCACCTTATGTCAAAGATTGTCTGAATTTGGCTTAGTTTATAAACTGTCACTATATAGTTTACGAATTCAACACAATTACTTGTTTTGCAGTCTTTCTGGTCTTAAGGATTTTTAGACTAATAAGATTTCACTAATGCTGGGGGGGGGGGGGGGGGTGGAATACACATGGAAGGTCTGGCATTTCTACCTGCAAGATTTATCTCCCTTAGAATTTAATAGCTATTTTGATAGACTTGGGAATAGCTAACAAATTCCTAATGTTGTGGGCATATATTAATTTATGCTAAATTTGGTCCTGTCGCATTTTCAGAATGATACTTGAAGTACAATAGCCTCTGCCCTTCTTTCTCTGTCTCTTTCTCCATTATTAGTCTACAAATTATCATTTTACAAAGGTTTGGATCAAATGCATGGTGGATGTACAGCACAAAAATTGTGTCATGCACATTTTGTTTCATAGATCCGTCTATCCACAAAAGAAAATAGAAAAACCAACTGTCATGAATATGAAAAAAGCATTCCCATGACTCGCATGTTTGTCAAGCTTATATGGTTGACACGTTTGTGGATAGGTAGGCAAATAGGAAGGTTGGTAGGGCTGATAGGTATATGACAGTCAGTGTTTTCACTAGGATTTGAACAAGTGACAAATAAGGTCAATTTCATTTGCAATATTAAGGTTAAAACATTGTTGATTATTAAGATGAATGACCAGTGCTAAATGCCATGAATTATGTATGGGATTTTGGTCTTTAAATCAGATATGATTTTCATTTTTCATTTTGGTTGAGATTAAGTTTTACTGTTCTAGATTTTGGCCTTTTTGTGAAAACAAGCCCCAATTTTAACTACATATCACATGGACAAATTAATTGATTATCAATCAGTCATTATAGTTAGTGGGAACTAATGATTATCCATGCAATTGTTGTGACTACAAATTATGTTCTTTCCTTACTATAAGATCTATTTGGAAGTCATTTCATATTTTTGTATCATTTAAATTAATTGTCAATGTCTAGCTTTTGGAAGTCAAGTCATATTTTTGCATCATTTAAATTAATGGTCAATGTCTAGCCTTTGAAAGTCAAGTCATATAAGTGCTTGGATCATAGCAGTCATCACAAATATGGGAAGGGGTGGGGATCTTTTGCAACTTAATATTCAAGTCAGAATTAAAATGCTATAGAATATTTTTTTAAAAAGTAGAACAGCTTATAGTATTCATTATTTATCTTTGCTTTCTGGATGTCACACTTTCCCTTTTGTTCTATAACTTGAAAACCATTTGACATTAATAGATGAAACTTGAACTGCTTGTTACATCATCATCAGAGGTTTATCACTTAACACATTGTAGGTCATCAAGTTCACAGCAGTTTTTTAAAATACATTTTCCATAACACTTTATCTCATACTCTTGAACATCAAAGCCATTTGAGAGTAAGGGATGAAACCTGGTGTACTTCTGCATCATTACTAAAAGTTGTCTTGTACTAGTATGGGGTCGCTATATTCAAAGTCAAGGTCACAACTCATTATTTGTGCTTTTCATCAAACTATCCATTCTAGAAAGTGTAATCAGATACCACATTTAAAGTCATCAAGGTCAAGGTCACAGTTCAATTTTTAAAAATATTTTTTCATCACACATTCTCATGATTAAGAGATGAAACTTGGTATACATGTACATCATTACTAGAACTGTGTTATATACCACATTGGCAGTCCTGCTGTCAAGGTCAAGGCACGGTATTTTACATTTTTCATCAGACTTCCTCTTCTGCTCTATGACTTTGAAGTCTTTGAGATGTAAGGATTAAACTTATTTGCATTTGCATTGTCATGGACAACATGCAGGGCATAGGTCATGGCTCAATATTATCTTTTTTTAAATTAAACTTTCCTATCTGTTCTTTAACATAAAAGCTGTTGGAAGATTAAGGATACATGCATTTCATCAATAGCAGGTGTGTTGTATATCACATTTGTGTCTTATCTGTAAGGTGAGTGTAAATTAAGTAGCACATTTGTATGTTGTTAGGCCAGTGTAATGGTTGTGTAGCACATTTGAATCTGTTAGGCCAGTGTAATGGTTGTGTAGCACATTTGAATCTGTTAGGCCAGTGTAATGGTTGTGTAGCACATTTGTGTCTTATCTGTTAGGCCAGTGTAATGGTTGTGTAGCACATTTGTGTCTTATCTGTTGGGTCAGTGTAATGGTTGTGTAGCACATTTGTGTCTTATCTGTTGGGCCAGTATAATGATTGTGTAGCACATTTGTGTCTTATCTGTTAGGCTAGTGTAATGGTTGTGTAGCACATTTGTGTCTTATCTGTTAGGCCAGTGTAATGGTTGTGTAGCACATTTGTGTTTTATATGTTGGGCCAGTATAATGATTGTGTAGCATATTTGTGTCTTATCTGTTAGGCCAGTGTAATGATTGTGTAGCACATTTGTGTCTTATCTGTTGAGCCAGTGTAATGGTTGTGTAGCACATTTGTGTCTTATATGTTGGGCCAGTATAATGATTGTGTAGCATATTTGTGTCTTATCTGTTAGGCCAGTGTAATGATTGTGTAGCACATTTGTGTCTTATCTGTTGAGCCAGTGTAATGGTTGTGTAGCACATTTGTGTCTTATCTGTTGAGCCAGTGTAATGGTTGTGTAGCACATTTGTGTCTTATCTGTTGAGCCAGTGTAATGGTTGTGTAGCACATTTGTGTCTTATCTGTTAGGCTAGTGTAATGGTTGTGTAGCACATTTGTGTCTTATCTGTTAGGCCAGTGTAATGGTTGTGTAGCACATTTGTGTCTTATATGTTGGGCCAGTGTAATGATTGTGTAGCATATTTGTGTCTTATCTGTTAGGCCAGTGTAATGGTTGTGTAGCACATTTGTGTCTCATCTGTTAGGCCAGTGTGTTGGTTGTGTTGCACATTTGTGTCTTATCTGTTAAGCCAGTGTAATGGGTATGTAGCACATTGTTGGACATATCTTTAATACATATATATACATACCTGTCAACCTCCTGAGACAAAAACCTGTACACCAGACAAAAAAAACCCTTACAAAGACCAGAAAAACCTTACGCCAAAGACCTTATATTATTTACTAGATCACATATAAACATAACTATTTACACCTGACTACGCCATATATTTGCATACCTTGTTACATCTCAGTCACTGGAGTGAGCTAAATTGTACGCTACACTTGCGCCTTTTGCCATTTCCAGTAGTGAATTTGGCATTTCAAAATCCATGCAACATGAATCAGTGTTTATTTTGCATTGCAAAAATGCTATGAGTGTATCTGTATTCTGGGATTTCCGACAGTCTGTGTGGATCTTTTTCATCATGGAGAAGGACCTCTCACAATCAGCATTGCTATGTGGCAAAGTGAGCAGTCGCTGCACAATTTCCTTTAGATGAGGAAATCTGATGTTGCAAGTGCTGATCTTGGCGAGAATCGCTGACATTTTTTATTTTTTGTTTAAATATTAAAAAAACCTTACAAAATGCCTGTATGGCCTTACACTGCAAAATCCACCGAAAAACCATACAAATTATGGGATTCTCTTACAAGTTGACAGGTATGCATTAATGATTATGTAGCACATTGTTGCGCTTATCTTTAAAGGTAGTGTAATAGTTGTGTAACACATTTGGGTCTTATCTTTAAAGGTAGTGTAATAGTTGTGTAACACATTTGGGTCTTATCTTTAAGACCAATGTAATGGTGTTTTATAATACATTGTGCTATTTTGATTTCCATTCACCCATTTTATATTGAACTGTATTATTTTGATTTCCTTTCACCCCTGTAATATCAGAACCAATATCAATGAAGAGATGAAACATTCTATCACTATATACCTTCACTAAAATGTATCACATACCACATTGGGGCTCGTCAACCACAATGGGGTCATCAAGGTTATGCTCTCATGTCAATATGTTTTTTTCAGTTACATTTGCCATGTTGCTAAGCAGACTAAAATCTCTTGATAATAATTGGATAAAGATTGCATGTTGTAAGTAGAAGATGTGTTACGTTGGATGTTTGAGAGTTTTCTTCATGTTCAAGGTCACAAGTCAATAGTTTAAGGTTTCCTGATTTTCAGCTTTATATCATAAAAGCAGGTTGAGGTACAGAAATGAACCATGGTACACTTATATTTTCTATCTATCTATCTATCTATCTATCTATCTATCTATCTATCTATCTATCTATCTATCTATCTCTGTCTGTCTGTCTGTCTGTCTGTCTGTCTGTCTGTCTGTCTGTCTGTCTGTCTGTCTGTCTGTCTGTCTGTCTGTCACATCTCATGTATCACAGTCAAGGTTGGCATATGTTGAATTTTTGTGTAGTAAAACTCTTGGTAATCTACCCCCAAAAATGGTTTCTTTGTATCTAAACTTACTACTGTAGAATTATTGTTTATTATTCCATGCTGCATTGTGAGAGAGAACTAGTTACATCTATTTTAATTGGTACATGATTTTTCAGTTAGATTTTGAGATAACTTCAAAAATCAGTTTCTTCCATAAAGACATAATTTTCTCCTCTTGACATATCAACTTATATGCATACACATATTTCAACAAAAACACCAGTTTCTCCTCTCTGCAAATTAATTTATATACATATGAGATATCAATCAAGATACCAGTTTCTCCTCTCTGCAGATTAATTTATATACATATGAGATATCAATCAAGATACCAGTTTCTCCTCTCTGCAGATTAATTTATATACATATGAGATATCAATCAAGATACCAGTTTCTCCTCTCTGCAGATAAATTTATATACATATGAGATATCAATCAAGATACCAGTTTCTCCTCTTTGCTGATATATATATATATATATATATATATATATATATATATATATATATATATATATATATATATATATATATATATATATGACTAAGATATCAATCAAGATACCAGTTTCTCTTCTTTGCAGACTAACTTGTATACATATGAGATAACATACCACTTGTCCTTGCTGCACAGGAAATTAGAGGGCAAATTGTTGTGAGAATTATAGATGACTTTTTGGGGGGATAACTTTATTTAAGGTCAGGTTTATGGGAATATATATGTTTTGCAATAAGATTCGGATTATTTTAGTTAGCAGATGTCAGAACACCATATCATCTAATGGATCATGTTGTTTTTAATATTTATTTTGCAGATTTAACCAATTTACATTTGCCATAAATGGCATGTCATAAAATAAACAACAATATTAAATTCAAAGACATAATTTTTATGCCAAGACATGGTGTGGGGAGTAAAATGGATCATACAAAGTTTATTGTGAATTTACTAAAATTCTAGAGTCATAAAATTGCATTTTTATGAAATTGTTTGAACTGTAAGATAATAGAAAACATTTAAGATTTTGGAGTACATGAGCTTTTCTATTCAATTCTAAAGCTTGTCTTGTGTATAGAACAACTATAATATACCTAATTTGTTAAATTTTGCTATCAAACAAAACCTGTTTATTGTTTGTCATTTTGTGCACATCAATTCATTTCAAGCAATACCAAAAATGAGACGCAAACAAAAAAGAAGACAATTACTCGTTTCACATTTTGTAAGGATTGTTAAGCCTGATTTTTTATTGTCAGTTCACTTTTCATATGTAATATGAGAACCGAAATTCAATGAAGCATTAAGGAAGGTTGTTGATTACCTTTGAAATTCATGCCCCACCCCTATTCCTTTCCTTCCCTTACAATAAAGATTTGATATAGGCAGTATGTTTGTATGTTTGTTTGACATGAATATTTGATATATGCAAGTCTGTCAGAGTCTAATAGGAAACACTTGGAACTTTTTATTGGTTCTGACCATTTGCCAACTTCAGTCACAATGAGATAGCTCAAAATTTTCTCAGTTGGGTATTGGTACATCCATAATGTGGCATTTAGTTCATGGAAATAACTGCCAGTCTTGTGTCAAGCACTCTAATATGTACATCCATTGCTCCAATCAAATTAAGAAATGTCAATTAAAGAGAAGAATATACACAGTTAACAAGAGACATACAAGTGTAATGCATTATGACTGAGGTCACTTTATACTCATGTTATATGATAGGTATGTCTTCTATACAGTAATTCTTACTATCAAAGTGTACTGTATTATAAGCATGGTCACCTTATAAAGAGGCATGTTAACTGAAAGTGTTTTGTTTGCAGCATTTCCTCGCTATAATGCCATTATTAGGAAACATAATACTATGTTTATAAGTGAGGTCACCTTATACATAGATATCAAAACAACTTGTATCTCATACATGGTATCCATGTTATATTTTGGACAATATTATAATGAGGTGTGTTGTAGTGAGGTGTTTGGGATAGCATTACAACAAGGTTTATTATAGTGAAATGTTTGGGACAGCACTGTAACAAGGTTTATTATAGTGATGAGGTGTGTGATAGCAAGGTGTTTAGACAGTGTTATAATGAGGTACATTTTAATAAAATATTTGGGACAACAACCTAATAAGTACTTTATAGTGAGGTCAAGCCATATATTTATTGATTACTGTGTGTCTTCTATCTGATCTCTCAGGTAGACAAATTGTTTTAATTTGTGAACAAGAACCTTTGCTAGTTGAAATATTTTATTTGGATCCTTACACATCCATATTCATTTGGAAGGTCATTATTTATGCACACCTAGAAATACCTATGGCAAAATCAATGCTAAAGTATCTGAACATTTTGGTCAACATCAACCTAAAGATGTAATTCAGTACAATTTCCAAGTGGCTTAGTGGTTTAAAGTGCTCACCACTCTGGATCACTGCCATCTCACCTCTGTTTGCGTGGGTTCAAGTCTCAGGCTTGGCTAACATGTGTACATGAGAAAGCCTGTTAGTAGCATCTCATGTGTCGGTGGTTCTTCCTGTGGTTTTCCATGGTTCTTCCTCCACCAGTTACACGGGCCACCATGTATAGCCTATTTTGTGTTAAAAAATGGCATTAAACCCTACAACAACAACATTACAATGTAGACTGAATGTCGTGATGTGATGTCACAATGAAGGCCATGCATGTTGATAAACAAATTTGTACTACCCTACATATTGAAGATTAGACTCAACATTCTCTTTTCAGTTTTGTAACTGGCCACATTGTAAAACTCCAAAGTGATCAATCATTTTTGTCTGGAAGTTTCTTGATAACAGTGCAGATCATTCAACAATATGGATGGATAAGGCTTTAGTTAAGCAAATTAGTATTATATTTTAAAACAACAATTTATATTTAATTTGACCTTTATGACTTTATTCTTCTTCTTCTTTATGTCCTTCCGCGCAGTGGGGCGCATAGGGCAACAAGCTTCCTCCAGTCATCTCGATCGGCAGCCTTAACCTCCGCTGCGTCTAAGTTGATATTGACGGCTCAACTCTTATGACTTTATTACAGGGTGTATATTGAATTTGTTTTTCTATTATACTGCTAAATAAACACCTTACTGATGTAAAATGCATTAGTCACTCTGTCTGGTTTTTGTTTCTTTGTCAAACAATTAATAAATGTGCTTCAGACAAGCATAAATCTGACCCTGAATTTATGTGTTTTCTCATTTCATTTTAATATCAGTAATACAATACCTGTTGCTATTGCATAGCTGTTACTTTTTTGGTGGAAAATATCTGGACTGAATGATGAGAATTTATCCTCCCTTTAGTGTGAACTTGATAGCTTCAGAACACTGATCACCCCTGAGACACTCTACAGACCTTGTCCCATGTTTACTGCCCCTGGATGCATGACTGTAATGTCAGTGTTGATTATGTTGAGGAATATTTGCTATCACTTCTGGGATAACAAGAAAATTTACAATAAGTCCTGTGTGCATTTACTTTGTCAGTGTTTATATAGTTCCTGATTGAGTTTATTTATTCTGTTATTTAATTTGAGTTATTACCATTTGTTCTATACACATTGAATACAGTTTGACATTATATTCGTTTGCTTTCTTCCACTAAACAGGCATTTTGCAATTCAAATTTGGTTGTGTTTTTGTACCTAAGAGTATTGGGGGTTTTTTTTGTTTTTTTTAAAATACGTTTTCTTTCTTTCTTTCTTTTGATGAAAATTTTTATTTTGAATGTGTACTTAGAATTCTTCTCTTGATGAAAATGTTTGTTTTGGTAGTGTACTTAGAATTCTTCTTTTGATGCAAATAAGTTTTGGTTGTGCTTTTTTATCATGCTCCTTTAAATGCAGAAAAGTTTGGGTTTTTAAAAATGCTTCTTTGGATGCACTCCACATTGGGAGGTTAGTGTTCACACTGGTCGGCATTATAGTGTTTGGATAATTTGACTAGGTGGGACATGATGCTGCAGTGCTAGACAACTCTATAAATTCCCACACTGTAGATATCATAGTGAAGTGGCTGAATAATTGTTAAAGCTACATTAAAAATACAAATCACAAACACTCTTTTGAGTTAGTATACTTCATAAATGCTTCTTGCGATGCAGAGTTTTGGTTTTAGTGTATTTCTTAGAATGATTCTTTTGACCCAAATTTTGGTATGATAGTTTAGTATTAGAGTGCTTATTTTGATGCAAATTTGTTTTGGTAGTGTTTTTCTTGGAATGTTTCTTTCAATGCAAATTGGTTTTGGCTGACTGTTTACTTATTTTAGAGTGCTTCTTTTGAAAATTGGTTTGGTAGTGTATTTCTTACAATGTTTCTTTTGATACAGATTGGTTTGGTAGTGTTTTTCTTAGAATGTTTCTTTTGATGCAGATTAGTTTTGGTAGTGTATTTCTTAGAATGTTTATTTTGATACAGATTGGTTTGGTAGTGTATTTCTTAGAATGTTTATTTTGATACAGATTGGTTTGGTAGTGTATTTCTTAGAATGTTTATTTTGATACAGATTGGTTTGGTAGTGTATTTCTTAGAATGTTTATTTTGATACAGATTGGTTTGGTAGTGTATTTCTTAGAATGTTTATTTTGATACAGATTGGTTTGGTAGTGTATTTCTTAGAATGTTTATTTTGATGCAGATTGGTTTGGTAGTGTATTTCTTAGAATGTTTTTTTTTATACAGATTGGTTTGGTAGTGTATTTCTTAGAATGTTTATTTTGATACAGATTGGTTTGGTAGTGTATTTCTTAGAATGTTTATTTTGATACAGATTGGTTTGGTAGTGTATTTCTTAGAATGTTTATTTTGATGCAGATTAGTTTTGGTAGTGTTTTTCTTGGAATGCCTCTTTCTCTTTAATTTATTGGTTGGAGTTTAGTGAGATATTAATCCATCTTGATAATTCAGTTCTCGTAAGAGTGAAATTCTTTCATATCTTTGTTGTCATGTCCATAACTCTACATTGTATGCATGACAAACATTTGGATAAAATGTAAGGATATGGATTTCAGAAGTTTGATTCCATAAATCAGACTATTCCTGTAGGGCTTTCCAGCACTCCAAGTTACTTACAATTGTTCAGTTGCCTGGTATTATTAATTGTGTTGCCATAATAACTGAAAATAGAGAGTAATTGAATTGAATACTAATGGTGGAAGGTGACAAAAAATAAATATTTGCCTTAAGCAAATTAAACAGTAATTATACAAATATGAGGCAATGTTTAGAATTATATATATCTGTCTTACAAACCCTTGAATGTTATTATCTACTTCAACTTTATGCCAAGCATTATAGTTCACTGTCTGATATATTAAAACCAGTTCTCTCAATGGCCATCTCTTGATAAATCATTTTCTTGTTTATACTTACTTGTAAAGTGGATCCAACTGAAAATTAGATAGACACTGAGTGGCCATCAAATCATGTGCCAGCATATCTAAGTCTGTGAAGGAGTGATCAGGAGAACATACAACAAAGCATCCTAATATGCTAGTACATTATGCAGCACAGTTCAGGGTCTATGTTTTCAGTTGAACCTGACTTTTAAGCAAGAATGAGTTGATTATAAAGCAACTGCCATGTTTGCATTTATGGTATGACCTAAACGTAGCATAGTCGAACCTGTCTTGAAGAACAACCCCTTCTACCAAAATAAGAATGGTCTCTCAATACAGGTGGTCTCTCATTACAGGTTATAATACTTTATGATGAATAAATCCATGCATTGAGAATTTGGTCTCCCAAGACAGGTGGTCTCTCATGGCAGTGGTCTTTCAAGGCAGGTTTTACTGTACCAACTAGACTTTTCTGAACTTTGGGAATACCCAGATCTTTCCAGGTTCATCAGCTGAAGACCACATTTTGTTGAGGGTTTTCTTTCAGTAATGTAAGGAACCTGGATGCCAATTTAAACAAGCTGTGAGAAAAAGAAACCATTTTATATATTCTGATCTTATCATTTCAAGAAAAATCTATGGACCTGGTAAATATTTCACAAAAACCACAATACAATTTAAAGTCTGCAATCCAAAAATAATCCAAACGTGTTCAACCAGCAAAGAAATTACCAAGAGACAAAGGTCTTTCTTTGCAAGCGAAGCAGAAAGATCAGCTTATTGCTAATTCTCTGGTTCTGGACACATCAGTCTAATCCTTGACCCTGCTTTTATGAGGCCATAGGATTTGTTGGAAAATAACCTGACTTCCAGAAAATTGCATTCTGTCAACAGGAGTGTGAGTAATTGACTTAGGATTTCCTTTTGGTTTGTAATATTGATCCTGAGAGGATGTAGTGTCAAATAGGTTTATCCCAAAGACTTTTCAGATTTGTCTGGGATTCTCATTGGGGGGGTGTTCATATTATCCATGGAATCCATATCATAAAAATAATAACTAAACAATTAAAATTAAATTTCAAAACCTCAGACATTAATCACTAAAAAAAAGACTGACATGTATGGTAATCTACAATCATTACTCGTGTAAAGGTCAAGTCAAGCTGCAAACTACACAGACCCAGATCTGTCATTGCATAATGTGGGTCTATGCAGTTAGTTTGGAGTCATCAGTAGAACAGACAATATAGAACCTGATCTGCAGGCACAATATACCATGGCAGATCAGGATCATTGTTTTTTTTCTTCAGTTTTCCATGACTTATAAGCAAGGATATATTGTAGCATACCAGTCTGGAATTTTCCACTCTATATATAGGCCTTATTAAGCTTTGGTAATTTTTCATCATTAATATTTTCTTTCACTTTCAAGGAAATTACTCTTTTCCAGCTACTTATATGATATGTTAAATTGTTAATAAATTATCCATTTTTGTATTTCCCTTTGTCAATAAATCAATTTCCTATAGCAATCAGCCTTGTATTTCACAGACGGTAGACATCGGTGACTGCTGCCAGATCTGCCATAGCATAATGTACATGCTGATCCAGGTCTCTGTTGATCGTTCTGTTATATTACTCCCAACAAACTGCAGAGACCCAGATCTGCCTGTGTGGTTTGCAGTTGGATTTGTCTTAATCAAGTATAAATAATAATAGTAATAATGAGGATTTTGTATAGTGCCTAATATTTTGAAGCTCTAAGCACTTTACAACATCTATAATGATATGACTACAAAAAAATTAAAACAAACACCATGTAATTAGAAAAACATTTAACAAATGCTGACAAATTTAAGGTAGGAAACATTATTATGTCTTAAGTTTGTTCTTGCCATCAGAAAAGGTAAGCCTTAAGAACACTATTGAAAGGGATCACTGTGTCTTTGTGTCTAATTTTAATGGGAAATTCATTCCACATTGCTTGGCCCTGGTATGCAAAAGAATGTTACGACTTTGTTTTCATAGTGGGAATAATGAGTGTACGATTGTCAGAAGAGGAGCGCAAGTATCTTGCTGGTGTGTACACATTGGTGAGACCAGTCAGGTATGTTGGACTGGAGTCTGTCAGTGAAACGTAGCACAGAGAACAAATTTTGTGTTTGATTCTTGATCGAAGGGATAGCTAGTGTGGGGTACTGAGCAGCATGGAGGTGTGCTCTGAATGTGGTGCTCTAAAGATGATCTGAGCAGCTGTGTTTTGAACTTTTTGAAGTTTCTGGAGTAGATGATGAGATGAACCAAACAGTACTGAGTTACAATGGTCCTGTTTTTGTTTATATAAATAGTATATATAACAACATCATGAATAAGGCAGCAACTTACTAAATATTTACACCGTTTATACTTATAACCGAAACTTTGCCATTTAATAGAAAGGATTCAAAATGCAGTCTTTCTCCTCAATCTGCAAGTTTGGCTTACACTTGAGAGCTGTTTAAATGTCATGCATTGGCAGTGTGCACAACTTCTTTGATCAGCTTTATACTTGTTTCTTTTGTTATGCATCTTTTTAATCTTCATTTAACAGGATTCAATTTTGCCAATTATATCCTTGTTAACTATGACAATTTAGGTAAAACATCTGCAGTCTAATTATGGTATTGTTACATGTGTATAAGTATCTATGTGATTTGGATTGCCAAAGACATGTAGCATCATGGCCCACCCAGTCATATTATTCTGACATAAGGCCGACCAGTTCTAATACTAACCTCTTAATGCCAACTGCTAGCGATAGCAAGGCAACTGTAAGTACCCATTTGAAAAGCCTTTGGAAGGCCCCGGCCAGATTAGCCTCTCGCATCCAGTGCAGATACTCTAATCACTTAGGCGCTGAAATGGTCAGGTATTGCTATATATACAACTCCATTTGATGAAAAAAAATCCATAATGCAACTGGATGTATATATAACCTGAAAACTTTGGACTACATGTATTGTCTTTGTAAATTTAATAGAAACATTCTATCATTGAAGTGATCTGAACAAGTATAGCTTAATTTGATGTAGTGAATCCTGTGTAACTAAGTTCATGTCCATTTGCACAGTTATTGAATTTGTAGACCTTTACATGCATTAAACTATACTAAACCATGTACATGTGTAAACATGGCAGTCTTAAAATCATTATCATCTGTCAAATTTCTACTAATGTTTTGACTGTCACTGGTATTCAACTATATAAATAAACATAGTACAAATATAGGCATGAGAAAATGGTCAATAAAGCATGCATCAGGGAAGATGGTACTGTATATACATGCATACAAGTCAGGTCCATGCATCTGCAAACAACATAGAACGGGATATGCTATTACATAATGTGCTGACAGATCAAGGTCTGTTTTCTTATAATTCAGTTGATTATTGCCAACAACTGTTTATTAGACTACTGAATGGACCCAGATCTACCAGCACATTATCTGCCAGCAGATCTGGATCTATGCAGTTTGGGTCCAAATTGTACCCATATATGTCTAGTAGCAATACATGGGCATGATTCATGCAGGAAGTGTAACATTTTCTTATCAAAGCACTTGGGTGATTAGTATCAACTTAAACTATCTTAATTCTTTGTCACTCAGGTGTGAAATTTATAAAAGAAGGGGTTAGGTGGGATGTTAATAAAAAGTAATTGATTTAAATGTTTTCTTTAGAGTTCAGAGTGGCATATAGCAGGTTTAATTCCTGAATGTTATAGGCAAACTGTATTAATAAATTTGGGCCAGGAAAACTTCATTGTGACCAGAAAGCCCACAAAATGCAGTAAATTACTCAAAAATCTTCTCTTACATTCACAAAAATGTATGACACTTTCATTCTATAAAAGTGTTTTTCACTTAAATAAAGGGATATTAATGGTATATAAGCTATTATGCTATTATGACACCTGTTTGTCTTCATTCAAAAGTGCCATGCCTTCATAACCACAGTATGTGTTAACACATTAATCCCTGGCGCCGCGTTTATGGGGCAGGAGGTAGTAGCCTACTGTCAAGCCCTGTGGTATCAAGGTCATGTATGATATGCTAAAATGTGTGGTATTATAGAATGGTACACAGATTTAGTTCTATAATGATACCAAATAATCTAGACATTTTAGTTGCACTACAAAATACAGAGGGAAAAACCTAATTTGTTGGACCTGGGTTTTTTTCACCCAAAATTTACCCGTGGTCGTAATCCAATTTGGTTTTCAGATTTTAGACTTTTTGGCCTCAGATATAAGGCAGACCAGTCTGAACTGCAGACAGACAGGTGAACCTGAGCAATAAATATGATAAGAGGGACATTTTTTAATAAAGAATGTTCTCCATACAAAAATGATGGGTCTGTTAAGCAAAAAAAAGAAGAAAAAAGAATTAAAACTTTTCCCCTTCTGCTCATGTGTGAGCAAATAACCAATCGAAAACAATGTTTTTAACACATCTAGGCATTAGGCAAATGGAAATTGCTTTGAAGCTGATAAGTCGATGTATTAAGATGTATTCAGAAAAAGTCCCCAAAATGTATTTCCTACTCACATTTCATGTGAAAACAGCAAAAACCTCCAGGGGTTAATGTGTTAATAAGTGCATTTTCATGATGTCACCAAATTTGAATATTTCTTGCATATTTAATAACTTGTGGATTAACACTGCACATAAATTACAAATTTAGCCATTCCGTGACAATTTGCAAGAATTTCCAAAATTCTTAACACATTAACCCCTGGTGCCACATTTATGGGGCAGGAGGGAGTATTCTACTGCCAAACTCTGTAGTGTCAAGGTCATGCAAGATACACTAAAGTGGGTGGTATTGGAGAAAGGTAGACAGATTTAGCTCTACAATGATACCAATTAATCTGGACATTTTAGTTGCACTACAAAATACATAAGGAAAACCTAATTTGTGGGACCTGTTTTTTTTATGCAAAATTTGCCTGTGGTAGGAATCCAATTTTGTGTCCAGATTTTCAACTTTTTGGCTTCTGATTTTTAAGGCAGACAGGTCTGAACTGCACACAGATAGGTGAACCTGTGCAAAAAATAGGGTAAGGTGGGTATTTTTAATAAAGAAAATGATCCATTAAGCAAAAGGAAAAGGAAAAAAATAAGAACTCCAACTTTTCCCCTTCTGCTCATATGCGAGCAAAATAACCAATGGAAAACAATGTTTTAACACAACTAGGCATAAGGCTAATGGAAAATTGCTTGGATGTTAATGTATTAGGATGTATTCAGAAATAGTCCCCAAAATGTGTTTCCAACTCGTACTTCATGCAAAAACATCAAAAACTCCAGGGGTTAATGTGTTAAGTTGCAAGTAGGAATTATTGTGGCTCTGTGGTTAGCTTGCTGGACTCCTGACCTGTGTTTGAAAATCCTACCATCAAAACAACCTGAGTAAGTGTGCTGTGATGCCTCCTCAGACACGGCACATTATTCCAAATACCTCAGCAAAAAGTAACCTACCTGAGCTAAAATAACAATCCAGTCCAATCCAATCTTGTTTCCATGGAGGATTTCAACCATATCTGAATTAGAGTGATCTGGCATCTGGGGTCTTTATTGGAGAGCTAATCTGTTTGTTAATATATCTGTAGATATAAAGACATCCTTTCTTTTGTGGATGACAGGCTTGATAAGATATCTGTCTTTCCCAAACAAGCTGCTGCAATTGAAACCGAGTATACCATATGTTTGCTATAACAGGTACCAGTCAGTTATATAAAAAAGAAGTAGAAATGTGTCTAAACAAAACACATAGAACTACCCATGTGATGCAACTGAATGGCATTTCTTTAAAAGTTAAATAGGGGCAAGAACTCTGCAAAGTTTTACTGGAAAAGAGTGACAACCAAACGTGACCTATTAGTTGTTGTTGTTGTTGTTGTTGTAGGGTTTAATGCCATTTTTCAGCACATGATAGGCTATACATGGCTGCCAGTATTATTGGTGGAGGAAGAACCTAGGAAAACCCCCGGAAAGAACCACCGACCCACGAGAAGCTACTGGCAAGCTTTCTCACATAACTACATTAGCCGAATCTTAGACTCGAACCCATGCAGACAGAGGTGAGATGGCAGTGATCCGTAACAGAGAGTGCTTTAAACTACTCAGCCACTCGGGGCCCCTGACCTATTAGTCTATTTAATGTAAAGCCTCATGCCGAGTTTGGTTCCTGTTCTTAAAATTCTTCCACAGTTATTGAGTGACATCTAAAGTGCAAATTTCAGATTCAAACAGTGGACCTAAGTCTATAGAATTAAGCCAGAAAAATCAATTTTGTTCCTTTCTCAGGTTACAAGTCCAAGGCCTTAACCACTGAACTAAGACCTTAATCACTGAGCCAAGGCCTTAACCACTGAACCAAACTATTAACCACTGAATCAAGGCCTTAACCATTGAGCCAAGGTCTTGACCACTGAACCAAACCATTAACCACTGAACCAAGGCCTTAACCACTGAACCACTGTGAGCAATGTTCCTTCTAAGCGAATGGTAGATTTGCACGCAGTGCTCACTGCACTGCGCACACATTATGGAGACAAACAAAATTTAACGGATTGAGCAAAAATTGACAATTCAGCTGCACCGGGTTGCCTGAGCAGCTGTGCATGCGTGCAGCTTAGAGGTAACATTGACTGTAACTCCTTTATGTGTCTATGTTGTTTATAAACAATGAACATGTCTTACTCAACATACAGCTCAAATTTTTTTTTTAAAGGTTAACACTACAGAACCTTTTTTCAGTACAGGGAAGGCTTTGATTCTATGGTTACCATTACAAAATTCGACCTATGACATGATAAAATGAATCGCATTATTGATCAAACAACATCAGTTACAGTCAATTATTCAGTAGACAGCTGAATATAATGAATTTCTGGTGACAGTTAAAATTTGTCTCACTACAATGTTTGTACTAAATACATGTATAGTCTTTCATTTCCATTCAGACAAAGGGTATACTTTGCTAGATGCATATATTCTGCAAAAAGAGGCTGGTTGTGTATTTTTGAATTTGAATTGGCTTTAAAGGTAATTGTTTTTAGTTACCAGCCTGTTAATTTTATCAATATAGAAACTTGTATGTTGGTGCACTGCAGTTGATATAGCTCACAGCTGCATTCTAATTAATTACATAAAATTTACAGACATTTATAATTATGCCACGAAAAATTAAAATACTGGGGTTTCATTTATTTTGAAGGGTATCAGTTTACATGTTTGTTTTAAAAAGAAAAAGAACTTGTTCATGTACCAAATTTTTTGAATTTTCACTGCCAAAGTTTGTATATTTATAGGTAATCAATTTCATAGATTAACCTGTTCAAATTCTTAAAATAAAAAATACCTACAACAATATATAATATGCTCATTAGAAACAGTGGTCACTTGAATAGTACTACCACTGCCAGTATGAGCACAAGTACTTGTCAAGACCAATCCCCTGTCCTGAGGTTTTGTCCGAGTCTTCAGTCTCTATCGGAGCAGATGCAACCATCAATACCAAGCCAAACACTCATTGAAACACTCATGTATGTGATGTTTTTCTTAAACCTCTGTCCATAAAGTTGCTTATCATCATTTTATGTAGATAATATCATTGTTCTGTACATGACCTTTGCTCAATGCATTTAGCAGGTTTTGGCAAATTGGAATATGAAGTGGAGGAAAGTGGTTCACAGTAAAATGTCGGACTGGTGAGTTTTGACAATCTTTAGCTTTGAGAAATGTGCAATTTTGAAATTTAATATTTAAATTAAATTTTTTTAAGGGTATTCCAGAAGATTTGATTGACATGATTTTCAGTCAGTGTATAGAGAGTAGGAGAGAGGTGTTGAATGAGTCCATGAACATTTATGTCAGTATATAAATACATTAATTCCACAAAACTGAATATGTCACTCCATATAAATAAAACCTTTATTATTATTCTTCTTATTATTATTCTTACTATTATTATTATTATTATTATTATTATTATTATTATTATTATTATTATTATTATTACTGCTGCTGTTTTTACTATTATTGTTATTATTAATATTATTTTGTCCCAAAATTAGTGAATTGTCAGCTATAGTACTGTTCTGTAAATAGCATATATACATAGTGTTCAATTAAACTATTCTGTAATTAGTGTTTATACATAGTGTTTAATTAAACTATTCTGTAATTAGTGTTTATACATAGTGTTCAATTAAACTATTCTGTAATTAGTGTTTATACATAGTGTTCAATTAAACTATTCTGTAATTAGTGTTTATACATAGTGTTCAATTAAACTATTCTGTAATTAGTGTTTATACATAGTATTCAATTAAACTATTCTGTAATTAGTGTTTATACATAGTGTTCAATTAAACTATTCTGTAATTAGTGTTTATACATAGTGTTCAATTAAACTATTCTGTAATTAGTGTTTATACATAGTGTTCAATTAAACTATTCTGTAATTAGTGTTTATACATAGTGTTCAATTAAACTATTCTGTAATTAGTGTTTATACATAGTGTTCAATTAAACTATTCTGTAATTAGTGTTTATACATAGTATTCAATTAAACTATTCTGTAATTAGTGTTTATACATAGTGTTCAATTAAACTATTCTGTAATTAGTGTTTATACATAGTGTTCAATTAAACTATTCTGTAATTAGTGTTTATACATAGTGTTCAATTAAACTATTCTGTAATTAGTGTTTATACATAGTATTCAATTAAACTATTCTGTAATTAGTGTTTATACATAGTGTTCAATTAAACTATTCTGTAATTAGTGTTTATACATAGTGTTCAATTAAACTATTCTGTAATTAGTGTTTATACATAGTATTCAATTAAACTATTCTGTAATTAGTGTTTATACATAGTGTTCAATTAAACTATTCTGTAATTAGTGTTTTTACATAGTGTTCAATTAAACTATTCTGTAATTAGTGTTTATACATAGTGTTCAATTAAACTATTCTGTAATTAGTGTTTATACATAGTATTCAATTAAACTATTCTGTAATTAGTGTTTTTACATAGTGTTCAATTAAACTATTCTGTAATTAGTGTTTATACATAGTGTTCAATTAAACTATTCTGTAATTAGTGTTTATACATAGTGTTCAATTAAACTATTCTGTAATTAGTGTTTATACATAGTGTTTAATTGGCATCTTTGCTACAAACAATAGTTTTATTACCATTTAGTATTGTTGTTCCTTTGGATTACAAATGCAGGGCTCAAATAAGATGTGATTTCAGAAGGATTTTTAAATTTTAACTGGAAAGTTTGCTACCTGTAATCAGAAACATACATGTTTGTATTTATTTCTTTTTTGTTGATGATTCATTCAGATGTGTCATGACTTTAGTTACTAACAAATGTTAGGAGTCTTTGATCCTTTACTTAAAAGATTTTTTCCTCTTTTTCTGAAAGTAGAAGATGACCATTCATCCACCATGCATGCGCAGGTTTACCATATATACTCACTTATAAGACAAGGCAAACTGCAAACAATAAAGATACTGATATTCCATAGCATAATGCACCCACATATCATGGTCCATCTTGTTGGTTCTTCTGATTACTCTTAACAAACTTCACAGACCCAAATCTGCTGGCACATCATATGCCAGCAGATCTGTGACTGCAGTTATCAGCTGGGTCTGACTTATAAGTGAGTATATATGGTATTTTCCGTATTCTTCCTCAACCACTTAGAGGATTGTCACATAATGTTTTCATCACATCCAAACGTCTAGTTTGTTACAAATAACAATAGTTCCTTTTGGAAGACATCAAATGTAGTCACAATGGCAGACATTTTGACAAACTGTATATTGCTTCTCCTTAAAGATGGATGGTCATATTGACATTTGGAGTTCTCACGTAAAGAATTTTTTTATTATTCTAAATATAATAATGTCAATAAGTCATTCAATATGGTCTCCAAGATAGTCCTCTTAAAGTTCTTATATCTGATCCTCCTGAATGGATGGCTGTAGGCTGACCTCAAACATGATGATTTCATTAAAAGACATTTCATCATGTTTGTCCTATATAACAATGGTGTTTATTGATGGTGGCCATCTTCAGAAACTGTATTATCACCACTCCATGGTCCGTAGGTTCTAATGGCTATTGCTGGACAATTTTTCCTTGGCATCACCATAGCAGCCATTTGTGAAATTTATTTTAAAAAACATTTACGGTATGAAAATTGTGACCAAAAGAAACACCACAACATATACAGTACATAATTATTAAATGTACCAAAAAATGCGTCATTTTAGATTCCAGAAGTGCTGCATGTTTATGTTTGCATTAATCTTCTAGGTTTTATTGGTCTTCCCAAGCTAACTACTTTTATTTCAAATTATTTTTCTTTTGCTAGATTTTACAACCATCTTTCAACTAATGCCATGATTTCATTCCAGTCAACTTTATTTGATACAAAATTATTATTTGATAACTAGCATACCTAAAATAATACTAATTCAGACAGGCATTTTAGCACATTTCCTGGTGAAACTTTATTTGATCAGGTCCATAAACAAGTCTTGGAGTAGGTTTATAAAGGTCAATTGTTCCTGCTAGCTATATCATTTATTTTAATTTCAGCCTAGGCTATGCATATTTTGTTCTAAAGGTTGGATGTGCTGAGAAATACAGTTCTAAAAACAGAGTATGAGGAACTGATGTAATATCTATTGTACATGCCCTGGGGCTATCATTCAATCACATGTATAGGACTTTGATCAGTCTAGAAATAAGCTTTTACATCTCATCTCTTGTGTGCTTTGTGCCTATAGAGTATTTTGAAAATAACTGGGAAAACATAATCACCAAACAAATGCAATGATTCCACCATGTTTCCACTGTGTGACATATGAAGTTGACAAAAAGTGATTATTTGACAATTTTCAGGTCTTTTGGCAAAAGTTTCATGCAAATACAGCAGTTTTGTGTTTTTAACTCCTCTTGAATCAATGGTCATATTGACAAATGTTTTTAATTTAACAGAACACTTTTCACTGTATGTAGATGGTTCTAAATAAAATAAAATAAATATCTCCCCAAATCTGACAAATCTTGTAACACCTACCTCTCACAAATGAATTGCCATAAAAACATTTTTAAAAAAAACTTTTCTTTCATGCAGTAGATAGTTATTCTTATATATTCAAATCTAGCTAACAATGGCTGCCTTGATGGCCATCCTGAAAATCTATATATGGCTGCTTCTCCCAAAAAGATCTCATTGACACTGATTTTCAAAGAAAAACAATATTTGAGCAATATGCAGCCATAGGGAAAAACAACGTTAATCTGACTACTAGCATGGTAAGTGGTTTTGTTGGTTTCAGCTGTAGTTCAGAGCCTAAACTGTAATGGGTTTCATCTGTGGTGGGTTTCAGCTGTAGTCCAGGGCCTAAACTGTAATGGGTTTCATCTGTGGTGGGTTTCAGCTGTAGTCCAGGGCCTAAACTGTAATGGGTTTCATCTGTGGTGGGTTTCAGCTGTAGTCCAGAGCCTAAACTGTAATGGGTTTCATCTGTGGTGGGTTTCAGCTGTAGTCCAGAGCCTAAACTGTAATGGGTTTCATCTGTGGTGGGTTTCAGCTGTAGTCCAGGGCCTAAACTGTAATGATATTGCTTAAGAATTAACCCAACTAAGGCATTTGGTTTTGTCTTGGCCTTGTCTGACACAAGTTAGGCAATATTCTATCCATGCTATCTGGTTCCTGGACTAACAGGCATCTTGTGGACATTTTAATTCCAACATAATAAAATTTGGTATGCTGGAGTTTCTCAAGAATATCAGATAAGGATTTCAGTAATCAGCAGTCTAAAAGAAGGAATAGTCTTTATTGGTTGATACTGTTTGTACTTGCTTACAAGACAAGTCCACCTGCAATCTGCACAGACCCAGATCTGCCATTGCATAATGTGCAAGCAGATCTGGACTTGTGCAGTTTGTTAGGTATATTCAATGGAACAAACAAGATAGACCCTGAATTACAGTTGACTAGGATTTTTGTTTATTTGCAGTTTGACTTTATATGCAATTATATAAGGTATTTGTGTATATATAGCAGAAGGAAAGGATGGGGTGGCGGGACAATAAGATCATGAAGGCAGATAATTGAATTAAAAAGTAAAACAGCAGGTTGATGATAGATAGATTGAAATCCCTGCACCTGTGCTTGCAAGATGAAAGAGAAGCTATCACATTGTTATGAATTAGGTCAGCAATATTAATATAACTAAGGTTGTCACTACAGACCCTATGAGTGACTTTCAATAGTACATTGTCATAAAACATAAATCGTTATACAATGATGGCATAACACATGTATAAATTCCTTAACAGTATATGTTGCATACTTTGTACAAGAAATGGTCTATCATGAAATACTGTCAATTCATTTAAGCCGACATAGCATTAATCCCTGTAATGGACTCCTTTGACCTAGTTTATGGTTTATTTTTGTATCTATCCCTGTAATGGACTCCTTTGACCTAGTTCATGGTTTTATTTTTGTATCTATTCCTGTAATGGACTCCTTTGACCTAGTTTATGGTTTATTTTGTATCTTTTAAATAGAGCTGGTAATTTAGATCAGATTTTGTGGATGGCTTCCACTTGGCATAAAGATGAAGCTTTACTTTTGATGTTATACAAATTGAAGCTCAAGGTCATATATGTCAAGGGCGAGAAATGGTTTCTGCACAGAATTTCAGTTATCAACCATACACCATCGGCATTGTTTGTGGGTGATCTTTTGTGCATTTGGTAAAAATGGAGTCTATTGGTTTTGGGATAAAACCGTTAAAGATCTGGAATCAATGTGACTGAAAGAAGAAAGGTTATTTCTGCATTATGACATTACTTTTACATCAAAGACCTGTAAAAAAACACTGGATGGCTTGAACTTGGGCTCAAAGGAAACCTATTAATTTAAGTTCAGAGGTGAAGGTCATTGAAAGAAAGTAACAAAGAAGTCTCCTGATTTTGGGGTTCAACGTCAGAATCCTAGGGACTGGGAGATTTTTTTTCTTCTATTATAGCTTTTAGTTATGGGTCTTAAGCAAAGTTTGCAGAGGGCCTACACATCAGTCATGGACACTGTCAGTTGATTTGGGGTTAAAAAGCTCAAATATTAAGGTTATTGTGATTTGAAGAAAAAAGGGATTTTGCAGAATAAATTTTTTATACCAAGTCATGTCTAAACAAGAAAATAATGGTTTTCTGTACATGAAGTTTAGTATGCAAAGTACCTGCATTTAGTGTACCATTCATATTAGTGTTTATCTTACATACTTGGTAATGGTTAGGTTGCTTATGTCTTGTAAAGGTGAATGGTAAATTAACTTGTTTATTAGCACATTTTTCATAGGCCTTCTTATTGTCTGATGTGTAGTAAGCAGTGGAAGACTGTATTAAAGACTGTATTAAAGACTGTATTAATGGCTGTATTAATGGCTGTATTAAAGACTGTATTAAAGACTGTATTAAAGACCATAATTGCTTGAAAAGTGTTATGAATATTCACATTTTGTTCAGGAAAAATTTTATTCCAGAAATTTGAACAATTGAAAGAAAAACAATAATCATTTCCTTTTGATTATGAAAAAGGTTGTTGGGTTTTCTTGCTGATTTTTATTACTATTTTGAATAATCACCACACCAGAAGTTTTGTGAAGTCTAGCATTGTTTCCTTTTATTTGGTAGGAGTAATGTTTACCAGTAAATTAATTTGGAAGATTCTATCTCTCAGAAAGGATATATTTTTGCAACTCTATTTTTACATTTTTAGAACTTTCGTTCAACACTAATTAGCCAGTATTGAGCTGTAGTGAAGTAAATCACTGTACAAACATTCTATACTCACTTAAAAGACAAGTCCAACTGTAAACTGCACTGGCCCAGATCTGCTGTCACGTATTGCTCTGGCGGATCTTGGTCTGTGCAGTTTATAATAAATACTCAGTAGACTTACAAATGACACAGACCCAGATACACAGACTCATTATGCTATGGCTGATCAGGATCTTTGTTGATTGACTTGACTTATAAGAGAGTGTGTACAATACATAAACCTAGTGCTGACACCAAACAAGTGCTTAGCTAAACTGGAGTAAGAATTAACAAGATTTTTGCCACCAAATGAAAGTATTTATCCTGGCAAGAAGCTAATTTGACAGAAAACAATGCAATATTGGCTTGTACAAGGCTGGAAGGCCTATTTTATTCATAAACTCTCCTTTTATCCATAACCAAATAAATGCATTAGAAAATTGGTATCACAAAGTTGACTTGAGTCAAGAATATTGCAGTTGCAAAATGGATGATGAAGCAATCAGAAGTAGTTTTGCCTTTTATTGAGATGAAAACGAACTAATCTAATCTAATCTGGACATTAATGAGACTGACCAGTTTACTAAAAATAATGGCCAAAAATGTTAAAAGCATGGAAGGGTGAAAATTTTACAGCTGCTATGGTGTTTGTATTTTTTACCTCTGTGAAATGTCACAAGCAATGATATCATTTTCTAAAAATAGCCATTTGGACAAGGCGAACCAGTGTAATGGTGTTTTCATTTCCGTGTTATTATTCTTATTATTGTTTTTACTGAAAGCAATGTACCAGGCGTTAAATTTGTTCATCTGAATATAGATGTGCATTCCAATATTTAGTTACAGTGCTGCTAAAGCCTACAGACTGTATAAATCATATAATCAAATTTGATCAATCTTCTTCAACAGTGTACTACACAAATTTCTTGTATTTCATCACAGATAGATATACCCTGAATATTTTGTGATGAAAATTCCAAAAGAACTGCCAGCCCCACCCCCAATTAAATAATGTAGATGAATTATTCTTATATGCGATTCATGTTTTAATATATAAATAGAAAGGGATTTATGTAGGAAAGTGACTATTTCTTATATTTTGTTCAGCACATAAAATTATGCCTTGCTTAGTTGATGAGATATTATGCATGTAGAATCTAGAAATGTTGCAAATATATTCCATAAATTTAAAAACAATGTATCAGTGTTGCGGGTTTCTCTGTTTGTTTGTTTTGTTTCTGTTTTATTTTATTTGTATTATGCATTAGTGATTTTATTAGCCTTTTCTGATTCTGATGTGTTAATTGGTAAAGAAGTTAAGAAAAAAGAAGAGAAAATTTGTATGTTTATTTCAATGCCTGTTTTACAAACAAATCTTAATTTTGAATGACAGTTTAGAACATAAAAGAATGTATTATATTAATTAGAGTTATGATATTAAAAAGAGCAGCACTGTTTGATTATATTTATACTACGTCGATAATACATTACCTTAATTAAAAGATATATACAATTACATTTTGTCGGGAACTATAATTGCATGCATGTATTGTTTTAAATAGCAATACAAAAATTGCTGTCCCTAATGACGACAGCCACCCTTAAAATAATACATATTTTACACACAACAACTAACTGAAAAGGAAACAAAGTAAATGAATATTACTTGTTTCGACACATTTATTAGGTAACACACATACACATATATATTGCTTAAATGTGTACATACAACATCTTTACTCAATGCAGATTTGAAAACAATACAAAAGGATGACAAAACAATAAAATGTACAAAATTATTACTGTACACACTAATATATTATAGTCAAATATATATAAAAAAAACATTACGAATTGAGTGAAGAGCAAATAAAAACAACTTGATTTCAGGAGAGACATGAGTTTCTACTGCATGGTCAGAATAGTCCACTTGTTCTGATTGGTCAGGATAGACAGTTTACACTGCATAGACAGAATTGTCCGTCATTCTCACTGGCCAAGAGAAACAGGTTCAACTGCAGGCATGGAATTTTCATCTATTCTCTTAGGTCAGGAATTTACAGGTTCCGCTGCAATTTAAAGTTTAAACAGGACAAAGCAGTGTGCATGAAGTCAGAGAAACTGACCAAGTGTGTGTGTGTGTGTGTGTGTGTGTGTGTGTGTGTGTGTGTGTGTGTTTTTAAATAATGGAAGATTAGTGATAGCATTGAATTTTCTAGATGCTTGAACTTAAGAATTGACTACAAGACTTTATTTCCATGCTAACTCTGTTAGGGCAGAATAGGTGGGGGAAAAAAGGGGAAACCATATAACTAACACATACATTAGAGGGCAAAGCTTTTTTAAGGGGATGTAGGACCAGTCTCTATATAGCTATATTACCTTATATATTTGCTTATAAAAATGAGTCAAACTGCAAAATACACAGACCCAGATCTGCTGTCACGTAATGTGCTTGCAGATATCTGTCTATGCAGTTATGTAGGCATACTCATTAGAGCAAAAAACTATGACCCTGATCTGCAGGCACATTATGCTACAGCAGATAAGGATCTTTGTTGTTTGCAGTTTGTCTCCACTTTTAAATGGGTACACATGGCCTATCTTATCTAATTTATCTAATTTGTGGCTATTGAAGAAAGATTGACTGGTACTCTTTGTAGTTTTATGCATGAATTACAGTTTAAGCATACTGTGATTTTGTGTAACATCTGGAGGTTACAAGACCCAGAAAATAAACAGACAGGCTATTAATACTGTCATTGCTTCCCCCTTTATCTTATCAGCACTGTTCTTTTCTGAATAGCATAGCCTTTAATTTGATACACAGAAGTATAAGGACCAGTCCAGGAAGTTAAGACATTTTGCTAAATTGGATCTTTTATCAGACAGAAAAAAAGGCCCATGCTGATTCTTTTGTCTGAGAGAAGATAAACAAAGGACTGTTGAATGATTTGCTTTTATTTCTGATTGATTAAAAATTGAATGCAAATATCAGTGGATAATAACTTTTGTGTTATAAATATAGAAGGTATTGTCAGCACAAGGAAACAGCTGGGACTAAAGGAACTGAATGATAATGAGAGGCAGCATACAGTCTAATTTATGTTTTATTTTTCTTGTACCATATACTAGTACTCACTACTACACCAGCACTGTGCTTACATGCTAGTAACTTGGATACTAATCTTTAGTAACTAGTGGATTATTGACTTTGTCAAACTCAACAAGTACAGGCATTGTTGCAAAAAAGAAGGGGAAAAAACATTTATGCTCTGTTATAGACCTTAAAAGGCCTCAAGGCTTTTGTGTCCAATGTTGTCCTCATTTTCCATCCTTTACAGAAATAATTGATTGAAAAGATTGATTGGTGGGAATATCTAATGACTGGAGAAGTCAGATGTGCTGTAATAAGGTGAAGTTGTGCATGCACTATCAATTAGCATGCAGTTTTTTTTGGGGGGTGGGGTGGGGGTGAATAACTTATAGAAGATTGATTTTCAAGCCAAAGAATGGGTGACTACAACCTGTCAGTCACTACAAATTTCTCCTGAGAAAGTACAAATGATGTGAACAGATTTAATCTTGACTGACCAGGTCAGCCTTTGTTAATGGTACTTGAGATAGTAGATTCAGTTCTGGATATTTTCTTGTTGGACTGGTAGTGTCTTCACTGGCTTGAATGAAAAATATGCCTTGGTTATGAAAATTGTCTCCAGTGTAGACATACATTACTATTTTTATTTTGAACAAATGTTTGTGGTTCACTAAATTCATCATTGAATATGGAGGTGGAATGTTGTGTAAAAAATTGGAATTTTGTAATTTTGTACTGATTTTCCAATTATGAACAATAAAGTGAAAACTGTTTTGGTGAAGCATTGTACTGTTGGATTGTTAAAACAAGCTCTATTGTTGTGAAAATGTTTCCTTGAAACTTTCAAACTAGTTACTGTCAGATCAATATGGATCTTTGAAAAAAAAAACATTCCACTTTTTAAAATTGCATCATGAAAATAAATATAAGTGAGACAGGCTTACATTCCTTTCCATGCAACAGAGAACACAGCACATTGTTGTTAATCAAGACAGCCATTGTCTAATTGGTGTAATTTAACTGGTGCTACTGTATTGTCCAGAAGTTTTGATCTTAAAGATAGTGTTGCCAGTTAAAGCTTGTATCACCATTCAGGAGAGTCATGGCAAAAAATAGCTCCAAGTCATTTACTGGGAGCAGTGGAGCATTCTCCATACAGTCCTTCTGTCATTAACAGCTGATAGGGTGGATTTCTTCAGCACCTTGGGATATAGGAATAGAGTCAGTGTCCATTTTCAAGACTGATTTCCTTTTGTCTGGATTAAAATAGTCACATGTGTGTCAGTATAATGGATATATTTATGGATTAACTGGTGCTGGATACTAAGTACTATTACCCATAGTGTTAACTATATGGATTACAACAGGGAAGTCAGTGCTATCACAATGGATTTATTACCCATTGATTTAGCCATGGTCTAGGCATGTTAGCATGCCTTAAATGTTGAAATGGACTTTTTGGGCTTTCTTCGGAGAGCGATATCATCTGGAGGTATGTTTACCTTTTCCTTTTTTTTCTCTTTTTAAACTTTGCCAATAGAGCTAATCATATTTTATTTTACCACCTACTAGCTGTATTGTATATGTTTATATTAAAGACTATATTTACTGACTATATTACTCACAAATTGGGTACCATATTTTTCATACTAATTTTACCAAATGTTGATGAATTCAAAGTATGGTATGAAAATTTAAACCACATTCTTCTAAGACCTCTCGAATAGCCAAGAATTATGGTGTCTGCTAGACATTTGCTTGAACTGAAAAATGAATTGGGATCTAAGCTGTATCCTGTGGTGTCAGTTGGTGACCTTTGGGGTCTAATAGGTCATGGGGCACCTGCCACAAGGTTCAGCTTTGTTAGAAGGGGTTTTATCTTAATATGAATTTCACAGGACTGTGTACAACAGTTTGAAAATTATGTTGTCTAGGCAGCCATTGTTTTCCCATATTGTATTAAGTTAAATTAGATTGAGATCATAATTCATATAATTTGACCTATGAAATCTCTGTTTGAAATAATATTTGAATGGTACTTCAGGGAATGGGGCCATTGGCTTGGGCTATTGTGGGGATAGGGGCCATTGACTTGGGATATCATGAGGATAGGGGTCATTGGTGGGGGAAATTCAGGATAGAAAACTATCAGGTGTAATCTTTCCTGAATGACTCAGATAAATCATTGCAAGATCTTGCCACACAGTGGCCATTTAAACCTGTCTAAAGATTGACTTACCTAATGAGGCCTTTTCTCAGTCTTGTCAATTACATGTTAACATTGAATTTACACTGTTTTGCCTGTAAGATATTTACAATAAGCTCACAGCTGGATTACTGCATAAACTGTCTTAAAAGTAGAGTTCAACTGCTAACAACAAAGACTCTAATCTGCCATTGCATTATGCACTGGCAGGTCAGGGTCTGTGTTTGTTTTACTGACAATCTTAACAAGCTGCATAAACCCAGGTCAATTGGCACATTGTGGGATAGCAGTTCTGTACAGTGTGCAGTTGGATTACACTTTTAAGTGAAGACAATGGTCATTAAATACTCTTTGTTCAGAGGAGAACATTTTTAGAGTAGATCAGTACCACATTTCTTATTATGTTGACTGCTACAGTGACTTTGTGGTTAGGGTATCTGTCAGATGTGGGAGTGTGCAGATTTGAACCCCAGCCAAGTCATATCAAAGACTTATAAAAATGGTACTAAAAGCTGCCTGATCACTTGACACTCAGCATTAACTTAGTAACCCCTAGTGCCTCGTTTAAGTGTCAGGAGGTAGTATGCTACTTCTGAGCTCTGTAGCGTCAAGGTCATTTAAGTCACTAAAGTGGGTGGTATTACAGAAATATATATCTAACTCTACAATGGTACCAATTAAGCACTACAGAATACAGAGGAAAAAAAGTATTTTTGGACCCAATGTTTTTGCACCCATGATTTGCTTGTGGTAGGATTCTGGCATTGTGTCCGGAGTTTAGACTTTTTGGCCTCAGATCCAAGGCAGACTGGTCTGAACTGCTCATAGGTTAACCTTTGCAAAATGTGGGATAAAATGGGGATTTGGAGTAAAAATGGGCCAGAACTCGAAAATATTGTCCAATAAGCAAAGAAAAAAGAAACAACTATTTACCCTTTTGCACATGTGCAAGCGAAATAGCCAAGGAAAAACAATGTTTCTAACACAACAAGGCTGCAGGCTAACCTAAAATCTCTTGCAAGCCGATTTATTTGGATGTATTCAGAAGTAGCCATCAGAATGTTTTCTTAACTCATATTTAAGTCAAAAATGAAGAAAAAAAATCTCCTGGGGTTAAGAGGTTAGTGCTATTTTGTTCAGCAAGGTGTCCGGATAATGTGACTGGGTGGGACGTCCTGCTGCATGTCTGCGGCATGATGTCCCAGCGCTTAAAGACACCACCTTAAACTGTCATAGCAATATGACTGAATTTTTTTAAAAGCTACTTTAAAAGTCCAAATTACACACAAACATACACTTTTTACATTAACAGTTTTGGACAAATCGTTGTAAATAAAAAGAAAATTGAAATAATTTCCTGCAAAGTTTCTTTTGCCAGTAAAGTTAGGTCTTGGGAAAATCAGGCCTGTCATGCATGTGAAGGATTCAAAATAGAGTAGCACAGACCTTCTGTGGTTACTTGTCTGTCTGTCTGTCTGTAGCTTTTTAAATTCTTTAACAGGGGAATCTAACTGATTTGATGTTGGAGGGATCTGAAGAACTAAATCAGTTCCAACAACTTTCACATATTATTATACATAATTTCTTTCTAAATTGCATCTGCTGATCAAAAGTGGATTTAAGATAAAGATAACCAATCTACATTAATCGTTCAGGAGCTGAATTTAAACTCTTGTAACTAACAGTGTAATCTTGGTTGTAGTCATGTGTGGTTTTGAATAATTAGAATTTCTTTTCTTAAATGTTAATTTCTTTACTATATTCACTAAACAGTATACAGTGTTATTTAGATAGATTCAGTTCCATCCATCCATCCATCCATCCATCCATCCATCCGGCTTTCAATCTATCCATCCGGCCATATCTTTCTATGACTTTTAAATTGTATCTAAAAAAAAACAGAACTAATATTTGATGCTTTATTACATATTAAATATAAATAGGTATTACATGATAAAATTACCTCAGTGTCAAAGAAATCTTATTTCCGTATTACATGATAAAATTACCCCAGTGTTTAATCTTATTTCCATATTACCTGATAAAATTAACCCAGTGTTTAATCTTATTTCCGTATTACATGATAAAATTACCCCAGTGTTTAATCTTATTTCCGTATTACCTGATAAAATTAACCCAGTGTAAAAGAAACATTATTTCCTTATTACTGATAAAAAATTCATCAAGTATTAAAGAAATTGTATTCCATATTACATGATAAAATTCATCAAGTACCAAAGAAATTTTACTTCCGTATTACCTGATAAAATTCATCAAGTACCAAAGAAAGTTTATTTCCGTATTACCTGATATATTTCCATATTACCTGAAGTATTAAAGAAATTGTATTCCATATTACCTGATATATTTCCATATTACCTGATATATTTCCATATTACCTGATATATTTCCATATTACCTGAAGTATTAAAGAAATTGTATTCCATATTACTTGATATATTTCCATATTACCTGATATATTTCCATATTACCCGATATATTTCCATATTACCTGAAGTATTAAAGAAATTGTATTCCATATTACCTGATAAAATTCACCAGCTACTAAAGAAATTGTAATTCATATTACCTAATAAAAATACCAATATATTAAAGAAATCTTTTTTTTTTCAACAATTGCTTAGTAAATGTACATTTGCTACATATTTTAGTCACATTATGATCTTTAGTATGGACTTTTCATGTATATTATACTACTGATTCAGCGTAGCTGTATTTTTTAATAAGATGTTTGTTCACAAGTCTTATAATTTCTTGATGAATTTTTAGCTCTAATGGTACAAAGCTGTTAAAACAAGGTTTTGTTGGGAGAAAATTAATACAGCTACTCAAAATATTCAAAATTGGCATGGATGCATTACCATTATTAAAATTGCTTTAAAATATGCACGTCCTGTAATTAAGAGCACCCCATATTGAGCACAGATGTGCAGAACTCTATTGATTTTGTATTACTACTGTGGCCTATCCTTATTGTGCTATTCCAAATCGGATCACCAGATGATGCCATGGGGCAATGAAAAAATCAATAAGCTTTGCTTGCAATAAATTTGATTTTATTAGATCTTTAAAATTGATGTATTTTCTCATCACAGTCATCACACATTTGAGTATTTGAATTTGGACAACTTAGTCCTGTGCTGAGAAGGATTCATGTTCGATACTACTTGAAAAAAAAATTAAAAACTTATTTTAAAAATGATTATGTTACCTCATTCTTAAATCTAGCATACATACTGTTAGATGTTTTAAAGACATGTTGTAATAGTAATTTTGATGTTATAGGTGAATTTTGGGACCATCCATAAATGACGTCATGCACCTAGGGGGGAGGGGGATCACACATTTGTGATGATGTGTGACGAGGGGGAGGAAGAAGTTTAAAAAGTTATGTCACATAAAAATGTGCAACTTTAAATAAAGTAACGCTTAATTTTTTGATTGCTTACAATTTTAAAACAGGAAATACAGCCTTTTCTGGGGAGTTTGTGCAGAGCTTTGTGACGTCATATTTGAGGGGTCTGACTTTTTGTGACGACATGTGATGAGGGGGTGGGGGTAAAAAATCAACCAAAATTGTGTGATGTCATTTTTGGATGGCCCCTTTGTATATTGTATTATTGTGTTTAAGTTTGTAGAATTTAAAGGCACATATCAGAACAATTATAGCTATACAGTGCCAAGCGTAATCTGGATAGTAAAAATGATAAAATCCATGGGAAAGACATCTCCCTGCAAAAACAAATTAATCAACACCATGTAACAATAGATACACATAAAAATGCTACAGAAATTCCCCAGAAGGCAAACAGAATTAAAGATGAATTAAGGCAAACATTATTAAAGATGAAGGCAAACAGAAATAAAGATGAAGGCAAAGTAGTATAATGATCCTTACAAAACAAGGTACCTACACAAATTTTCTTGTTCAACCACACTCATAAAAGTCCAAGACATTCTCAGTTGGAACATTGCTGCCATTAATTGCCTCTTACAAAACTGCAGGGTGTAACTGACTTATTCTTCTGTCCCTGAATTTTACATATAGACAGACAGCTGACATCTATTTATAGACTGACAGCCGAATTTTACGGAATAGACTGATAGCTGGTGACAGCTGAAGTTTACTTGTAAATTAACAGCTAAATTTAACAATTAGATCCACAGCTAAATTTTAAATTCTTACACACATCTGATTTGATATTTATTTGTTTTAATTTCCTTGTTTATTTGTCAGTTTTAAATTATTTTTTATTTTTCATTACATGCTATTGGAATATTTGTTCACTAGAGATGTTTTTTCAGAAAATTGTTGACCTGAATTTTCTTTGGTAAAACAAGTAATGAAATAGATCCTGACCTTGATTCAAGGTTCATGGCAGCCATGTAAAAAGGTTTTGTTGATTTTAAAATGATTGGTTGTTGTCAAGATCAAGATGGAACTAGTGAATGTTGAAGTAAACAACTTTTATTCTTAGAGTAAATGATTGGTTCTGACGTCATGGTCATGTTAGGAGTTTGATCACATGACTTCTTCCCCCCCCCCCCATGATTTCACAATTTGAGGTTTTATTAAAATTGTGTATTAGAATACATATAATCTTTGTTTTAATGAAATATTGTTAGTTTTGGGGTTTTACATCTGACATTGTCATTTTCTTTTGTTGTAGCCAGCTTTTGAATCCATGTTAACATTCCTTCAGATCGTATTTTAAAGGTTTAATTTGCATCTCTAGAAATATTTGATGTGCTAATACATAGTTCATGGACAAAGACAGTTTATCAAAATCTTATTTGGATTTCCAACACTTGAGTGTTAAATCTATGATTCTACAAGGAAATATAAACACATGACAGACTTCAACATGTACCGGTATGTACATCATTGTTTTACCTTTTGGATTTTCCAACTTGACTCGAACTTGAATCTATTAGAACATTTTGCAAATGTCTCCCTCGATATTATGACTTGGTGTGAGTGAAAGATAGAATATCAACTGAGAACTGGGCATGATTAATGCAAAGAAATAATGCATTATACAAGCCCCTCTTAGACAAGAAAAACAACAAATTTAATTAAACAAATTAATAGTGATAATTTCAATTAAACTTAAATTATATTAACAGGATACATCATCATAATAAGTGGTGAAAAGAGCACAATGTCCACAACTGATTGCATCACCTTCCTCTCAAATGTTCCAATATTTCCCGTTTCCTTGAGTCTTCCCTTTCTGACTACATTGTCCTTCTTAGACTTCCTATATTTTACTCTCTACTCATCACTTTATCCTTTTGGACCTCACTTATCACTTCTCCCTTTTCTTGTTTTTTCTTCTGGTCTTGGTCACTGTCACTGGACTGTCGAGACCCTCTCCCTCAGAAAACTGTTTCCTTAATGCTGTTAACTTTAAAACGTGTGCATCTGGCACTTAAAACCTTGTCTTTCTCACAAGACACACACCTGGTCCCTCCCTTGTTTAATGAGGAAAGTACTATTCATTCTTAGGCTTCCCCTGGAGTAAACCTTCTCTCTCACAGAAAATTTCAGACTAAAGCATTTCAATGACGGTTGTCACTTTAAATTACTACTATTTCCTAGATGTACACTTTAATTTTACTTAGCCAATCATAAGCAGTAGTTTCTATAAAAACAAATCCTAAGACAAACATTTGTTTCATTAGTCAGACTCTTTGAACTATGTTATATAACTTTTTCCTTTGAAGAATGACTATATGACACAGATTGGAAGTTCAGCTGTCTCTTTCTCAAACCCGTTTTAAGATATCCCATCAATTTCATTGAATCAAAACACTCAGGTCCCATTAAAGTTTTAACACTTACTAGAAAGAAATTAAGAATAAAGGTCAAAATCACTCTTCCCAAATACTCACCTGGTCTAAATATGATAAATATTTAAACTCGGCACATTCAGCTTTAAGGTTCACTGCTTATCTAAAATTCAATACTTCACACATTTAATTACTAGGACTTTTGTAATTACTTTGAGGATTATTCTTGGATTATTTTTGGATTTGATTCATAGAATTGTAAGTTCTTTTTCCATTTTTACAATCTTTTTCCAGGGAAATAAATTGTAAAATTTTGCAAAGCTTGTTGTTTTCACTCTTTCTTTCTTACCATTTATTAGAGCCTAAACTCATAACAATATATAGACTGACAGATGAATTTTACTTGCAGATTGACATCTAAAATGTAGTTATAGAATTGACAGCTGAAATATATTTATGGATTGGCAGCTAAATTTACTTACAGATTGACAGCTGAATTATGCTTACAGATTGACAGCTGAATTATGCTTACAGATTAACAGCTGAATTATGCTTACAGATTGACAGCTGAATTATGCTTACAGATTGACAGCTGAATTATGCTTACAGACTGACAGCTGAATTTTACCCAATAGATTTATAGAAGATGAAAACTTATTTTTTTTTTAAAATTGACAGCTGAATTGAACAGTACTTACATATTGACAGCTGAATTTTACTTACATATTGACAGCTAAACATACCAACAGACTGACAGCTGAATTTACTTACAGGCTGACAGCTGAATTTGACATATAGATTGAGAGCTACATTTAACTTATGGGCTAACAGCTGAATTTTACCTATAGATTAACATTTAGCCTCTTTACATGGGTTTTCCTTGTTAAATTGATATTGATTTTGACAAATTCATTTCACAGACCTTAATACACATGTATACTGTATGGTCATATAATACTGTATATTGGACTGCTCGTGGCTTAGTTGTTAGAGTGTCTGCCGTGGAAGCAGGAGGTCTTGCCAATGTCATACCAAAGACTTACAAAAATGGTACTTACTGATGCCTTGCTTAGCACTCAGCATTAACACATTAACCCCTGGAGGTTTTTGCTGTTTTCGCATGAAATGCGAGTAGGAAACACATTTTGGGGACTATTTCGGAATACATCATAATACATCGATTTCCAATCAATAATCCGTTAGACAAATGGTTGCTAATGATACAGGAAATGTTTTTCATTGGTTAGTTTGCTGGCGCATGAGCAGAAGGGCAAAAATCGGACACCTTTTTTTTTTTTTTTTGCATAACGGACCCATAATTTTCGTATGTAGAAGACTCTTTATTCAAAATGTCCACCATATCCTACTTTTTGCACAGGTTCACCTGTCTGTGTGCATCTCAGACCGGTCTTCCGTAGATCTGAGGTCATAAAGTCTAAAATCTGGACAAAAATTCGGAATCCGACCATGGGCGATTTTTGGATGAAAAACAAACGGTTCCAAAAACTTCAGTTTTTCCCTCAGTATTTTGTAATGCAATTAAAATGTCCAGATTACTTGCTATCATTGTAAAGCTACATCTGTCTACTTTTCAATGATACCACCCACTTTAGTGTATCATGTATGACCTTGACGCTACAGACCATGGAAGTAGGCTACTACCTCATACCCCGTAAAGTCGTCGCTAGGGGTTAATGTGTTAAGAGGTTTGTGTTAGGACTCCTGTTGGCCTGGTATCAGGATAATGTGACTGGGTGGGACATCATGCTACATGTCTGCGGCATGATGCCCCATTACTAGACAACACTATAAACTGCCTGAGTGCAGATATCATAGCGATATGACTGATTTTTTTAAAAAGCTACATTACAAATCCTAATCACACACACACACACACACACACACACACACACACACTGTATATTGAATTTCAAACCCAACAACAAACTGTACAGACCCAGATCTGACATCACATAATCTGCTCAATCGTCATTATACTCAGATGTATTATCAGATGCTCAAAGATTCTATTCAAATCATACTCCAAATGTTATATTTTTCTGCAAGAGATTTCAAGAGTATAATGTATTTAAGTTTCACATTTGTATGGTCATCAGTGCACTTAATGTACTCAGGCTTCACATTGTAGGATCATGAGCATTTAATGTACTAGGCTTCACATTGTAGGATCATGAGCATTTAATGTACTAGGCATCACATTTGTAGGGTCATGAGTATATACTGTGTTCAGGCTTCACATTTGTGTGATCATGACCATATAATGTACTCAGGCTTTACATTTGTATGGTTGTGAGCACATAAAGTTCTCCTCAGCTTCACATGTGTATGGTCATGAGCAGATAATGTACTCAAACTTTACGTTTGCTTCAGATTTGTACTGTGAGGGAGCTGCTAAAGCACAGTTGCTCATTGGGGTCAGACTCATAGTCCAGTGGTCATGAATTTAATAACCACTCAGGATTGCCCATTTGGTGTGTCCATGGAAAAGTTGGTTTTTTTTCAGTCATTGAGACCAACCAACCAACTTCAAATTTTAACAGTAAAAGGTGCAAAGTTTCAAAAGATGATGTTGTTTGTTTCAGCATTAAAACATCAAAAATTAATATTAATTACATGTAGTTTAATTGCCAGTCACCTTGGCTATGTAGTATTAAGTTCAAAAATAAATGGCTTTTCCCTAATCACTTATCTTTTGTATGTGTCATCATGACATAAGCTTTCAACCTTGTTTGTGTAAAAAAAATATCAGTTACTTCAGGGCTTTTTGTTTAATCAGACGACTGTTGTGTATAATTCTTTGGATGTTTGCTGCCAACAGATAATGAATAGA
This sequence comes from Unio pictorum, assembly GCA_030141615.1. NCBI lineage: Eukaryota > Metazoa > Mollusca > Bivalvia > Unionida > Unionidae > Unio > Unio pictorum. The sequence goes on along the minus strand of JARLTB010000173.1, from coordinate 3,073,270 downwards.
ATGTCAGTTTCTGTTAATAGATCTAAACTTAAGGTAATGCTCATTTGGTAATCAATGGTTGAATCTTCCCAGGTGTTAAATTAACATTTTACAAAGAATGTTTAGAAAACTATGCCATGCAAAGCCTGTTTGTTGAGGGACTTCATTCAAGTCCCATTCAGACACACTCCCCTTTGACAATGAATTAAGGTCATTTTTAATTATCTAATTTCCATCATATACATGCAGCAGGAATTTTAGGCAGTAGAGCAAATTTAGCAGTCACAAACTGGGATTATGCAATCAAATTAATCAAAGTAATCAATTTGATTATCAATCAATTATCAATCAAATTCTGTCAAAGTTTACCAGTTTAATTTCCCTAAAAATTTGCTGTGACCAGATTTTCAAATGTGCTGGGGTTTTTTTTGTTTTGTTTTTTTGTTAAATACAAAATTGCCAAATTGAATGTCTTCAATACCTGCAGTATGTTAAGTCAAGTATTGGGGATTGATTGATTCTGGGTGAATGATGATGACCTGAATCTGTGAAATTAACCCTATTTATGAATAAATGACCACTGAAAGCAACATTGAAGACCAACATAAGTGATGAGAACCACTAAGGATTGGTTCTCACCTGCATGTCATGTTGATCCTAAAATTGTAGTTCCATATCCATTAGATGTGTTTCAGATATACTCTGGAATCAATGGACTTTTATTTTAATACATTACAAATATTTTACAAGTTGTTCAGGTGTTTCATGCTTTAAATTAATTGAAAATTTGTTTAATTTTGAAGTCCTTGAAGGCAACATTCTATCAATAAATGCAATTTCGTTAGAACATATCTGCACAATAGTTTTGGGATCCTTCCTCCCAACCCCCATTTTGTCAGTGAATACTGTTATGTCATTAATAACAGGTTTGGTGCATATTAAGCATGAAATACATACCATATAAATTTTGTGGTCTTTTGCACATATTCAAATGTATGTGTCTAACAGACACTTTAATGTAGTCAAATGTGGGTGGGTGAGCATATCTATCAAAATTTCCTTGCATTTTCCTGTAAAAAAAATAAAAACATTAGCACATTATTTCATATGTACTTTTTTTTTTACAGCCATCTTAACATCAGAATTATGTTATTACTTTGTTCATATTTCAGTTAACTTTTGTTTGTGTGCACCACAAATTTGTAATGGTTCAAGGGATTTTCAAGAAATTTTACCTAAATATATATATATTATAGTTGAATGGTGTGTCATATGCCATTGTCATGACCCACCCACCCACTTAGGATAAACATTTCAGGAAGAGAATAGTACTAATATTCTTGTCCTGAACAGAATGTTTGAACCAATGAAGTTATGTTAATCAAACTTTGCCCAAGCAGCCAAGAGGAGATAATTCTCAAGGTTAAGGAAAAGGTAACTCTGACTTGTATCCTCATCCAGAGAATAACTTTTGATCCTTAAAATCCTTTTAATATTTGCATTAAACTTGAACCAGTTACATGTTTTGACTAAAGTGTTTGCATAATAAAGCCACACAACATCCCTTAATGTCAAATTCAGGGCAATGAAATATATATATAGGACACTTGTGTGCCATCACATGCTTAACATCTGTAGTACGGGTCTACGCTGTATGTTAGGACTCGTCACCGGAACAAATAGCATAGACCTAGAGTTGCAAGCAGGTTAGGGTCATTGTTATAACTTATTTGTATATGTTAGGACTCGTCACCAGAACAAACAGCATAGACCTAGAGTTGCAAGCAGATTAGGGTCATTGTTATTTTTATATGGATCGGACTTATGTACAATATGGTACATTTGATATTAGCTAAATACGCAGGTTATTTTTGGTATGTGCCTATAGCTATAGGACATGATCAAATGTCAGTGGGAATGGCAGTCTGCATATATAGTAATACTTAAGTAACTCAAAATCAATGACTCAGATACTCCATATTACTCAAATAAATTAGTGTATTGTAAAGATTTGAGTTTTTGAAATTCTGCTTTTTTTAAACCTGTATGTGACAGGTAATAAGGAACCACATAACAATGAGTCTGTTGTAGAATTTTCAATACGACTTATGACATTTCTTACATGAGACACAGAATATAAACTTTATACATTTTTTTATATTATGAGTTAATAATAGTCTATGTATATTAGAACTAGAAATTTATTATTATAAATGATCTTTATGTTGGTTTCATTGTATATGTTTTCTTTACATGTTGCCTTTAAGTGTTTTCTATAAGCGAGACTTTGTTAATATGATCAAGTACATGTATGTGGAAAATAATTAGAAGGCATGAATTACAGTTTAGTCATAAAGGACCTCTTTCATTTCCTGATGGATATATCTTCCTGACATTAAGGTGTTAATGAGGTAATGGCAAAGCAGAGACCCTGAGCCAGTCTGCAACAGGTATTAACATTGCCTTTTAACTTTTATCATTGCAAGTGATGCATTATTGAATGTTGAACATTTGTCTGGAGGTGATGAAAACATTCTTATGTTCTGAATCAGACTAGATTTTTAACCTTGATATTGGACTGGCTAACATATAGCCACTGTCCAATCAGGTATCAATCAGCTCAGACCAGTCAAATATGAAAATTTGTTGTTGAACATGAGTCAAACAAAGTATAAGATAATGTGTGGGTGGGGGTATTGGTAAATTTTGGACTAAGATTTCTTTTTAATAGATGCATGTTTTTATGTTTTCAAGAAAATATGCCCATGACATTCTGATTATATGTAGATAGCTACTTGCTTCCTATTATTTTGTTGTTAAGCAGTTGTAACCTCAATTTTATTTTCTATCTAAATAACATTACACTGATCATGCTCATTTATGGCAAGTCCAACTGCAAACAGCATAAACCCAGATCTACCATCACATAATCATCTTACAGTTATAGGCCAGTACAGTTTGTTTGAACTAATAACATAGATCCTGACTGTGAGCACATAATGAAATGGCAAATAGGGATCGATGTGATTAAGATAAAGTATTCACTTTCTTCCAAAGTTTCACATGGCATACGCTAACACCAACAAGATCTGAATATAGATTTATTAATCGGATGATCCATTATATCCCAGTGTTCTGCATTATAATATTGTTTTGAAAGCAGTAGAGTATTATATCCCAGTACTCTGCATTATAATATTGTCTATGAGAGCAATAGAGTATTATATCCCAGTACTCTGCATTATAATATTGTCTATGAGAGCAGTAGAGTATTATATCCCAGTACTCTGCATTATAATATTGTCTATGAGAGCAATAGAGTATTATATCCCAGTGCTCTGCATTATAATACTGTCTATGAGAGCAATAGAGTATTATAATATCCCAGTGCTCTGCATTATAATATTGTCTATGAGAGCAATAGAGTATTATATCCCAATGCTCTGCATTATAATACTGTCTATGAGAGCAGTAGAGTATTATGCCTCATACTGAGACCACCTGATAATAAAGTATGATTCAGTATTCCGTCATTATAATACTATGAGAGTAATAGAGTATTATATCCCAGTACTCTGCATTATTATACTGTCTATGAGAGCAGTAGAGTATTATATCCCAGTACTCTGCATTTATAATAATACTGTCTATGAGAGCAGTAGAGTATTATGCCTCATACTGAGACCACCATATAATGAAGTATGATACAGTATTCTCTCATTATAATGCTGTCCATCAAAATAATATATTTTACATTATTTTAAAGACTGCCGTATAATGTAGGACATGATGGATATATTGATGGATATATAATATTACACACACACACACACACACACACACACACACACACACACACACACACACACACACACGACCTTAACTGGAACTGTTATAATAATGGGTTATATAACAGGAACTGTGTTATAATGAAAGGTCATATAACAGGAACCATGTTATAAATCAAGGGCCTTATAACGGTGACAGTGTTATAATGAAGGGCATTATCCTAGAAACTGTGTTATAATGAAGGGCCTTTTCCAAGAAACTGTGTTATAATGAAGAGCCTTATAGCAGGATCTGCTGTACTAGTAGGACAAAAAGGTTTTACACATCAAGACAGTAAGAATTACAGGTAACAACAACTAATCTTATACTACCGGTAGCTCTAACTTTTACTCAGTTACATACCATAATACTGTAATGACTACTATGATATGACATGTAAAGCATATTTGTTACCTGAAGGTCCTATAAATGACTGTGACAAGACTTATTATAATCCACAGCAGTTCCTAATAACCTGTTCATATCAATGGTAAAAATATTCATATATAAATAGGTATTACCTGGAAAAAAATCACTGGATAGTAGTTTTGTTTTCGCTACATTAAAATGGTTATTTATTTTGTATTTAAAAATCTATTTGAAAAAAGCTGCAAGAAGAATTTTAAGCCCTGTAAAATGTGCCAATTTAGGTCTTTGTCTAATTGGCCTGTGTGAATTATGTCATTGACTGGGAGATTATTTTCATTTTTACATGAGGTGGGGGTAGAATTCAATGCAATTAATTCTGAGTCAGAGTGACTTTTTGTACAACCATTTGCTTAGATATGTAAAGCAAACTGCTTTTAGATTGGCTATTTTTGCCACTCATGAGATGATGTATACAGATTTGGGGTAAGGTGGGGTTACGGACTCATTAATTAAACATATGATTTGTGCATCCAGATGACCTTGTTTTCTAAATCTCAAACCTGAGCAACTTTTTGCATATGTTTGTCTGTCTGTATGGCATTTGGACTAATTTGTTTTAGATCTATGGAGAAATCAAAGCATAACATCCTGAAAAATATTCATTTATGTAACTGGTAATATTTTTTTGCCCAAAAGATATGATCTTTAAAGTTCTGCATATTTTAATGCGTAGAACACTCACATTGCTTAACATAATTTTAATGTTACATATTTCCTCTTTTCTCTTATTCCACCTGTTTGGATCTATCTTGAATTGTGATAACACTACAGACTCAGGTACAAGAAATTACCTCATAATACAGAATTGTGTCGTTCAGCTTTATGAGTTAACGGTTAATGATTTGTCACTAATAAAGAAAGATCTGCCGTACACAAATGTACATTTTTGCAGCTGTTCAATTCTTTGACACTTCACAAGCTATCATCCTAAATTTCAAAGTGAATGTATGTAAATTTCGACACAGTGTACAACTGGCAATTAAAAAATAAGAGCTTTGTTGGTTGAACATCAGGTTCATAATCCAAAGTCCCCAGGTTCAATACACATCCTGGTCATCTTGGGTCAGTTTTCTCTCTGTCTCAAAAAAGGGCAGTTAGACACCATTTCCTTAGGACCAGTGATTTTATATGCAAATTAGGTTATTCACTCATAAATAAGGTATGCTTCACTCCTAAGTGAAAGGTATGCCATTCACTTGTTACACTTGAATGTGAAATAAAAGCCAATCTGCTAAGTTCCGGTCAATAAAAAGCTGCACCACTTTCCACTTGACAGGAAATGGTGTCATATAAAAGCATGTTATCAGTTTCATAGAATTTTACTACATGTAAATGGCTACCAGCTTCTGACCATTAAAGAATAGTGTTTGACTATGGTCATAAATACCTTAAAACTGAATTGGATGACTTGTGTGACAGCAGATATGGGTATATTCATAGCCGGCAGTTGGATTTGGGGTACATGGGTGAAAACACAAAAACTGGTAATTTAATCCCCAAAAAGTAAATCATCACCTATTTATGATCAGTTTTAGTCTAGACCATGCAGGTAACTATGCCAAGGTGATGGCTTAATTTAGGTATTTAAGAATGTTATAGGCAGTTTTCTTGAATAGGTACAGGTAATAAGTGTTTCTGACTTACTTACAAAGATCAAGGAGGTAATGCTAGAAATTATACTAATAAGATAATTAAACCTACTTTACCTATTTGGAAATTATTAATGCCAGGTAAAGTTCATTTATCACCTCTGTAGACAACTAAATTTATAGGAGCTTTAGTAGCTCTGTTGGTTGAACATCAGGTTCACAATCCAAAGTTCCCAGGTTCAATACCTACACTGGTCATCTTGTTTCAGTTTTCTCTCCATGTCCCTAAGAAGGGCACTTAGATCCCATTTCCTCAGGAGCAGTGATTTTATATGCAAATTAGGTTATTCACTCATAAATAAGTTATTAGCTTCGTTTCTAAGTGAAAGCTATGCCATTCACTTGTTACACTTGAATGTGAAATAAATGCAAATCTGCCAAACTCAGGCCATTAAAAGACTGCGCCACTTTCCACTTGAGAGGAAATGGTGTCATATAAAAGCAAGTCAGTTTCATAGAATGTTACTTCATGTAAATGGCTACCTGTCACTTCTGACCATTAGAAAACTCATACGTTTCCATTAAAAGTGACAAATTTTGTGACCATTCCAACAACTCAACCTCGTGACATTTGAAACAGCTTGTTCAATGTCAGATTTTTTTACTTTACCTTATATACTTGCATTGTATGCCCATTAAAGTATTATATGACCCCCTCCAAACTGAATAGGAAAAACATGAAAAGTGCATGACACACTCATAAACTGACCCATAAGTCCAGCTACATGGAAAATAATGTTATTGCAACTCCATCTGATTCTGGATGGTCATAAGCGGAAAGTTGGGGGTTCAATTCCCGGCCATGTCATCCCAAAGACTTTCACAAATGGTACTAACAGCAGCCTCGCTTGACAGTCAGCATTAAGAGGTTAGTGTTAGGACAAATCGGCCTGGTCTCAGGATAATGTGACTGGGTGGGACATCATGATACATGTTTGCAGCATGATGCCTCAGTGCTAGACATCACTATAAACTGCCTCACTGCAGACATCGTCGCGATATGACTTAACAGTTGTTAAAGCTACGTTAAAAAATCCTAATCAAACAAACTGGATGGTCATAATCCAATGGACTTTCAGTGCAGGAGGACCTCTGGGTTCAAGTTACACATGTAGTCTTGTCCATGGCAATCTACATTAACAATATATACCAATGGTCAAAAACAAAACTTTCAAATTTTCAAGTTTAGACCATGTCTCTCAAAACAGTCAATCTCATCTTTCCAGGCTTTTATTTTTTTGGGATGCTAAAAAAAAGTCCTTGTTCAAGTTATATCTGCAATGTGTATGTATGTTTGTGTCCCCATTTTGCAATTTACACATATACACATGCACAACCACAAACACATATCGCTTTTATTAAGTTTGATACTGAATATCCAAAAAAGTTTTATTCAAGTAAGTTTTTAAATTTGAAATTATTTAAATAAAACTTGTTTTGACTCACTGAAGTAGATAAATCTGATTGGATTGTATTTTGTTGTAAAGCCTTGGATCTGAGACTATTTTATAGTCAACATTGGTTTGAGACTATATTTTTGCAGTAGACCTTGGGTTTGAGACTACATTTTGCAATAAGCCATTTAGTCATAAAATAATATTGTTCACATACTGACAGTTCACTTAAACTCAACTGATAATACTCATACCAATTGTGAATGATTTTGTATATCACTTATAAATATAGATCCCTTACACTATTAAACATGCAAGGCATAAGTAACTTGCTTACAGGTCAGAATACTTTTTTTTCTGTAATGGAAGGGAAGGTCAAGTATGTGTTTTGTTGACTTTGTTTTCTTTCACAGGATTCTTTTTTCAAGTATTAAAACTGTGTAAGAATTGATTGTTTCATTAATCATTAGAGGATGGAAGTCCCAACCATGTTATTTCATATTCAACCTCTCAGACTTCACTGTGATTTGATACATCATGTTTACCATATATGTGTGGCACCTTGCTTAGAAGTTGAGTCAAATGAAAAGCAAGTAAGATCCTAATGTGCATGCAGATCACTATTCTACTGATTACTCCTAACAAACTTCAAAGATCCAGATCTGCCAGCACAGTATGTGACAGCAGATGTGTGTCTTTGCAGTTTGACTCGACCGGTAAGAAAAGCTGGTCACAGTTTTGGCCCTTGCTAGTGTCCAGTACAGAATGTTTTATTGCATTCTGACCCCCCAAGACAAAAATAAAGGTAGCGAACATGGCTATAATCAGGGTTGAATAAAGAAAAATTGATAAATTAAGCAAGACTTACCAAGTCGAAGTTTGATTGTAATTTCATGAACCCCATAAGTGCCTTAGTGATCACATGACATGAGATGACGCTGGTCACGTGGTCAGTCTTGAGAGCAAAGAAATGGAAGCCTCAATCAGTTATTGGGTGGGAAGTATTAAGGGTAGGCAATCAAACTTCGACTTGGTAAGTCTTGTTTAATTTATCAATCTCATTTTCCCCATAAGTGCCTCGTGATCCCATGAGATTTCAGAGCGAGGCTTCCATTGATGGAATTGAGTAACAACAATTTAATATGTTGTTATTAAACCAGACAACCCAAATTTGAGATGTACATTACATTACCATTATACAATTCTGGATGCAGACAAAACCTTTGTACTGAATTCAGTCTGGTCTGTAACAGGCTTTTTATAGAATTTCCTGAAAATACAGGCACTAGCCCAGCCAGCTGCCTTCAAAATTGGGAAGTAAAAAAACAGTTACAGGCAAAGGGTCTGTGGAATGAGTCTAATCATGTTATAAAAAGAGCTTAAAATGTTAATTGTTATCAAGACATGTTCACTATTGTTAAAGTGAAGAACCATGGCTCGCTCTGATTGGCCTCCATCTCCGTATGTCAGTCCACACCTTAGAAACATCAATGTATAAGGCTATTGTATAAACTTGTGAACTGTTTGCTGGATATTAACATGATTTATTCTATATATAAGGTAGGACATATTTGGACAACATTTTTCTGGACATGCCCACATTTCCAGGAAATTCTGTAAACAAAATGTTTGGAGGACTCCAGCAGGGTGGAGCGGTCTAAGGCACTCACCTTCACTGATCACTGTCATCTGACCTTCACCAATCACTGTCATCTGACCTTTACCGATCACTATTATCTCACCACTGCTTAAATCTAGGGTCTGACCAGTATGTGTGTATGAGAATGCTTGGGTTGATGGTTCTTTCTGGGATTTGCCAGGGTTCTTCTTCCATAAAAGTGTCAGCATGTATCATGTGCTATCAACAGGAAAAAGAAACATTTGAATTGAATGCTTGGTACAAAACAATTCTCAAACAGCTAGATCTAGAGCCATGTAAAAGGAAGCAATTGAATTAGTCCCACTACATAACAAATCAAAGAATTATTTTTTGATGAAGGGTTTTTATTAAAACTGATTACATAATTGCCAGCCTAATGATCATAATAAGTTCAAAGACAATTAAAATTAAAACAATTAAAATTGCATGATGAATGAATGGCCTATATCATTCCTATTTGTTTTGTCTTTATTTGAAGCATTTCCGCAATAGAACATGCCAGCAAGCCTTATCAATCTAAATCACAGATACATGTATTGGTCTTTATATCAATGATCTATACAGACAAAACTATATTTCTATCTTTCATGTTAGAAGGTTTATTTGGTTGTCTTTCCTTGCACTTTGCATGCTTTTGATATGTACTAAAAGTGACTTGATATATTCAGCCAGCTATCATTGGTATTATGCTCCTTTTTGTATATACTTGTTTTTAGTTATTTCCAGTTCTTGGGAATAACATAGACCTTGACCTGCCATTACATATTGCATTGGCTGATCAAGGTTGATATTGTTTTTTCTACTGCTTATACATGTACATAACAAGCTGCTTAATCCCAGATCTACCAGTGCTCAATGTGATGGCAGATCTGGGTCTATGCAGTTGGCATTTGGATTCAACTTATAACTGAGTATATACAGTAACTTTAGACAGATACAGGACACCTATAGGGGGTTTCACATTTAGTATCTCCCCTTAAAAACACCAGAGAGCGCTCAGTACAACTCATTTCCAGATGGTTCAGTCAATACAAATGGCAGATATAGATCAAGAAAATATGACAGACCACTCACATTCTCACTATCTTAAAAAGAAATTATATCAATATTTGATCAATTGTTTCACATCCTTTTTTTACTAACTTGCGCTGCTCCCTGCTTTAAAAAAAAATGTTCTCTGCCCATTTTAGAACTTCATTATCTTATCATTACTACCTTCTGGTCTTAATGTTTGTATTATTTGATTTTGCGACAGTGTATATCACTGTGTAAAAAGTTCTTGCAATTTATCTCGCTTGAAGAATAATGAGATATAAAATAGAACTTCTTAAGGTTCTTTTATTATTGATTTAGACTTGCATTTCTATTAATGTTCATTATATTTTTCATGAAATAACTTGAGTTTTTTCAAAATGTACAAATGTCAACCACACTTGGAGAGACAAGCACACATACAAGTCTCTTTGATGTTTATTTTAATTTTATATTTTGGAACGGTTGGAAATTTTAGAGTATACAATTTGGAGAAATATCAATGTTTAAGACACACTTTGCATGTATAGGACATTTGTGGCTCACAGCTATCTGCCTGTCTGTCTGTATGTATGTCTGTCTCATTTCATCTGATGCATGGGTATGTATATCCTTGAATGAATGTGTATTCGCATACACATAATACATAATCATACTTCTGGTTAAAAATGAGTATGAAATGATGCTAAGATAAAAAGAGTGACTGATAGATAAGACAATCAATAGGAATATTTGGGAGTTTCCATTTATCATTGTCTTGCAGAGCATGTTATTACAAGGAGTTTCTTTTTTTCAATCATACTGTTTGCAAGTTTATTTCCGGTCATGGATCAATATTGATTTAATAAGAAACCAAAGTAATAGGATGGAATCGGTGAAATAATTGATCTTTAAAACTTACTGTCCACTACTTGATATTTCAACAAGTCAAAAAGAAAATGAAACAAAAATTTAATGTGTCCTGCATACATACAATGACTGTTTTCAGATATTTACCATCACCAAGGTGACAGAAAATGTCATATTTATGCATATTTCCTGTCAATTCATACCTGATAAAAAATGGATTTTAAGCATATCTTTTTTTATCTTGCTGCCCCAGCTCTGACACCTCTTACTTAAGTCCCACTATTAATGTGTGCAAATAATGGGCCATTCAGTCTTCTTATGTTGTAATAGAATGATGATTTCAAATATTTCAAGATAGCTCCATACTCAAGGAAAGTAACTTATCAAATAAAGCTTATTCTTTTTGAAAAAACAACAATGACTGTAAAGGTTGGATTCATTTGAATAAACTTTGTTCCTATGGTCTTTTCTTTCTTATAATTTTTGCCTGCAGTAAGCCACATGATTTCAGTGTTAATGTAGTTGTGAGATGTAGCAAAACTTCATTTAACATCCAACGTTATCTCTAAGCGAATGGTAGATGTGAGCGCAGTGCTAGCTGTACTGCGCAAGCATTACGGAGACGAACAAAATTTATCATTGGAATGAGCAAAAATTGACAATTCAGTTGTGCGGGGGTGCCTGAGCAGCTACGCATGCACGCATACAGCTTAGAGGGAACATTGTTCACATCCTGTGAGAACATATAATTCTAGATTGTGAGTAACAACTCTTCAACAATGGATTTAAGAATATTTCATTGGGCTTTAACTGATACAAAAACGTACCTGCATATAATGAAGTTACTATCAGTCATGGCATAAAATCAGTGGCAATTGATAGATTTTGAAAGCAAAGTTGTAACTAGTTGAACAATGCATAGAAGTGGTATCTATGGTAAATGTGTCTCCCCCTCCCCCATTTCAAAATGTTGTTTTTTTTTTCTTCAAAATAATGACCTATGCTTTAGATATTAAGGCCACAAGGAACATCAGTTGCAATTCTAGAGTCTTATCATCAGGTATTATGACCTTGGGGGAATATTTCTTGTCATAAATTTCATTGTCAAAGAAAGAAGAATGCTTGTCTATTATTTGTTTAAGCCATGTACACAGCCCCAGGTTGATGTATTGTTTGGCAGTTAATGGGTCACAGATACTAGATTTTACTGATTACTGCATCATTCTTGTCTATTTACCAATGTGTACCCAAGCATTCAACTGTTACCCAAGTATAGACCAGGAGCTGTTCTCACATGATACTAAGATAGATTAGGGTCTACCAAGTCTACTTGTTCGACTTGTGTATGGTAAGCCTTTGACTGTCATGTACATAGACCTAGATCTCACATAATGCTTGGGCAGATCAGGGTCAAGATGGTTTCTTTTTTCTACTCATGTCTGATAGGAGTCAGTAGTGACCTACATAGTCTTAGCATAATGCATGTTGAGATTCTAGACCTTCTGCATAGACAGGTCAGGGTCAACATGGTCTACTCATGTATGATGGGGGTTAGTAGTGACCTGCATAGACCTAGATCTGTCCTAGCATAATGCATGGTGAGATTGGTATCAGTGTGAGGGGGTGATATGATCTGTCATGTACTTTGGTTATCATTATACAGGTGAAGATGACCATGATGTTATTACCAGATCATGCAAACAATAAAATAAAATATGAAATTAATAGATGGAATAACAGATCTCAGCAAAGATATAGAATAGAATTACACAAGCCCCTGTATGTAAAATATAAGAGTTTAATCAATTGCATAAACAAAATGAAATTGAATATGAAATCTGAATGATACACTTTTTTTTAGAAATAGATGGATGCAATTAGCCATTCTGTTATACCAATAAAACAAATTTCATCATAGAATTGAGCGAATGGTCAAACTCAAATTGCCAGCATGTCAGCATAACCTGGTGGCTTCCAGTCCTTTCCAAATCACTGATGGTGAAAGATCAAATAATGAGTTTCCCTCTCTCTCTCTCTCTCTCTCTCTCTCTCTCTCTCTCTCTCTCTCTCTCTCTCTCATCTCTTTGGGTCATCAACTGTAACTTGGCTGTAGTCTGCACTACTTCCCACTGTATAGCATGGGTATAGAGTTATTTTCCCCCCTCCACACAAATATAATACACAACCTTAAATATTTGTTAGGTTTTTAATCTCCTAGGTTCAAACAATATTCTTTTAAAGTCAGATAATGTTTTATTGCAGTTTAACAGAACTCTGTTAATGTGGTCAGTTCTCAACCAGATACTGATACACAATTTTATTAGAATGAAATTTATGTAAATTTCCTACCCATTAGTTGCATTCCTAACTGGAAGGATGACATAACTCAACCTCTTGATAAACATTACTGTGTGCCTGTGGGCTGTAAATCACTAGCTGGATTATCTTGTTCACCAGATGTTCCTGATCCTATCACCATAAATTCTTGGTTGAATAAATTCACAACTATATTACACAAGTGAATTAATATACTTCACCTCCTGTTTTAACTAAATTAATTGCTTATTAATAATTCATTGACATAGTAAAGCATACATGCTACATATCACTTAAGACTAACAGATTAATTATCACAATTAATATCAGTGTACTGCATGATATTCCTACAATACATGATCTATAAAACATACAAACTACTAAATCTGAATCAATTCATATAAATTAAATATTTTATGACAATCATACATGGATCATATAACATTTAAGACAATGACTGCATAATTAAGTTCTGACCTCAAGAAAGAATGATGTGTGAATTTAAAACAAATAAAGTCAACAAATAAACACATTCATATATCGGTGAGTATATTGTATGTAATTGAAACAAAACATATTTGCCTTTTCTAAACTCTCACTTTATACGTAGCTGAATCTCTTTCTTGTTCCATGTTTCTCAAATTCTTCCAGTCCCACATCCCTTGGATGATTTACTTTACATGAAAAATTACTTATTAATTTCCTCAGAGTCCCAGACTTCCCTTTTGGCAGAAAAAAATTGACTGCTGAATTTTGCATGGGAAATTACTAATGAATTTCATATGGGACCCCCCCCCCCCCATTTAGCTTAGCCAATCAGGATTAATTTTATCCTATTCCCATCAAAGTCAGAATAATTCTTTCAAGTTTGCTTTTTAATAACTATTTTGGAAAATATTTTATGAAACCTATTTAAAATAGCCTGAGATTTCCCAAAATTTGTCTCAGGCTTGTGTCAACTTTGTCATTTCCTCTTCTTGATCCTACATTAACATATGTCAGACTGTTACCTAGTGGGTATTAACTAAAATCCAATTATGCCACAAACAGAGCATATCCCATCTTTGCAGACAGGGGCCCTGAGTGGCCAAGTGGTCTAAAGCGCTTTCCATTATAGATCACTTCTGTCTCGCCTCTGTCTGCGTCAGTTCAAGTCTAAGATTTGGCAAATGTAGTTATGTGAGAAAGCTTGCCAGTTGCTTCTTGTGGGTCGATGGTTCTTTCCGGGGTTTTTCCTGGGTTCTTCCTCCATCAATAATACTGGACGCCACGTATAGCTTATCGTGTGCTGAAAAATGGCGTTAAACACTAAAACAGACAGCATTTTATTGCAAGCCTAGCCTACACAAATCAATGGTTACATGTCACTGACAGAATGTACTGCAAAAATATCTTCAAACGTTTGTACTGTTACAGTCAACATGGTCTCAGCTTTGTTCTACCCATGTCTGATAACAGTCAATAGTGTCAGCATAGACCTTGATCTGTCCTAGGCTAATACTGTATATACACACGTGTAAGTCAAGTTAAACATCAAAATTCTGATCTGCCGTAGCATACTGCACTTGCAGATCAGGGCATATGTTGTTTGTTGTACTGATTACGTCTTTAAAAAAAATGGGAAAGACCAGGTTAAGCCATTGCATTATGTGCCAGCAGATCTGTGTCTGTGCAGATCACATTTGGACTAGTCTTTTAAGCGAGTATATTCAGTAATGCACAACAGATCAGGATATACTGTTGTGACACCTTGCAAAAATGTTAAGGGCACATAAGATGAGCTTGTACTGGCAATGTTTCAGTTTCAGTAGAAAACCTCAAATCCAATTTGGACATGAGTGCAAACTTTTTTATTTGTTAAATATTCATTGGATGATATAAATTATCTTATCCATAATAAGAAAAACTATACTCTGTGAATGATTGGGATGTAAGAAACTTTCCATGGATTCTGGCACAAACATGGCAGCCAGTTTTGATGGTAACTTCCAGTTGCAGGTTTTTGCCACAGTAGGTAGCAAGACAAGAATGAATCATGGTGTGCCTGTGTTGGAGTTAGAACTTTTGTCTTGAGCATCAGAATTAATCAGTACTGTGCATTAAGCATTGACATTCATGTTGTTTGAATGGGCACACTTTGGCACCTGCATGACCTGCATAATCAATTAGCATTTGCTCATGAGAAGTTGCAAATGGCTTGGAATTGTTTGACAGTTGACATGAATGTCAACTTTGTTGTTTTCTATTGTGATAATAAACAAATTGGTTGACACTAATGGAGATAATTAGCAGTTTAACACCTCTTTATAAAGACAGTAAATCAACCATGATGACTTGAAATTGAAAAGTAAGTCAGCCATGATGACTTGAAATTAAAAGGTTAATCAGCCATTATGACTTGAAAATAAAAATGGCCGATGGGAACTCAAAGAAAACTTTTTGGGGTAAAATTGAACTGCATGTTTACTTTGATGATATTAAACTATCCTCAAATTTTGTTGGTAATTAAAGATTTGAAATGATTCTCTTTTTATTGGTTACATTTCTCATATATGTGAGTTATTTCCTATTTGATAAATTCTAATTAATATTACACAGTATAGTTCTACTGCTCAGATTTGAGTTTTTAAAATA
>JARLTB010000173.1:2885000-3055000 GCA_030141615.1 Unio pictorum | reverse complement strand
AAAATGGCATTAAACCCATACCAAGCAAGCAGCAAAACTTGGTAGAGAGTATTCTTTGATGAAGGTCTTTCATGCTTATACAAATGGTGCCAATCCATTATCAAATATGGCCACCAAATGTTAAGAAACTTGTCACTACTTCTTCCTTAATACTGTTGAACTGATTGTGACCAGACTGTACATGAACCATCCTGGCATGCATGCCATTTCATTTTTTTCACATGATATTGATCTGCCATCAAATATAGTCACCATTACTAAAAATAGAAACAATTCATATTTGTCACATGAAATTGATATGTCATCAAATATGGTCACCATTACTAAAAATAGAAACCATTCATATTTGTCACATGATATTGATCTGCCATCAGATATGGACACCATTACTAAAAATAGAAAACATTCAAATTACCAGTACACCTTCTTAGAACCACTGAATAGAATTTGATATTATACAGAGATCATCCAGGCATAATCACCTTTCCAAATTTTGCAAATGATGCTGTCAGTCTTCAATAATGGTTACCATTACTATAAATAGAAATCTTCTTGTCACATTTATGCACAAATATATACGTTATCACTGTTGCCCAAACATTTACTTTTCTGCTGTTGATATTCATGAAAAGATGAAACACTATTTTTGTCTATAGAGTTTTCTCCAGGAATGAAATGGTTTTGGAAATGGACAGCATTTAACTGAAATAACATTTTTTGAAAGATGTTGACTTTTATGAATGTTTACAAGAAAACTGTCCTCGTCTTCAAAAACAAGAGCTCATGCACCTGTGACTGCTTGTATTAATGCAAAATAGAGGATGGGTTCATTTTTGCACTTGTCATGTGTTTCTCAAATAGTATATGAAAACCCCTGAGTTTACTGTTATGTTATTACTTTATTTATTAATTTTCCTGGTCCTGTTTCATCTTTGCAGGCCTTGATGTGAAACATGCAGATCTTCGGGGCGGATCCTCAGGAGGCAGTAGTCATGGTAGCAGCAGTAGTCAGCTCAGTGACAGCATCACTCAGCTGGTTGATGGCCTGGAGATCAAGCAGTTCCTGTCGACTGGGGTCAGTTCATAGGTCAATCATCACGCATGCAGAATCTTCAGCCATTATTCAAACTTGCATTTAATGCAATAACCCAATTGCAGTATTAATCATGTTATATATTTTTTTGTAAAATTAGTGGTCTATTATTTCAATAGCTTTAAATGATATCCCCATGACCTTGAAATTATAATCCCTTAAAACTTGTCCTATGTTTTTTGCTTATCACTTATGAATTTTTTGTATATATTTGGGAGAATAAGGAAAGTAGGAAATACAACAGATAACAATGACCTTTTTTGTAACAAGCTCCTTCATAAACTTGAAAACATGCCCAGCAGTATTTGGATAAACAGTTGTTTGGATATACAAGTTTGTGTTGTGATGTTTAATGTGCACTTTGGAAGACATTAAGTGTATGTCTTTTTTACAAAATCAGATTCCATAAACATTGGTAATTGATAGAACCATGTGTCTTCATTGCTTTGATTCAGGAATTAGGACCTCATTCGAAACATTAATTAGAGACAATAAATAAAAACCAACTTAAGTGATAGTGGTGAGGCGTTTTCCTCTTTTTATTGGGGGTGGGGTGTATTGCATGTTGCCCATGTCATTGAAAAGTTGTGCTGAATTTTTTTAAAATTAAAATTAATATAGATAAATTTTATTGGCTGTAATGGTCTCTTTGCCTCTTTGTTTTGCAGGAATTTTAATTTAAGGGAAAAATTAGGATATATATTTTAATTATTTATTAACATATGACAATAAAACTGCCTCATCTTTGCATAATAATAGCCTTGTCACAACATACCAGCTCTTCTTTTATGACTGTGCCTCTGTCACTGTACTATTTATGTTTTATTTAGTCAAATTCATTTTACTTTATTTAATTTTTCAAAGAAAATGGTCATATTCTAGTACCTAAAAAAATATTTCATAATAAATAGTATGTTTGCATTTTTTCTGCAACTTTCATTTTCCGTGTCAGTGTCCTAACCTGTTCTTAACTGTTAACCTTCCAGCTACTCCCTGTGCATTCTGCTGTCTTTATTTGCCAACAGTATATCATACTTTTTGAAGTCAGCTATCATCCATTCTGCTGGATAATCTATGCAAAGAAATCCTGTTGATTTTCTGGAGGCATTATGAATCAGAATATTCATTCAGATGAGACAGCCGTAGAAATGTTCTAGAATATGACACACACACCCCCCCATCCCACACCCCCCAAAATCTTCTTTTATTGTAGATGCATTTTGGAGAAGGTCATTTCCTAAACACAATTTTGTCAGGCAGTTTGGTATTAAAATCCATATGTGAGGTGCAGTGACTTGTCAGGTATTCACACCTTCCCATGCATTTTGCTTTTTGTCTGACAAATATACCAGCCATAACTGGTAAGGACTTTTTATTAAAAAAAATTGATATACTTGCTTATTAGATGAGTCCAACTGCAAACTCTACAGACCCAAATCTGCTATCACATAATGCACTGGCAGATCTGGGTCATTGCAGTTTGTTAGGAATAATCAGGAGAACAAGCAAAGTAGACCGTAATCTGCTGTCACAATATACTACATATACAGAAGATTTGTTGCTAGCATTTTGACTTGACTTATAACAAGTATATATGGTAGAAACTATAATATTGTTGTTGAGTAGGAATTGCACTATTATTAGTAAAATGAAAGGCTTTCTTATTATTATTATTATTATTATTATTATTATTATTATTATTATTATTATTATTATAAAAAATAACAGGCAGTTGTTTATTTTTTTGTTTTAATCTATTTTCATGATTTTGCCAAAACTGACACTTTCATCAGTACGTTTTATTGATTGTGCATTGGTGAAGGGGTACATTGTTAATTAGGCATTGATACTCAAATTACTTCACAAACCACAAAATTATCATTGGGTTTTCAAATTCATAACTGTAACAACTATAGAAAAACAAATAAATTATTAATGGGCTTTCAATTTCATGAATGTGGCAATTTCACAAAACTACAAAGCTCATTGAGCCTTGAAATTCATGGCAGTAGCAACTTTACAAACCACAAAGAGTATCCCCTCTGAGTAAATATGTATTTAAAACATGTGAAACATTCATGAAAATAAAGTGTATTCATATTTTCACACAGGTAAACTGCATGGATTTGTATTGGTTCTAATTTCAAATTCTTTAAGATAACTGAGATAAACAGAAAATAACATGGAATTTAAATCATTGAATTTCTCTACAGCTGTCATGGAATTTAAATCACTGAATTTCTCTACAGCTGTCATGGAATTAAAATCATTGAATTGCTCTACAGCTGTCATGGAATTTAAATCATTGAATTTCTCTACAGCTGTCATGGAATTTAAATCATTGAATTTCTCAACAGCAGTCATGGAATTTAACTCATTGAATTTCTCTACAGCTGTCATGGAATTTAAATCATTGAATTTCTCTACATCTGTCATGAAATTAAAATCATTGAATTGCTCTACAGCTGTCATGGAATTTAAATCATTGAATTTCTCTACAGCTGTCCGATGATGAAGCAGGGAGTGATGATAGTATCCATACAGTGACTGAGGCCGAGTCACAATTCTCATATGCAAAACAGCAGGGTGCAATCCGAAAAGCTGGGTAAGTAAAGTTACCACATAAATTTCTTAGCTTGGCAACAGTTACCTGCCTTGACTGACCAGTTACTGCACAGTTACAATTGCAGATTTGAGGCTGTGCAGTTTGTTTGAATTAACTAGTGGAACAAACAACCTAGACGCTGATCTGGCAGTACATTATGTGATGGCAGATCAAGGTCAGTGTTGTTTGGAGTTGGACATAACTTGTAACTAAGTGTAACTTGTAACTAAGTGTAACTTGTAACCAAGTGTATATGGTATAGTCCTTATGTATTGAATGGATATTCATGCAGTTTTTACATTAGTTGATTTGTGCACTTGTGTACAAGACCAAATGCTAAGGGTAGGGGAAACTTGTGAATTCTTCATATTCCTAAAGTTAATGTTGCATTGAATAAAAAAAATATTTTCGAGTGAAACATACGGCATGGGTGGTTGCAAACTGTGCAGCATCACACCAAGCAGTATTACCTAGCCTTTTTCTGCAAGTCATTATATTCTGGTAATATGCATTGATCCAAATTAAACAAGGATGCATGCATGATGTGAATCACTTCCCTGTATACAGTAAAACCTGTCTTGAGAGACTGCTGCTATGAGAGACCACCTGTTTTGGGAGACCAGAATCTCAATGCACAGATTTATTGATTATATAGTGTTATGACCTGTTATGAGAGACCACCTGTCTTGAGAGACAATTAGTTTTTGGCAGAAGGGGTGGTTTTTCAAAACAGGTTCTACTGTACTTTGTGTTCAACAAGCCCCTTTGTATCCATACAGACAATTTGGCATGGCAGGGGGATATAGAAGACTCCGTCATATTATTATTACTGGATTTCAGCCACTTTTTTTAGACAGTTTGATATTTATGAGGCCTTGGATGAGTTTGATGGTCTATATTTTACATAATCATTTAGTGGAAATAATTGACACTGAACATCAGACCAGTTCCCTTTCATTTCCACAAATTATCTCACTTTCATTCTCATTTGATTTCAATCAAATTTGGTAGACTACTTGATATTATTAGGACTTTAGCTGAATTTGATTATCTCCATTCTATGTAATTATGTAACAGAGTTATAACCCATCATTGTTTAATGGAGTTATTGCCCCTCATTGTTCAATGGAGTTATAGCCCTTCATTGTTTGATGGAGTTATAGCCCTTAACTATTGGACCCATTAACTTATAATTTCTGCACAGTTACTCTTTTAATTACCATTTGATTTAAATCAGATTTGTTTTGTATTCACTATAATCTTAACAAAATCTCATTTAAGTTTAATTATGAGCATTTTATATCATCATATAGCAGAGTAAGTTCCCCTGGTCTTCAAACCACTCACTTTTATTTCTGCAGAGTAACTCGCATACTTATTGCGTTACAAAATACAAATGGCAGGCGGCTTGATATTTTGTTGAGATCTTGGATAAATATGATTGCCATTTTTTGCCAAATTAAATTGCCCTATCATTTAGCAGAGTTGTGGCTCCAGACGTATGAACCCATTAACTTTTGTTTCCATACTTTAATTCTATTTTTATTATTTGGCTTCATTAAAATGTTTGCTTTCATTTCTGTATTGATTCAACATGAGCAGAATTGGATCATTATTATTTTGTTTGCCATTAAGTTAAATTTGGCAGCTAAATGTCAGATCCACATGCATTTGTTTCAGATCGAAAACTCTCCTAACATATTTTAATTTCAATCAAGTTTTGTATGCAGCATTCTATTGGTGAAACTTTACAATATGGTTCAGTTTTTGTCAGTGTTCTACTTCATCAACCTTTGTCCAGCCTTATATATATATATATATATATATATATATATATATATATATATATATATATATATATATATATATATATATATATATATATATATATATATGCAGCATGTGTATTGTTTCTTTTAACTTTAATTGTCACAGCAACCAATAAAAGGTCACTGTCACCTGGTTTTCATATCTTTAATGTGGCTTTAATGGACAAACACATCATTCCTCAGACTTCTTCCCTTATATTCTTTTTAGATGGATGGTGGTGAAGAATTGGCTGATCCAGAAAAAGAGGAAGTTGGAGCTTGCCCCACGGAGAAGCTGGAAAAAATACTGGGTCTGTCTAAAGGGGACGGTCCTGCTCTTTTTTGACTGTAATGTGGAGAGTGAGGACTATGAGGAGAGAGTACCCAAACACATTTTAGGTATGTTTTGTAAAAATTTATTTGGCAATTATGTTTCTTAATAATATGTGGAAGTGCTTCCAGCAAAAGTACAATAAGACAGGGTATGTTTGATATAAAGCAGATATTGTTGGGTTATATTCAGCCAAGAACTGAATTTATTTTGAGAGTAAAAAAATTAATTTAGCTAAATATAATGGAAGCTGTGCCTTATTAGACACCAGACTATGCAGTGCTAGTTTACTAAGAGGGACTAATATATTTTTTATTGAGGAACTGATATATCTCTTGTGAGGGACTAATGTATTTCTTGTGTGGGACTAATACATCTCTGGAAGGACTAATGTATTTCTTGTGAGGGACTAATATATTTTTTATTGAGGAACTGATATATCTCTTGTGAGGGACCAATATATTTTTTATGATGGACTAATGTATTGCTTGTGAGGGACTAATAGATCCCTGGAAGGACTCATGTATTTGATATCATTCTGAAAATTTCAAACCCATTATTAGCTCTTCCCTGCTCATTTTTATTCTGGCCTCAGGGGAATGAGATTTCCCCAAGTTAATACCATATTTTCTGCCTGAATGATAATTGAGTGCAGATATTTCCGCAAGAATACAGATAAAATTAACACGTTCAGGTGTCTTGAATGCTCTGTACCCTCAGGCACATTATGCCAAGCATTGACTTCAAACTTCCTATAGGAAATAACTCCAAGTTTCATGGAGATCATTTATTTTCTTTGAAAAATGCAAATATTCATATGCACAATAAAGCACACCCTTTGGTAAAACCCTTCATTATAATGCAATTCTTGTTATAATGCACATATTATCATGGACCTTACTTCATTAATCGGTGGTAAAGTTATTATGGTGCCTCATTATAAGGTGATGTCACTATAAAATGATCTATTCAATGGCTTCCA
Organism: Unio pictorum; assembly: GCA_030141615.1. Classification (NCBI taxonomy): domain Eukaryota; kingdom Metazoa; phylum Mollusca; class Bivalvia; order Unionida; family Unionidae; genus Unio; species Unio pictorum. The sequence continues at coordinate 3,048,181 of JARLTB010000173.1, read as the reverse complement.
TGGGAAGCTTTATAATGACTGCTGTATTATGTACATGATTATTAGACAGTCATAAAATAATGTGTTGTACTCATGGCTGTTATGGACAACACTATAATGAGGAAGTACTGCATCATGTACTTCATTATAAGGCAATCTCACCATAAGATAGTGTATTCTATGGTTGAAATGGACAACATTATAATGAGATAGCACTGCATCATGTACTTCTATAAAAGGCAATCTCACCGTAAGATAGTGTATTCTATGGTTGAAATGGACAACATTATAATGAGATAGCACTGCATCATGTACTTCATTATAAGGCAATCTCACCATAAGATAGTGTATTCTATGGTTGAAATGGACAACATTATAATGAGATAGCACTGCATCATGTACTTCTATAAAAGTCAATCTCACTGTAAGATAATGTATTCTACGATTTAAATGGACAACTTTATAGTGACTAAGCACTGTATCATATAATTCATTATTAGGCAATCTCACTGTAAGGTGGTGTATTATATGGTTGAAATGAAAATTATAATAAGGGAGTACTGTATCATGTACTACATTATAAGGCAATCTCACTGTAAAGTAGTGTATTCTATGGTGGAAATGGACAACATTATAATGAGGTAGTAGTGCATCATGTATTTCATTATTAGGCAATCTCATTGTAAGATAGTGTATTCTATGGTTGAAATGGACAACATTATAATGAGGGAGTACTGCATCATGTACTTCATTATAAGTCAATCTCACTGTAAGTCAGCATACTCTGGTTTCCATGAACAGCATCACAGCAACAGAACATAAATGCCTTTAAAGTATTTGTCCTTTTTAGAAAATGACCACCACATGAATGTGTTATCTACAGATAGATTTAAGAGTTACTAAACAATCTGTCAAATGACCCAAACCTGAAGATCACTGTCACCATGTTGATTTAATGCCAACATTTTACTCCTTACAGTGATAGAGGGAGGCATTGCACAGGCAGTACCTGAACATCCCAAGAGAGAAAACATATTTTCACTCAGCACGGCTTTCGGAGATGCCTACCTTTTGCAGGTAATAAATACTGGATTATATTATTACTTTAATGAATATAACATGTCATCCGATTGGTTAAAATTTGTAACATGCTTTTTGATTAAATGGAAATATATATATATATATATATATATACACACACACAGACACACATTGACTATATTTTTAGGGGTAAGGTCATCAAAATTTTGTGAGTCTTTGAGTACCAGAAAGTTTAGCTAAGGCGACATTCTGATGTTGTTCCAAGTGGTGGTAATTTACTTCATGCAGTGAACCTTTCTTAGGAAACCACCCCATTTGTAATGAAGTTTGTCCTCAAACATCTTTATTAGGGGACAACATTATAAAAACATAACTATGGACCAATCATATAATTTGGGCATGATTTTTATTTTATTTTCATTTTGACCTAGAGATATTTCATTTTGTTGGATATAAATATATATTTTTTCTTTAGATCAGAGCATGATTATTTTTTTTTTATTTTTATATATTAGGAAATTATATGGTCAGCCCTTTTATGCATTAAAAAGTGTCTTTTCTTCATGCAGTGACCTTCGTTGATTTGGGTTTCATGAGAGGGAGGCCATTAGTAATTTTATTGTAAATCATATTGTTATATTTAGTATATTCTACATTGAATAGTTTTATATTCCAGACCCCTTCGCAGACAGAGTTGGACTTGTGGGTTTGTGCAATACATTCAGCCTGTGCTGCCTCATTTGCCCGACAGCACGGTAAAGACAATACTCTGAAACTCCTCAAGACTGAACTGCAGAAACTGGAAACCAACATAGATATTGTGAGTACAAGTCAAATTTCAGAATTCAATAAATGATGGAGTCTGAGAAAATTGCACCAATGACATGTTTTGTTCAGTAGTACAGTGCACACTTTAGTATGACCCTTTTTTTTGAACTAGCATTTTAATTAAAGGCAAACTGCATAATAACTCTCAGTTTATAAAAGCGCAAAAGTCAATTTAGATCAAATGTGCCAGAATGGCGATTGTTTCAAGCAACAATTTGATTCCATGTGTACTGAATAATTTTTTTTAAACTTCGAAGATAATTTCAATTTAAATAGCAATGTTACAAGCACAATATATATATATATATATATATATATATATATATATATATATATATATATATATATATATATATATATATATATATATATATATATATATATATATATATATATTCACGCTGTATAATGGTAGCTTACTTGTAATATTCAGTGTCTGAGTTACATATATACGAGTCTTTTTTATTCAAAATGAAAAACCAAATTTCAGTGAAAATGTAGGACTTTTATTATTAAATCCTGGCCATTGAATGACATGTATAAAGTTTCTTTTGATTTGTGGTAATTATATATATACATGTTTCTTACATTTTTATTTGATACCAAACAAAACCTGTTACATAAAATGGTTCTTATCTCCATTGTATACAGGATATTAAGATGAGGAAAATGGCAGAACTGCAGCTTAAGGTGGTGACAGACCCACGAAGTCGACATGCAATTATTAAACAGATCCACCAATGGGAGGAGAATTTAGAGAAGCTGTTTATAGAACAGTACAGATTTCGATGCTACTCTTCCTCCCTTCAGGGGTCAGAGCTTCCAAACCCAAAGGTAAAAGGTCAAGAAACTGATGTCGTGGAAATACACCTTAAAATTTATTTCTACGTCATTGGTCATTTGATACCTTCTGTGCAATAAATCAGTGCCTACTGTCTGTATTCACTTATAAGTTGAGTCAAACTGCAAATTGCAGAAACCCAGATTTGCAGTCACATAATGTGCTGGCAGATCTGGTTCTCTTACAATTGCTTGGAAATCATCAGAACAAACTAAATAAACCATAATCTGCAGTCTGGTTCTCTTTCAATTGCTTGGAAATCATCAGAACAAACTAAATAAACCATAATCTGCAGTCTGGTTCTCTTACAATTGCTTGGAAATCATCAGAACAAACTAAATAAACCATAATCTGCAGTCTGGTTCTCTTACAATTGCTTGGAAATCATCAGAACAAACTAAATAAACCATAATCTGCAGTCTGGTTCTCTTACAATTGCTTGGAAATCATCAGAACAAACTAAATAAACCATAATCTGCAGGCAAATTATGCAGCTGCAATTCAGAGTCTGTGTTCTTTGCAGTTAGACTTCACTTATTCAATGACTATATGTGGTTCTCTATTGACTGTATGTTTTTGTTTTTTTTGTTGTTTTTTTTCGTCCTCTGATATTTGGTACAGAAAACCATGTGCCTAAGAATGTATAAGGCATCTAAGAAAACCATATATCTTAGAAAACCATATATCTAAGAAAACCATATATCAAAGAAAACCATATATCTAAGAACACCAGGAACCTAAGAGAAGTAGCACATACCTCCTAAAAGCAACAGTTATCTTGGAAAAACCAGTACTTAACAAAAACATATCTAAGAAAATCAGACACTTAAGAAAAGTACCAAGTATCTAAGATTATTATGAACATAGAAAAGGAACATGTATCTAGGACCAGGCATCTAAGGTAAGCTTCAGGTATTTAAGAAAACCAGGCACCTAAGAAAACCAGGTATCTAAGAAAAGTACCAGGTACCTCAGAAAAGTGCCAGGTACCTAAGAAAAACATATCAAAGAAAACCAGGCACCTAAGAAAAGGACAAAGTATCTAGAAACACCAGACACAAGAAAAGGACTATGTACCCGAAAAAACTAGGCACATAAGAAATGTATCAAGTATCCAAGAGAGTAGGTGTCAAAAGTACCAGGTATGTAAGAAAATCAGTTATCTAAGGAAATGATTTTTAAAAAATTCATACATAAATAGCTCCATACTTTAGAATATAAACAGCTAAATAAACTTGCAGAAAATACCTTTTTAATATTTTCTTTTTATATATTGAGTTTTGTATATCAACCTTTAAGGAAGGCATTATTAGGTAATGTATCTATTTTAACATATCCCTTGTACTCTTTTTAATGATTAAACATAGTTTCATTTTTGGACTGTTTTTACTAAAAAAATTATGCAGATTTAATAGCACAATGCCATCATGCTAGAAAAAAAGTCACTATGGTCGTGAAGCTTGTTGTTTGTATTTTTTTAAGCTTAAGGGCCTAAAGTAAGGGCCTAAGGGCCTGTCTCTGCTATATTTCCCTTCTTTAAAGATATTAGGATCCTTCTTTTTTACCAGGAAAACTGCAAGGGTCACTGTCCTTCTGTCAATAAAACTGAAAGGGTTAAAGTCTATTTTTACCAGTATAACTACAAGGGTCACAGTCTTTTTTTACCAGTAAAACTGAAAGGGTCATTGTTTTTACCAATAGAACTGAAAGGGTCAGTCTTTTTACCAATAAAACTGCAAGTGTCACAATCATTTTACCAATAAAACTGCAAGGTCACAATCATTACACCCAAAAACTGCAAGGTCACAATCATTTCACCCAAAAACTGCAAGGTCACAATCATTTCACCAATAAACTGCAAGGTTACAATCATTTCATCAATAAACTGCAAGGTCACAATCATTTCATCAATAAAACTGCAAGGTCACAATCATTTCACCAATAAGACTGCAAGGTCACAATCATTTCACCAATAAGACTGCAAGAGTCACAATCTTTCTACCAGTAAAACAGCGAGTGTCACATTCTTTTTACCAGTAAAACTGAAAGGGTCACAGTCTTCATACTGCAGTGAAAATTTCATATTGAAGTAAACCAAAAACTTCATAGTATTCTTACATTCAACATTCAAAATGTTCACTCATTTCAGGTTCTGCTATCCAGCGTATCCAAACAATCCAAGTCCATTTTAAGTCGTCTTGGAATTTTCACGGTGTCTTCTTTTCATGCACTGGTATGTGCACGCAAACCACTGGTGATGCCAAATTTATATGGGAAAGGCAATCAAAAAGGGAGTCTGCTGTCCCCTAGTGGGGATGGAAACTTCCGTTACACCAGATCAAAAGGACCAGGCTCCGGGACTCATGCAGAGTAAGTAAATTCCACAGACAATTTGCTGTTAACTTGTAGCTAGGTAAATTTTTATATTAGAACAATGCCAGAAGCAGTTTTATCATGTGTATTTCATTTCCCTATCTATGCCAATTATGATGATTACTTAAATTTTTTGTCTACTGTATCGTTAACATGTAAGCAGAACTGATACAAAATACCTGCATTATGCTAATACATAAGGCGAGATAATGATTCTCTTGCATGATACTGTATTGTTTCATTACATTAGATCAAGGACTGCATTCAGTTGCATGATAATGATGCATCTGTTGGATAAATAAATACATGGCATCATGCCAATGTCAAACAATATGTCAGATGGACAAACAGTTATCAGCAAATAACGCATAAAGCATTAGAATTTTAAAGCTTGTGTCAGTATCAGCTTATGTCCATATTGTGCTACTTATACATAAATAACAATGCCTCATTATAAAACTATCAGCTTTTATCAATTCACCTACTTATAGAAATCCCTCACTATAACACTATTAGCTATTATCAATTCATCTACTTATAGAAATCCCTCACTATAACACTATTAGCTATTATCAATTCATCTACTTATAGAAATCCCACACTATAACACTATCAGCTTTTATCAATTCATCTACTTATAGAAATCCCTCACTATAACACTATTAGCTATTATCAATTCATCTACTTATAGAAATCCCTCACTATAACACTATTAGCTATTATCAATTCATCTACTTATAGAAATCCCTCACTATAACACTATTAGCTATTATCAATTCATCTACTTATAGAAATCCCTCACTATAACACTATCAGCTTTTATCAATTCATCTACTTATAGAAATCCCTCACTATAACACTATTAGCTATTATCAATTCATCTACTTATAGAAATCCCTCACTATAACACTATTAGTTTTTATCAATTCATCTACTTATAGAAATCCCACACTATAACACTATCAGCTTTTATCAATTCATCTACTTATAGAAATCCCTCACTATAACCCTATTAGCTATTATCAATTCATCTACTTATAGAAATCCCTCACTATAACACTATCAGCTTTTATCAATTCATCTACTTATAGAAATCCCTCACTATAACACTATTAGCTAATTTCAATTCATCTACTTATAGAAATCCCTCACTATAACACTATTAGCTATTATCAATTCATCTACTTATAGAAATCCCTCACTATAACACTATTAGCTATTATCAATTCATCTACTTATAGAAATCCCTCACTATAACACTATTAGCTATTATCAATTCATCTACTTATAGAAATCCCTCACTATAACACTATTAGCTATTATCAATTCATCTACTTATAGAAATCCCTCACTATAACACTATTAGCTATTATCAATTCATCTACTTATAGAAATCCCTCACTATAACACTATTAGCTATTATCAATTCATCTACTTATAGAAATCTCTCACTATAACACTACCAGCTTTTATCAATTCATCTACTTATAGAAATCCCTCACTATAACACTATTAGCTATTATCAATTCATCTACTTATAGAAATCCCTCACTATAATACTATTAGCTATTATCAATTCATCTACTTATAGAAATCCCTCACTATAACACTATTAGCTATTATCAATTCATCTACTGATAGAAATCCCTCACTATAACACTATTAGCTATTATCAATTCATCTACTTATAGAAATCCCTCACTATAACACTACCAGCTTTTATCAATTCATCTACTTATAGAAATCCCTCACTATAACACTATCAGCTTTTATCAATTCATCTACTTATAGAAATCCCTCACTATAACACTACCAGGTTTTATCAGTTCATCTACTTATAGAAATCCCTCACTATAACACTATCAGCTTTTATCAATTCAGCCTCAGTGTGTGTGTGTGTGTGTGTGTGTGTGTGTGTTTTATACTAAATTGATTTATAGTGAAGGATTACAATACATTCACTTTCTCAATACAATGTAATGCTGTTCATAAAAACGTCTGTTATAGATGAAGTAATCTTATACTGGGGTACATTACATTGCAAAATATAATTCAAATAGTGTAATTACGTCCTTAATAGTGTAATACCAGGGTTATGCTATACTGCAGTACTTCATACCATCATACTGTATTTATCTACATCACACAACAAGCAGCATAAATACAGATCTGTCCTTGCATAATGTGCCATCCAATGGGATCTATGCTGTTTATTACATTTTTTATTTAAAAGATCTAGATTATCAGACCATATAACAGACCAGAAAATCAGGGTAATTATGATATTTGCTGTTGGGTAAATACAGTATTTTATCATATACAGTTAAAACTGATTTGTCAACTTTGACTCGCTGTCAGCTTGTCATAACAGCCATTTTATTCTCTCTCTCTCTCTCTCTCTCTCTCTCTCTCTCTCTCTCTCTCTCTCTCTCTCTCTCTCTCTCTCTCCCTCTCCCCCCCCCCCCCCCGCACATTTCCTGCATCAATGTCTTGAGTAATGGTCACATGCTGTATGCAATCAGTGACCAGGTGTTTCCTAACCAGGCAGTGATTTCTTGATGTCTTAAGTAGTCAACAGAGTTATCTACAGTTATGGTTCTCAATATTTAGGGCAAACATTTCCTTCAACACATTTTTTACATCAAGGAATAACACATGAATCAGTGTGTAGACATGTCTTATCTCACTTGTACACACTGTTCTCCGGTCACATTGTCAATTTAACAAAGAGTAGTCAGCATGTCTTTTTTTAAATTGAGGCAATTTTATCATTAAGTATGAGGGTCAAAATAATTCAGTGCTGGATGGTGGGTAAGGTAGTTCTGTTATTACAGCAGAAGTGGACATCACCCTATCATCCAAGTACTTTCAAGACATTAACACCAGTTATAGAATCAAAACAAGGATATTATTCCAATAATTTATGCATAGTTTCAAAATCCACACAGTAACAAATCATCTCAATGTTTTACATTGTCTGTATTCAGTTTCTAATGGTGAGACACTTCCTTATACAAAACTGATGAATTACAACATTGTACTAAACTGATGAATTACAACAATGCAAACAACACCATTTATCAACAAAATTCTCCAAAATGAAGGGGGATTTAGTATAATATGTTTACCAGGAAAGGCATGTTGTCACTTACAAGCATTTGAGATAATAACACCATTCCCAATCAACATGCTATAAAATTAATGTGTTGCTCTATATTTTTCAAAAATATCAGTTTCACATATTCTCTCAGACTGATTCAGTTACTTTTCTCAGCTGTTAATACTGCAAAAAGAAATTTACTAATAAAACTGCAAGGGTCACAGTCTTCTTACCAAACCTAAGACATTATAGGATTCTTACATATCAACCATTTAACATTAAAAGTTGTCACACATTTCAGGTTCTGCTAAAATTGTGATGCTGATGTCAAATTCTGCACATTAAAATCTTTCGTGACTTTGGGTCAAAAGTGCTGTAGAAATAGGAACCTGTTTATTGGATTGCAGTGGAATAGCTCTTTTGTATCACACCCTGGGAGAGTTTCATTACAATGGTAATGAATATTGATCCTGACCAAGAATGTGCAGTCATTCTATTAGATAATTACTTTATGAAAATAGAACATTACACCTCACTGCATGTTCCCTGCGGGTAAAATGTAATACCTCTAATGGTTTACCATGCATGCAGATGTAATTATCTTCATCGAGGTAAATCCTACATTTCCCAGAGAATCCTGTAATTATAATACTTGTCTGTCTCACATTGATATTAGAGATAATGCATCGGGTGGTTCAATGCTCTTTCCTGCCATTCAGAATGGTAAATAATTTTGTTTAACAATGGAGAGTTTGCCATTATAAGTAAAATAACAACCCTGTTGTGAAAGTTTCTGACTTGTTCTGACAGTAGTGGAGATAGGTTTTGTATAAATCACAGCAGTAAAATTAGCATCAGCATTTTCCATTACAGCAATCTGCTAGGACAGCAGTTGAGGTATCGATTTTCATTTAACAGTTTTAGTCTTTTGATCCCTCTAACCATATTACAAAAGATTTAGGGGCATGTGTGAATTAGAGTGTCTTTTCTCATGTTACTTTTCCATTTTCTCAAAGTCTACTGTCCTTTTTTCTCCAAAGTTTGTTCCATCATTGCATAATATGACTTAGATAATCCTGGAATCATTTTTTGAGTAGCATCAACAGTTTATATTGACAAAGTGGCAATAGGAACCTAATGGCTTATTTCTCTTGATCTTTATATTGACAAAGTGGCAATAGGAACCTAATGGCTTATTTCTCTTGATCTTTATATTGACAAAGTGGCAATAGGAACCTAATGGCTTATTTCTCTTGATCTTTATATTGACAAAGTGGCAATAGGAACCTAATGGCTTATTTCTCTTGATCTTAATCTAATGTTATTTGTACTTCTGTTATGCCTCTTTGCTATATCTATTCATCTAAAAAAAATTACTAGCTAGTTTTAATAAATGCTTTACAAAGTCAAAAGAGCTTTTTTATATTCATATCCAGATGTCTGTTTGTTGACAGTTAAGTTTTTGCAAGATAACTTTACATTGAAAATATGAAAAAGATGGATTTCAAGACCTTTTATATCATTTGGAGGAAGCTATGGCCCCTAATTGCACATACTTCTAAATTTTGTTTGATTTAAAGCATATAGGGGATGAAGCTTTTTATTGATGAGTCATCTAGTGAATTTGTTTCCAGTTTTCCACAGCTTCATTTTTCAGGAGTTATGCCCCCCTGACTAACAGTCTTTGTGGCTTAGTTTAAGCAGCATATTTTTTTAATCAATGATTGTTCTGTTCAGAAAAATTTGGCATGAAGCTTAATGCTGATGAGACCTTCAATGAATCTGATATGATGCATTGCATAATTTCTGGAGTCATGCCCAATAATTGCTTATCCTCAGGACTCGGACATAACTTCACTTAGAATTTGTGGATTTCAGTTTAATTTGGCAAGCATTTTTATATTGATGAAAAATAGTGTTATGTATATTTGCTTTAATTTAATTCTTTGTTAGATTGGGTTTTTTTTATTGATCCATTACATGATATTGTAATGTAACTTTATTTACTGGATTTGACATTGTCCAGAAATTCATTTCAGTTCTGTTTGACCTGACTTTTTGATAAGCATCTAATAATAGAAACACTATATCTAGTTTCTGACATCAATTCAGAACCAGTGACAATTTTGGTAAACAACAGTTTATTTTTAAAAACTTTATTCTCAGAGTAAGATTCATTATGGTAAGTCAAGGCAATACCAGGATGACATGAAACCTCGTAATTATCATGTAACTTCCATTCCTTCTAGAAATATGAACTCTTGACCCCAATCTGTGCATCTGTTTTGCTCTTTAGTTAGTTTTATAACCCGAGTAATGATGAATGATTGTCAGTCGGGCTCCAAACATATGTTGTGACCAGTTTGAGTTGATATTTTATTTTATTTTAATTTTAAGTGATTCTTTTCCCTGGAAATACTTAGGTGCTTTTACGAAATTCTTGGATAAAAGCATTTATTGGAATTTATAAATTCAAAACTAGAATAATATTTTCAGTGATTCAACAAGAAACTGTTGACATTACATCATATTTCAGGTTACAACAGACATCATTGTCTTCCATTTTGAATTTTATCGGGATTCAAACTCAATTTATTCAAGACTTTTTATTACTATGACCTTTTGTTTTCAACTCTTGGATTATTTTTGGAGTTGATTCGTAAAACCATAAGTTCTTTGTTTTTATTTTTCACTTGCTATTCTAGGTTAATATATTATTTGTTAAATTTTACAAAGCTTGCTGTCCTCACTCTTTTCTGTTACCTTTTTGAAGAGCCTATACTCATAACACCTAGAACGAATTTAATTTCTAGCATTCCATATCTTTATTTACAGGAGTTTTGCCTCTTGTTGATATTTAAGGAGTTGTGCCCCTTGATGGCCTATCCTTACTTTGGTCTTGGCTGCACATTTTTGTTACCAAGTATTGAATTTCATCCAGATTTTTCACATGATTACATGATGAGACATGTTGATAAGTTCTATTTCCAGTAATCGTAATTATCATTTAAAAGGGTTATGACCCCTGATTGCAAGTCGCGCTAACTTTGGATCCTGCAAATTATTAGATTTCAACCAAATTTAGACTAGCTTTGCAGTGACTAGACATTAAATGAGTTTATTGTATACATTCCAAAACATTTACGCAAGTTATTGCCCTTGATAGTCCAACTGCTTGACTTTGATTTTTTTTCTTTTGCTTTTCTTTACCAAGGATTGATGGATTTTTCAACCATTGTTGGCATACAACTTTATATTGATTTTATCTTAAATGAGTTTAATTCCCTGTATTTCATGACAGTATTTGTAAGAGCAATTTTCCCTGAGAGGTCATCTTCTCTAATGTTGTGTTTCTAACATACATTTCCCAGTTTAAGGTCTTGCCAAAAGCAAATTGTAGCAAGCCTGACCATAGTGATACATTCATCTTTAATAGCCCTAATTTTTGTCATTATGCCTAGCCCTTAGTGATGCATTCATCTTTAATAGCCCTAATTTTTGTCATTATGCCTAGCCCTTAGTGATGCATTCATCTTTAATAGCCCTAATTTTTGCCATTGCCCATGACCCTTAACATGCGTTAATCTCTAATTGCTCTAATTTATGTCATTTCCAGTTTTACAACAGACAGCAATTCAGTCAAGAATCCCAAAAGAATCATTAGCAATTAGGAACACAGGAAAAGTAGGATTTGTACTGATTACTCTACCTCTCCCCCTCTCCAACATATTTTGCTTCATAAATATAAATGTATCTACCATAGTAACCACCTGCAGCAACAATTACTGGTACTTATAACTATAGATAGGTTCATTGAAGACCTATCATAGCAAAATGTACCAGCATTGTTTATATCACTATAACTTTCAATTTGTCATTGCCTTTTGTACATTATAGGTGTTCGTCAATTTTCTTTGAATTTTATTCCCCCCTACACAATGCCTTGGCAAAAGTTATTCAGTTCTGCTTTAGTAAGTACATTAACTTCCCACCTGGTGCTTAATGATATATTTGAAGTAGGCATGGAAACAGCTTTTTTATACAGATTTATGGTGTAGACCTAATCTGATGTACCGTAGGTTCAGAAATTGATTTTGAGTCAGTTCAGTTGAAGTGTATCATATATCCATCCGCTCGATAGTTTTTGTTGATTTCACATTTATCATGTACAGAAACCTATCAATAATGTCTGAATTTAGACATGTTTTCAATAATGTCTGAATTTAGACATGTTTACAATAATGTCTGCATTTAGACATGTTTTCAATCATGTCTGCATTTAGACATGTTTTCAATCATCAGCAACAGACAAGTTCCTTGGTAAATTTTCAGCTACTATTTTGGAGATGCAGCAAAACCTGGGTCACTTGAATTTCATGAGCACTGTAAAATTGCTTTGTATTATCCATGTTCTGTGATAAATTGGTGTTGCTTTTTTAAAGTAATATTTAGGTTTTATTAATTAAAATATAAATAGTAAAGAAAATTTTATCTGGAATGTCATGGCCAATATAAACCATGATATGGATCAAAATTCACAGCCTTTAATATTGCCTGTAATATACCAAATGTGATGTAATATACAAAATGTGATGTAATATACAAAATGTGATGTAAGATACAAAATGTGATGTAAGATACAAAATGTGATGTAAGATATAAAATGTGATGTAAGATATAAAGTGTGATGTAAGATATAAAGTGTAATGTAAGATATAAAATGTGATGTAATATACAAAATGTGATGTAAGATATAAAATGTGATGTAATATACAAAATGTGATGTAAGATATAAAATGTGATGTAAGATACAAAGTGTAATGTAAGATATAAAATGTGATGTAAGATATAAAATGTGATGTAATATACAAAATGTGATGTAAGATATAAAATGTGATGTAAGATACAAAGTGTAATGTAAGATATAAAATGTGATGTAATATACAAAATGTGATGTAAGATATAAAATGTGATGTAATATACAAAATGTGATGTAAGATATAAAATGTGATGTAAGATATAAAGTGTAATGTAAGATACAAAATATGATGTAAGATATAAAATGTAATGTAGCATATAAAGTGTGATGTAAGATATAAAGTGTGATGTAAGATACAAAATTTAATGTAGCATATAAAATGTGATGTAAGATATAAAATGTGATGTAAGATATAAAGTGTAATGTAAGATATAAAGTGTAATGTAAGATATAAAATGTGATGTAAGATATAAAATGTGATGTAAGATATAAAATGTGATGTAAGATATAAAATGTGATGTAAGATATAAAGTGTGATGTAAGATACAAAATGTGATGTAAGATATCAAATGTGATGTAAGATACAAAGTGTGATGTAAGATACAAAATGTGATGTAAGATATAAAGTGTGATGTAAGATACAAAATGTAATGTAGCATATAAAATGTGATGTAAGATACAAAATGTGATGTAAGATATAAAGTGTGATGTAAGATACAAAATGTAATGTAGCATATAAAATGTGATGTAAGATATAAAGTGTGATGTAAGATACAAAATGTGATGTAATATACAAAATGTGATGTAAGATACAAAATGTAATATAAGATATAAAATGTGATGTAAGATACAAAATGTGATGTAAGATATAAAATGTGATGTAAGATATAAAATGTGATGTAAGATATAAAATGTGATGTAATATACAAAATGTAATGTAATATACAAAATGTGATGTAAGATACAAAATGTAATGTAAGATATAAAGTGTGATGTAATATATAAAATGTGATGTAAGATACAAAATGTGATGTAAGATATAAAATGTGATGTAAGATATAAAATGTAATGTAATATACAAAATGTGATGTAAGATATAAAATGTGATGTAAGATACAAAATGTGATGTAAGATATAAAATGTGATGTAAGATATAAAATGTGAGGTAAGATACAAAATGTGATGTAAGATATAAAGTGCGATGTAAGATACAAAATGTGATGTAAGATATAAAATGTAATGTAATATACAAAATGTGATGTAGGATATAAAATGTGATGTAATATACAAAATGTGATGTAAGATATAAAATGTGATGTAAGATATAAAATGTAATGTAATATACAAAATGTGATGTAAGATATAAAATGTGATGTAAGATATAAAATGTGATGTAAGATATAAAGTGTGATGTAAGATATAAAATGTGATGTAAGATATAAAATGTGATGTAAGATACAAAATGTGATGTAAGATACAAAATGTAATGTAGCATATAAAATGTGATGTAAGATATAAAGTGTGATGTAAGATACAAAATGTAATGTAATATACAAAATGTGATGTAAGATACAAAATGTAATGTAAGATATAAAGTGATGTAAGATATAAATGTAATGTAATATACAAAATGTGATGTAAGATATAAAATGTGATGTAAGATATAAAGTGTGATGTAAGATACAAAATGTAATGTAATATACAAAATGTGATGTAAGATATAAAATGTGATGTAAGATATAAAATGTAATGTAATATACAAAATGTGATGTAAGATATAAAATGTGATGTAAGATATAAAATGTAATGTAATATACAAAATGTGATGTAAGATATAAAATGTGATGTAAGATATAAAGTGTGATGTAAGATATAAAGTGTGATGTAAGATACAAAATGTAATGTAATATACAAAATGTGATGTAAGATATAAAATGTGATGTAAGATATAAAATGTAATGTAATATACAAAATGTGATGTAAGATATAAAATGTGATGTAAGATACAAAATGTGATGTAAGATATAAAGTGTGATGTAAGATATAAAATGTAATGTAAGATATAAAATGTGATGTAAGATATAAAATGTGATGTAAGATACAAAATGTGATGTAAGATACAAAATGTGATGTAAGATATAAAGTGCGATGTAAGATACAAAATGTAATGTAGCATATAAAATGTGATGTAAGATATAAAGTGTGATGTAAGATACAAAATGTAATGTAATATACAAAATGTGATGTAAGATACAAAATGTAATGTAAGATATAAAGTGTGATGTAAGATATAAAATGTAATGTAATATACAAAATGTGATGTAAGATATAAAATGTGATGTAAGATATAAAGTGTGATGTAAGATACAAAATGTAATGTAATATACAAAATGTGATGCAAGATACAAAATGTAATGTAGCATATAAAGTGTGATGTAAGATATAAAGTGTGATATAAGATACAAAGTGTGATGTAAGATACAAAATGTAATGTAATATACAAAATGTGATGTAAGATACAAAATGTAATGTAAGATATAAAATGTAATGTAGCATATAAAGTGTGATGTAAGATATAAAGTGTGATGTAAGATACAAAATGTAATGTAGCATATAAAGTGTGATGTAAGATATAAAATGTGATGTAAGATATAAAATGTGATGTAAGATATAAAATGTGATGTAAGATACAAAATGTAATGTAGCATATAAAATGTAATGTAGCATATAAAATGTGATGTAAGATACAAAATGTGATGTAAGATACAAAATGTGATGTAAGATACAAAACGTAATGTAAGATATAAAATGTAATGTAGCATATAAAGTGTGATGTAAGATATAAAGTGTGATGTAAGATACAAAATGTAATGTAGCATATAAAGTGTGATGTAAGATATAAAATGTGATGTAAGATATAAAATGTGATGTAAGATATAAAATGTGATGTAAGATATAAAGTGTGATGTAAGATACAAATGTAATGTAGGATATAAAATGTGATGTAAGATACAAAATGTGATGTAAGATACAAAATGTGATGTAAGATATAAAGTGTGATGTAAGATACAAAATGTAATGTAGCATATAAAATGTGATGTAAGATACAAAATGTGATGTAAGATATAAAGTGTGATGTAAGATACAAAATGCAATGTAGCATATAAAATGTGATGTAAGATATAAAGTCTGATGTAAGATACAAAATGTGATGTAAGATATAAAATGTGATGTAAGATATAAAATGTGATGTAATATACAAAATGTGATGCAAGATACAAAATGTAATGTAGCATATAAAGTGTGATGTAAGATATAAAGTGTGATGTAAGATATAAAGTGTGATGTAAGATATAAAATGTGATGTAATATACAAAATGTGATGTAAGATACAAAATGTGATGTAAGATACAAAATGTGATGTAATATATAAAATGTGATGTAAGATATAAAGTGATGTAAGATATAAAGTGTGATGTAATATACAAAATGTGATGTAATATACAAAATGTGATGCAAGATATAAAGTGTGATGTAAGATACAAAATGTAATGTAGCATATAAAGTGTGATGTAAGATATAAAGTGTGATGTAAGATACAAAATGTGATGTAAGATATAAAGTGGGATGTAAGATACAAAATGTAATGTAGCATATAAAATGTGATGTAAGATATAAAGTGTGATGTAAGATATAAAATGTGATGTAAGATATAAAATGTGATGTAATATACAAAATGTGATGCAAGATATAAAGTGTGATGTAAGATACAAAATGTAATGTAGCATATAAAGTGTGATGTAAGATACAAAATGTGATGTAAGATATAAAATGTGATGTAAGATATAAAGTGTGATGTAAGATACAAAATGTAATGTAGCATATAAAATGTGATGTAAGATATAAAGTGTGATGTAAGATACAAAATGTGATGTAAGATATAAAATGTGATGTAAGATATAAAATGTGATGTAAGATATAAAATGTGATGTAATATACAAAATGTGATGCAAGATATAAAATGTGATGTAAGATACAAAATGTAATGTAGCATATAAAGTGTGATGTAAGATATAAAGTGTGATGTAAGATACAAAATGTAATGTAATATACAAAATGTGATGTAAGATATAAAATGTAATGTAAGATATAAAGTGTGATGTAAGATACAAAATGTAATGTAATATACAAAATGTGATGCAAGATACAAAATGTAATGTAGCATATAAAGTGTGATGTAAGATATAAAGTGTGATGTAAGATATAAAGTGTGATGTAAGATACAAAATGTAATGTAATATACAAAATGTGATGTAAGATACAAAATGTAATGTAAGATATAAAATGTAATGTAGCATATAAAGTGTGATGTAAGATATAAAGTGTGATGTAAGATATAAAGTGTGATGTAAGATATAAAGTGTGATGTAAGATATAAAGTGTGATGTAAGATACAAAATGTAATGTAATATACAAAATGTGATGTAAGATGCAAAATGTAATGTAAGATATAAAATGTAATGTAGCATATAAAGTGTGATGTAAGATATAAAGTGTGATGTAAGATACAAAATGTAATGTAAGATACAAAATGTAATGTAAGATATAAAATGTAATGTAGCATATAAAGTGTGATGTAAGATACAAAATGTAATGTAATATACAAAATGTGATGTAAGATACAAAATGTAATATAGCATATAAAATGTGATGTAAGATATAATGTGTGATGTAAGATATAAAGTGTGATGTAAGATACAAAATGTAATGTAATATACAAAATGTGATGTAAAATACAAAATGTAATGTAAGATATAAAATGTAAGGTAGCATATAAAGTGTGATGTAAGATATAAAGTGTGATGTAAGATACAAAATGTAATGTAAGATACAAAATGTAATGTAGCATATAAAATGTAATGTAGCATATAAAGTGTGATGTAAGATATAAAGTGTGATGTAAGATACAAAATGTAATGTAAGATACAAAATGTAATGTAGCATATAAAATGTGATTTAAGATATAAAGTGTGATGTAAGATACAAAATGTGATGTAATATACAAAATGTGATGTAATATACAAAATGTGATGCAAGATACAAAATGTGATGTAAGATACAAAATGTGATGCAAGATACAAAATGTCTATGGCAACTTAGATGGTGGCTTCAGGAACCAACTTAACAAAAGAAAAGTTTGAGAATATTTACAATTGATTAGCATAATAGCTATCTGGAAATAAAGATGGATGTTGAGGTTAACCGTAAACAAAATACTTAACTTTGTAAATGAGGACTTTGAATGTTTCTGTCATAAAATAAGGGCAAATTTCATACTCCAAGCTCATTAATTTTAAGCATGGATCTTTACAATTGAAACAGACAGTAATAACCAATTAACAAAAAAGAAAACTCCATATCCAACTGAAAAAAATGGCAATTAGGCTTACCTGTTATAAACTTATATAAAAAGATGTCTCACTTTAAAATAATGCTGAGGATTATAAATACAAATCTCACCACCACTGGTCTCCTCTTTGCATAGATGCAAATTTGCGAACATTTTGCCATTTATGGAAACTAAATATTCATTAGAACAGGATATGTGTAAAGATATTTCTGATATCAAGAACATCAACATTTAAACCAAATAATAAATCATGAGCAATTATTGGAATATTGTTACATATGATAATGTTTGTTACAGTGTATAAAATGCTAAAAAATTATTAAATGTTTGCTACAGTGTATAAAATGCTAAAAATTGTTAAATGTTTGCTACAGTGTATAAAATGCTAAAAATTATTAAATGTTTGCTACAGTGTATAAAATGCTAAAAATTATTAAATGTTTGCTACAGTGTATAAAATGCTAAAAATTATTAAATGTTTGCTACAGTGTATAAAATGCTAAAAATTATTAAATGTTTGCTACAGTGTATAAAATGCTAAAAATTATTAAATGCTTGAGATTTTTATCACTTGTTCAGGAGTGCTGATGAGTTAGGTAAGCAAAAGATCCAGGAAATACTGGAGACATGACAAGTATGAGTTGTGCTTGTGTATCACTTCTACTGATAGCCAATCGGCAGCACATTAAATTTGTGCTAAGCTTTTACAAGGAGAGGATACATTAATCATTCAGGGATGCAGCTAAGTCAGAAGGTAACAGAGCTCGAGGGGTGCAAGGGGGGTGGAGTGAGAGTGGTGGACTTTATTAGCAAGAAGAAGAAAAAATTTGCTTAAGTATAAGAATTCATGTATAATCAGGGATGAGACAACAAAGAGATTTGATCATTAGCAATATTATTTTGTTAGTAAGGAATGTATTTAATTAAATTTAATTAAAGTGGATGCAACTTTTTTCTTTAATATATACCCTCAATGTTTTGCAAGTACCTCGAGGGTAAATATTATTTCTTTTAATGGAGTGAAATTTGTCAATATAATGGTTGTCATGATTTGTATGATGATTTAATATTATTGTTGGCATTTACTAGAAACTCTCAATCAAAATTCATTCTTTGTGTATTGATAAGGCATTTTTGGCATATTGATTACCATGGTTTACATCTTTAAACCTTGCTTTGTGCATTGATCAGAAACTACATTTGTCAATATTTTCATTTAAAATGCCACCATTTCAATCAATATGAAGTATTTATATTATATATAAAAAATGCTGATCATAAAAAAAACTTTTTATATTCACTATAGAACCAACCATTTAATTTTTGTAGATGTGTGGGTGTGGAACATAATTTTTGGGGAACTTGGATTTTTGTTTTCTTTTACCACAAGATAATTTTTTTAAACTAATATTATTATTTAATTAGTTAGGGTACTTATCTTCAGCTTAGGGACAGAATAATGTTTTCAAGGTATTTGAGGACTAGACTTGATTGTTTCGCTTTAAAATACCCTCTTCCCCCCATTAAATGATCTTTCCTTAATGTCTACATTGAGAGTGCTTGTAAACGTTGCAGGTTTTATCAATAGATATATTTTAGTGGTCTCAAATGATGTGGCAATACCCCTTGGGTACTACACTTAGGTAAGCCAGTGAACATGTATACCAATTGAGTAATACACATAGGTAGCCCATGAACTTGTGTAGCCCATGGGTAATACACACAGGTAGCCTGTGAACTTGTGTGCCTCTTAGATAATACACAAATGTAACCTGTGAATTTATTTACCCATTGAGTAATACACATAGGTAGCCTGTGAACTTGTGTAGCCCATGGGTAATACACACAGGTAGCCTGTGAACTTGTGTGCCTCTTAGATAATACACAAATGTAACCAGTGAATTTATTTACCGATTGAGTAATACACATAGATAGCCCATGAACTTGTGTAGCCCATGGGTAATACACACAGGTAAGCCTGTGAACTTGTGTGCCTCTTAGATAATACACAAATGTAACCTGTGAATTTATTTACCCATTGAGTAATACACATAGGTAGCCTGTGAACTTGTATACCCTTTGGGTAATATATGAAGGTAAGATAGATGTGAATTTATTTGCCCATAGGGTAATACACATAGGTAGCCTGTGAACTTGTATACTCCTTGGGTAATATACGAAGGTAAGATAGATGTGAATTTATTTACCCATAGGGTAATACACATAGGTAGCCTGTGAACTTGTATACTCCTTGGGTAATATACGAAGGTAAGATAGATGTGAATTTATTTACCCATAGGGTAATACACATAGGTAGCCTGTGAACTTGTATACCCCTTGGGTAATATACGAAGGTAAGATAGATGTGAATTTATTTACCCATAGGGTAATACACATAGGTAGCCTGTGAACTTGTATACCCCTTGGGTAATATACGAAGGTAAGATAGATGTGAATTTATTTACCCATAGGGTAATACACATAGGTAGCCTGTGAACTTGTGTACCCCATGGGTAATACAGATTTATCTAGGTTAACAAAATATTCAAGAAAGTCCTTTTTCATATTGCCTATCATGTTTAAAAAGGGATTTTTCAGGGTTTGGTGATTTAGAACAGGCCATCAGTCATTAAGTGGCAATGAATGGAAGCGTGCTGGACCAAATGGGTTCCAGTTTGAATCGCACCAAGTATTAGCCTGAGTCAGCTACCATTGTGTGTTCTTGGGCATTCATTTTATTTCAATGGTCTAAGCATTAATATAATAACCTACTCATATTGGTGTTTTGTAAAATGGCAACAATCCAGGCTCTTTGACTGTTATCCAACTTCACATGACAGCATCAAAGTGTTTTGATTGGTTACACATGACAGCATGAAACTGTTTTGAATGGTTAATTGCTACTATGAATTGTCTTTATGACATCATCATATATTTCTACTTTTCTATAAATTTAATTTCAGAATTTAAATCCTGTATTTATGTACGTTTTAATTAAATTTCAGAATCTATACTGGATTTCATAGTGTAAACAGAACCCTGTAAGCTTTTCTGATGATCCAAAAATGAAAGTGGTTATTTTGTCCTTGTCTTTCTAAAGTTTTAACTGTACTGGCACGTTTTTGTTTAAAACTCACATTTATATATATCAGCCATAAGTCAAAACATATTTTGTTTTGATGTTTTTCTATCTCTCCATCTCTTGTCTGTTACCAATTTTATTTCCCCAACTCTTGTTGTCCGCCATTAAAGTTACCAAATATTGAGGATGTTTTGAGAGTTGCATAAGCACAAACCCTCTTTTTTATTAGAAGGGTTTAAAAGATCAAAGGTCAAGACCATTTTGACTGAAAGAAGAAGCATGTTTTCCACAATAGTTTGAGTTGTACAGTCACCACCTTCCTTGCTGGTTTGCAAGGACTTAAACCTTTTTTGATTTTGGTATGTTAAGGTCAGAGGTATTGGTTTTGTTACCTTCAAAGAGACAGACATATTAAACACAGGGCATTTGTATAATGTGCACTCTTGTTTGACGTGGGAAAGTGGGAAAATAACCATGTGTATCTGTTTGGGAAAAATCATGACATTGGGTGTAATGGGCTTTATTCCATTCCTAAGAAAAAAGACCATAGGGTAGCATTTCCCCATCCAACACCAGCACACATAATTGATTCAGTTAGTTTTGTGGGCAGGAATAATAAAAGATTAGCCTGATAATGTAGGAGGGAACCAAAGCTGAGCTGAGTGGACATGATTTATGTCAGGGACACAGCCAGAAAAAAACAACTTTATTAAAACTAGATAGATTGCAGAAATATTTGGTCCACCAGTGTCTATGACATCATTCCAGCACATGGACTGCTTTGATGACCTAGTGGTTAGAGAATCTACCTTGGTTGCAAAAAGTCATGTGTTCAAACCCTAGCCAAGTCATAACAAAGGCTTAAAAATAATACTAACAATTGCCTTGCTAGATGCTCAGCATTAAGAGGTTAGTTTTAAGAATGGTTGGCCTGGTGTTGAAATAATGTGACTCGGTGGGATATGATGCCTCAATGCTAGACATCACTATAAACTGCCACACTGCAGATTTAAAAAAAAGAAAGAAAAACTGTTAGAAATCCAAATCACACACACACACATACAGACACACACACACACATACACACATACAGACACACATACACATACACACATACAGACACACATACAGACACACACACACACAGTTTGGCACATCAATTTTCAATTATCTTGAAATTTTCAACCTCATTGTTAATGCTTTTACTTGTGCCATTCCTGGCTTAGAAAAGGTCAGCATTCCAAAACAACAAAAAAGTCTCTTGTAAAGATTGCAATATCTGTTTGCAATATTGAATTGTTGCTGCATGGGGTATTTCATGGTCACTAAAAGACTTGTGTAGATTAAAGTGTCCCTGTTTTGCATATTGAATTGTCGCTGCACTTGATACATGAGTGTGTTGATTGCACTATCTCTGTTCAAAGTATTGAATTTTCACCACACTGGAGACTTTAGTGTGTATGTTTCACTATCTATGTTTAAAGTATTGAATTGTGACTACACTTGAGACTTGAGAGTGTATATTTCACTATCTCTGTTTACAGTATTCATTTTTCACTACACTTGAGACTTGAGAGTAAATGTTTCACTATCTCTGTTTGCAGTATTCATTTTTCACTAAACTTGAGACTTGAGTGTGTACATTTCACTATCTCTTTTTACAGTATTCAGTGTGTATATTGTACTCTTTCTGTTTGCAGTATTCAGTGTGTATATTATACTCTGTCTGTTTGCAGTATTCAGTGTGTATATTGTACTCTCTCTGTTTGCAGTATTCAGTATGTAAATTGCACTATGTTTGCAGTATTCAGTGTGTATACTGTACTCTCTGTTTGCAGTATTCAGTGTGTATATTGTACTCTCTATGTTTGCAGTATTCAGTGTGTATACTGTACTCTCTGTTTGCAGTATTCAGTGTGTATATTGTACTCTCTCTGTTTGCAGTATTCAGTATGTAAATTGCACTATCTATGTTTGCATTAATCAGTGTGTAGATTGCACTCTCTGTTTAATGTTTTGAATTAACACTACACTTGATACTTGAGTGTGTAAATTGCACCATCTCTGCAGTATTCAGTGTGTAGATTGTACTATCTCTGTGGTATTCAGTGTGTAAATTGCACTATCTATGTGGTATTCAGTGTGCAGATTGCACTATCTATGTGGTATTCAGTGTGCAGATTGCACTATCTCTGTGGTATTCAGTGTACAGATTGTACTATCTCTGTGGTATTCAGTGTGTAAATTGCACTAGCTATGTGGTATTCAGTGTGCAGATTGCACTATCTCTGTGGTATTCAGTGTGCAGATTGCACTATCTCTGTGGTATTCAGTGTGCAGATTGCACTATCTCTGTGGTATTCAGTGTACAGATTGCACTATCTCTGTGGTATTCAGTGTACAGATTGCACTATCTCTGTGGTATTCAGTGTGGAGATTGCACTATCTCTGTGGTATTCAGTGTACAGATTGCACTATCTCTGTGGTATTCAGTGTACAGATTGCACTATCTCTGTGGTATTCAGTGTACAGATTGTACTATCTCTGTGGTATTCAGTGTACAGATTGCACTATCTCTGTGGTATTCAGTGTACAGATTGTACTATCTCTGTGGTATTCAGTGTGGAGATCACTCTATCTGTTTGCAATATTAAATTGTCACAGCACTTGATACTTTGGGTTCACCAAAAGATCACATGCATATTTATTTGGCTACTGCTATCAACTTCAGGAGGTGGTGTCATTTTTTTCTCAATCAAATTCAAGTTTCACAATTTTATTCACTACTGACAGCTTTATATATCCAGATACTTTGGAATGTTTCAAAATTGTCCTCTACTGTTAAATCCAGTTACAAGTTACCAAGGTAACATATTTGTATTTTGACTCTTCCAGATCAGTTTACAAGGCTGCAGAGATAGATGAAGTGGTGGGCGAGATGATAACACAGGACAACATAGATGGTGCCTCTGATAAATCTCCTACAGGATCCGTTGGATCACAGGAAATCCTCTCCAAGGTCAACATACCTAACAACCAGGTTTGTACTACAAACAAAGAAAATGCAGTTTTTAAAATTAACTCTTTTCGTGTTATCAAATATAAAAGAAATTGCTGTGTTTTCAATATAAATATACATTGATACATGCTATACTTATAAAAAGAAAGTATAAACCAAAAAAGTTAGCCACTCTGAAAGTCCTTTGATTTACAAGTAACTAAAGTACCTTCTATTTCTTATATTGTTTTTACCAGTACTTCATAATTGATATTTTATTATACCAGAATAGTTATTATGTAATTTTAATTTTAATTACTGTTCTTTACTTTTAACCTTGGCCTTTCGTGTTCAGATTAGTTTCTGTTGAACAACTGCGCTTTCCCTTACACGGTCAGTACAGATAATATACATAGGTATCCTTAAGAATACTGCATCACATCAAAAATAGGTCACTGTGAGCAATCTATTTTGCACCACTGTTAGTACATGTATCTGTAATTAAATCCAAGTTACACATGCCACTCTCTGCTTTAGTCACATGGTACAGTGGAACCTTGCTATAATGCGATAGTTGTCATCTATAATTGCCATCTGCAGTATATATTTGACAGCGTAATAGCAAGAATGATAACTAATGTGATGATCGTGTTATGTAAGAAATGGGAGACTAGCACGAAAGACTAAAATTTTAGTGAATGCATTTTGGGCTTTTTGGAATGGGATAAATAAGGTGCTAGTAAAATTTGTAGTAATAGTTTCACAATCTGCCGATTTATATAACAAATCAAGGCTACCTGTCAATTTTTATTTGACAATCAGGACTAGGCCAGCCCCATGCTTAATAAAATTTAATTATGGCTGTGTAAGAACATAATGACCTGTAAGCTATAGACCTTGAAACTTATTGCAAATATTGTTATTTAGTTCTCAGCTTGTCAGATGTTTTGAGTAGCATCATAGGGTAAGGGGCACAAAAGATAATATCATTGGAGTCTTAATGCAACTATGCTTTTTCTTAAATTCATGTTGTAACAGTGTGTGTTATAGCAGGGTTCCCCAGTAGTCATGTAGATATGAGTCACATTGTATTATTTCAGACTGTTACAGTTAGAATCAACAAGATTACAACCATACAGGATATCTTGGAGTATGTGTGCAATTGGCGACAGTTAAATCCCAGAGATCACTATGTCCGAGTCAAACTACCAGGAGTTACAGACTTTGTTTATCCAGACAGAAATGAAAATGTCAGGAAAATGGTAAAATAATATATTTCAATGCAAAATGTTTGTCTTTATATTTCAGTACTTTGATTTCATGTTTGTTTTCCATCAGATATTTTGTATCAGAATTTAGAACAGGTTATAATGTCAGATCACAATCAACAACTGAATTCTTTACAAGAAGTTGTTATTGTTTTTCTCTTTTGCTCCATCTTTTTAAGTAATAAAAAAATGAACTCACATTTGTACACTGTATATTACACAACACCCACACTGTTTTACTTGTACACTGTATATTACACAACACTCACACTGTTTTACTTGTACACTGTATATTACAAACACCCATGCTGTTTTACTTGTACACTGTATATTACACAACACACATACTGTTTTACTTGTACACTGTATATTACACAACACCCACACTGTTTTACTTGTACACTGTATATTACACAACACCCATACTGTTTTACTTGTACAACTTTATATCTGGACACTTTTGCAAGACTAAAGCCCATCATAATATCCACAGTGTCATAAACAGATATCCATATATACTTGTTTATACATCAGGTCCAACTGCAAAACATCATAGACCCTGATCTACCAGACCAATATGAAGCAACAAATCTGGGTCTGCAGTTTGCACTTGCCAATCATGGGCAGGTAGCACATCCAGTACAGTATGCTAAATCTGCTTTTCCTTATATACTTGCTTATAACCTAAAAACAACTGTAGACAACATCAATGCTGATCTGCTATCACATAGTGCACCAGCAAGTCAGGGTCTTAATTGTTTGTTCTGCTCATTACTCCTAACAAACAACATAGACATAGGTCTGCCAAGTGCATTTTGTGATGTCAGATCTGGGTTTGTGCAGTATGCAGTTGGGTCTGAATTGTATGTGAATATATACAGTAATCATAATCAGGTATATATGGTAGGAGACCTTGATATAAAAAAGATAATGAGATAAGGTAAGTAACACTATTTACATTGATAGGTTTAATGTATATCCTTTATTGTTTGCAAGTAGATTGTACTAGAACCAAAAAAAATTAAGGAAGATAAAACAAATATGCATGAGAATTTTATCATAGTTAGATGTAAATTATTTATTTGGAAATTTTCAAGTACCTTAACCTGTTTTTTTTGGGTTTAGGTGGAGATTAAATTGTGCTTGACATTTTTTGTCTTTTTAATTCAGTTTATTCATTCCAGGTTGTGTACTGTATATCTGGTAATCCACACCTGGTCTTATCATGTTAGTTTCATCATCAATCTCTTTCCCATTTCTTTCAGAAGTGTGAAGTAGTTGACATATGTCAGAAATGCATATTTCAAATACAGCTGACTAAATCTGAGGCACATGTCACTTATGGCATCAAAATAGAGGCGGAGCTAGCCGAAGATTGTGAAAGAGATGACGACCTCAGGATTTACATAAGAGAAGTTATACCTGGAAGTCTGGCTCAAAGTAGAGGTAGATTTATTTTATCTTTTAACATTATTGCAACTATGGCAAATACATGGGTGGAAACATGATTACCATAAGGTCAACAAATGTGTGACCTATGTAAGAACAGTTCTAAAATTTACATTTATTGTCTTCTTTTTTAACTTTGGGAATGACTGGCAGTGTAATTTGGATTATATATGCCATGTTTAATTAAGGGAAAAGATAATATCTAATTAATTCAAATATGCAGACATCATATGTCACACCACTCATGTAAAATTAATCTTGTATACAGTCAAGCCTGTGTATAGTGACCACCAAGGGAACAACACAAAAGTTTTCTTTATTGACAGGAGGTCTTTATATACAGGTGAGTTATGGAAGTGGATCTGAAGAAATAGATAGTAAAATATAAAATAAGGTGCAGTTGTTCAGATCTCTAAACCAGGTGAGTTGATGTCTTTTGTGACTACTAAGATCGAACATAAAGTATACATTAACCCACAATAATCACGATATGGGCATTTGGTTGCTATATACAGGTGGTTGCTGTATGCAGGTGGTTGCTATATGCAGGTGGTCCATTGTTTAGTGTGTATTGATATTATGCAGCTTTGCTGTGTCATAATAAAACATATGCTTTGACCAACAGTAGATGACCCAGATGATGTTTTCATTGAAATTAATGATGTATTTGTTTTTCTTCTCTCTTTCCAGGCCTAATAATTGGAGATGAGATTCTAGTCCTAAATGGAAAGGTGGTGTCAGAACTTGACATGGTGTATGTTGAGACTCTACTTCTGGAGTCCCAGTCCCTGTGTTTAACTGTAAGGTCCCTTCGTTCTAGTCCCCCATCTACTGCAGTCACGGTGCAGGACACCAACAAACTGATTGAGAAGATGACTTGCCCACCCCCTCCTAGCCAGCCCAGGATTAGTGACAAGGACCTGGGCACCCTTGTTGTGCCATCACCCTCAGGTATCTTTAATGCTAATTCATCATTTGAATATTGTGGTATCATTTATTTTTGTGGGTGTTCATTTCTGTACTTTTGTTTAGTAAAAACAATTATATATTAAAGAAGGTATTTTCATGGCTACTTAAATTTGTTAATCTGCTTGTCAAATTTTGCATATTTGTATTTGTTTAATTATTGGTATTAACGTCTAAAATTACCCCAAATAAAAAATGCAAAAGAAAGAAAAAAATGTACTTACAATAAATGGTCATTGCTTAAGTGGTTAAAATAATACTACCACATGAAAGAGCGCAAATCCAGCACTTTTAAAAATCAATCACTTCCACTGTATTTTTGTTTTAGTGCTTGACATCAAAGGGAGCCAATTCAGCCAACATCATTAATCCAGTTAGTTATTAAAGCATGTCTCTTTCTTCAACTACTGCACTGTTTGGCACTCATTGCATTAACACAATGACTAGGAGAGGTAAAATTCAACTTAGATTCTGGCATATCCAGATGTCCTTATTGCAATGCAGTTAACATACAGTGGCAGTATTTAGTGTGTTCAGAGCCCATCAAAGTGCACAGGTGCAAACTAAATTGAAAAACAATGGAATTACTCCTTTGTTTGTGTTGATTTCATGCATGGACCAGAATTAATATGAAGTTTACAGTGGGCACTTTAACAAAAGATGGCTATGATGTCAAAAGTTTACATCCGGGTCTCTGCTAGTGGTCAGTTTGGTCAGTCTTCCTAGAAGACATGCATGTATCCATTACAGTATGCACCATGGTGCATCAATCTGGTGCAGTAGGCACATGTCCATAATAAAATTACAGATGGAAGTTGTTCAGTTTTTAAAATTAAGTATATCACTGATGTATGGGTGGAAAAGGATGACCTTATCTATGTGTACAGATGTCATGTCAATGGACGGCTTGCACGATGTTGTCATTTGCAGCATACACTATGAGAATAAGGATTAAATAAATTTGCCAACAATAATTCAAAAACTGGCAATGAAATTGTGTGGCCAGATCAGATTTATTGTCTGATGGTAGCTTTTATTAGGCATGAAAATTAATCTCTTCAAATTCTGGCTTCAACCTCTTAACCAGTGAAGCCAGCCAACAGAGTTCAAATTGCCAGATAGCTCACAAACAAAACTGATCAATCTTAATACAACCCTTTCGAAATTACCAGCCAAACTGGTAAGTTGAAAGAATGGCATTATATTGTTTCAATTTAATTTCCATATATTATGAACTTCATAAAGGAATATGTGTACACTCAATTTTGACCAAGTACCAAGAGTTAGGGACTGCCTGTTCAATGATCAGATGTAGATATTGTGTTTTTCCCTTTTTTCCAGATAACAAAACATTCCAACATAAAAAGATGGATTTAGATTTTTCACAAATCAGAGAAAGAGGTTTTTTTTCTCAAACTATTTGAGGGTAACATTTTTCCTCAAAAATATAAATCCTTGAGAACAGCAAATGGTTGATCACTGATATTACTTATGTTTTGCATCAGCATCGTCATTATAAAGATGATGGTTATGATGACGATAATAATAATGATTATAGCAAAATCAAATTGTAATTAATGTTGTGCTCTTTACTCTGTCAACTCATCCTTCAATGCATTCACAATACTATATGGATTGTTGACTGGAGGCTACTAAGATGTAATATGATGAAGTCACTACATCGTTTTCCTAAAGCGCCCATAAATAAAGACTACAAAGAAGAATTAAAATCACACTTCCACTAAACATGTCATGGAGATAATGAGGGAAAAAGAATATATCAATCATTAACATTAGTGTACTGTTTAAGTGGACCATAAACCCTGGTCAACTAGTCCTGTTCATGCTGATTGGATAATTGCAGCTTGTGAAAAAATGTGTGAAAGATCTGACACAAGTACCTGTGGCTTTGAAAAAGCTGGACTTGTTTAATTCAATGATTTCAGGATTATTTACCTGACAGGCATTTGTGTGTACTAGGAGACTTGAGTGACACTATGTTGGCTTTGTCCATTAGCTTCAGTACTGTGCTGTAATTACTATATACTGGATTTATAAATTCTTGGCTTCAGGCAAAAATAAAATGTACAGAAATTATTTGTGCACAAAAAAATTTTGAAACCACAGTAAATTACAAAGACGTTTATCATTTATGCTAAACAAGGAACTCTCTGTTTTTAGACATTTTAATATGGTTACAATTGTATAATTTATGACTCACAGTGAAACTTCAAAATGTGAAGTGCCTGGTGACTAAACTTTTACTTAAAAGTTTTCCTTTTGTTTCCAATTTATAGATAATAAAAAATAAATGTTGTGTTATAGAAACAAAGTTTCTGAGACAATGGCCTATTGTGCTGTTTAAAGATGTTAAGTCAAAACTCAAGCTTTAAATGTAAATGGTCTTTGTAATTTATTGTGGTTTCATACATTTTTTGTGATTCATATAATAAAAGTGATGTATCTTTGAGTTTTTGAAGGTGATGAATGTATTGGAGACTTAATAGATGGACTAAGCATGTATTTTGACTGATACCAGGCGTTCATTTGATAGAAGTTTTGGTTTTTCAAATTTGGGTATATGTGGGCAAAATTATTTCATGTTGGATAGCATTGTTTTGGAATAATTCAAATGCATCTTTAGCGCTGTGATCTTAAGGTTGTAACATGGCCATAATCTGAAACAAATTTGCAAGTTGTATCAAGTTGTATCAATTGTATCAAGTTGTATCAATTGTATCAAATTGTATCAATTGTATCAAGTTGTATCAATTGTATCAAGTTGTATCAAGTTTAAAACCCTGACCCTCTGTTTTGGGTTTTATTTTTCAGGAGTCATTTCTGAGGAAAGCACTTCAGCATCCCAACAGAGTCTGGATTCCTTACCCAATTTGTCATCGAACCAGATTGATGCTCTTCTAAAGGTCAGTGACATCAGATGAATAACAGAATTTTGTGGTAGCATTTACAAACTTGAAAATGGGGGATCCTCATTGTGTGCTGTCTCACCTGTGTGCCAGGTCATATTGTTCACCCACTATTTCTTTAACATAGAATCTTAACTTGACACTTGAATCATAACAAAATGACCTGAAGACACTAGAATCACAACATAATTACATGTAGACACCAGAATTACAACATAATGACCTGTACATGCCAGAATCATAACATTGTGACCTGTAAACACCAGGTGGTAATGATATTTTTACAACTTGCAAGAGAATCCTGTCAAACGTTTTAGTTATAATCATTAATCTTCCTCTTTTCATCTTTCAATTCACGATCGTAAAATCTCATTTCAAAGAGGTATAATCTTCATATTAGTAAACAGTTGGTGGAACATTTAATATAGTTTCTCTACCCCCTCACAAGTTCATTCCAGACACAAAAATAAATAGCCATATTATATTATTTTTCCTGTAGGGTGCAGATCAAGTGACAGCAATATGCCGTGAGCCTGACCAGACCTCTGGTCCAGCCACAAATGAGGGTAATATAACAGTTAGCAAGCACCTATCAGAGACGGAAAAACTGAAGAAAGTTATCATGGAGTTGATAGAAACAGAGAGGGCTTATGTCAAGGTTTGTACACCATACTAAATCTACTTCACATTATTATCATGCTGTGACAATGATTGACATGATTGCCCTCTTCAGTACATAACATTATTATCATGCTGTGACAATGATTGACATGATTGCCTTCTTCAGTACATAACATTATTATCATGCTGTGACAATGATTGACATGAGTGCCCTCTTCAGTATAAAAGAGTCAAACTTCTTATGACATGACTGCCATGAAAGGTATTTCTCTGAAAGAAAATTTCTTTTTCTAACTAAATATTTACCACCATATACTCAAATCAAACTCATTAGCCACCAAGTGAATTTCATGAAACAAGTTATTTTGCACTTGTGGTGATCATCTGTGAAAGGGGATTATAATGTATTTCTGCCCTTAGAGTCTATGGGAGGGGTTTGTGGTCTGATGTACAAAATTACTATTTCAATGACAATTTTAAATATTTCCTGACTAAACCTCATATATGCAGTCATTACACTTTGACACATCATATTGTGAAATATGACCCATGCATTACTATCTTAGGGTGGGTACAGTAATAGGACAGATTTTGCATTATGACCATTGCATTAGTGTATTGTAATGTTCTGTAGAGGGACATCCTTGTATTACTGTGAAAGAGTGAGTACATTGATATGATTGGTTTGCATCATGACCCTTGTGTGACACTGAGTACATGAATGTGATAAATTTTGCATCATGACCCTTGTGTGACACTGAGTACATGAATGTGACAAATTTTGCATCATGACCCTTGTGTGACACTGAGTACATGAATGTGATAAATTTTGCATCATGACCCTTGTGTGACACTGAGTACATGAATGTGACAAATTTTGCATCATGACCCTTGTGTGACACTGAGTACATGAATGTGACAAATTTTGTATCATGACCCTTGTGTGACACTGAGTACATGAATGTGACAAATTTTGCATCATGATCCATGCATAATCTCAAAGGGCGAGGACAGAGATTTGACAGATCTTGTATTATAGCCCTTGCATCACTTTCTGAAGATGAGTTCAGAAATGTGAAAATCTTGCATTATGACCCTTGTGATACTGTGTGAATGTGTGAATGACTGCATCATTGTGACATATTTGCATTATGACCCTTGCATTACTGTGTGTGAGTGTGCAAGTCTGTACAAAGATGTGACAGATTTGCATTATGATCCTTGTATTACTGTGTGTGAGTGAGTACAGGGATGTGACAGATTTGCATTATGATCCTTGAGCTACTTTCTGAGATGAGTACTGGGATGAATTGCAGTTTAAAATATTTATGGATGTTTTTGATGCCAAGTAATTGCATTTGCTTGAATTTGATTTTGCTGTTGTAGTTTTGGGTTTTAACACCATTTCTCAACATAAGATAGGCTGTACATGTCAGGCACTAAAACTAGTGGAGGAAGAAAATAGGAAAACCCCAGTAAGAATCACTGACCCCATGTGCAGCTTTCTTGAATAAACACACTGGCCAAGCCTGCATCTCAAATTCACATAGACAGAAGTTGAAAAGGCAGTGATCATTCAAGTAGATAGGCTACATAAGGCCCTGCTTAAATTTATAATATTCTGTAATTTAAAGACATGTAGTAATGATGACAGGGGGGGGGGAGATTTTTGTTGGTGGTGGTTTTAATGCCACTTTTTAGCACAGTCTTGGCTAAATCATGAAAAGGGGAGATAACTGAGATAACTGCCTCTTCCAAGGACACCAAGGCAGCTGATGGCAGGCCTTAACAGATGTCAATCCTATAACCTTTGGGTTATGAGTCTGACAGTGATGATAAAACAATTCAGCATCCATATAAAATGAAATGTAGAAAAATAAAAAATATGTGTGGTTCTTTTTGTTGCATCAAATAGAAAATTAGACCAATGAGCCGATATGACAAATACAAAGAAGCTCACTAAATACAAAAGTTAAGAAAATTTTATAATATGTTTACACCTGAGTTTATGTGTAGCATTTAACAAATTATGCCATTGCAAACATCTTTATTAGAAATGAAATGTCAATACCTTGTAGCTATAACAAAAAATGTTATTTTATAAGAACAAAATTACGAATAATGTTTCTTTACATTGTATGATTTGTCCTTTTTACATAGAAGCTCAAGATTTTTATGTTCCCAGGCCTTATCCACTTTTTAATTTTTGCACATTTTCATTTGGATTTGGAATTGATCACAATTTCTTAATATTTTTTTAAAACGTTTAATTAGAATAAACCATTTTCATGAATATCCCATCAGGACCTGAACTGCTTGATAGAGAGGTACCTGGAGCCATTAAAGGAGGAGACTTTCCTAACCTCAGATGAGATGGACCAGGTCTTTGGCAACATTCAAGAAATTGTGCAATTCCAACGGCAATTTCTCTTGAGCTTGGAGGAATCCATCCAGCTTGACAACTCCTTCTTGATGGCAAATAATGCTGAGGCTAAAAACTACAGGGTGAGATAAAGTTTATTGATATTTAATGAATCAAAAACATGCAGAATGGGTGCTTTTGCTATACAAACATAAGTATATACTTACCCTATTTGGCTAGGTACATTCAAATGGCACTAAGAATTAGGAACACTTGCCCCATCAAGCCAGGCATTTTCATTTAATGGCAGCAAGAATTGGGGACACTTTCCCAATCAAGACAGGCAATTCTTATCATAATGTGATGAATTCATTAATTTATACATTTAATATATGGATATAATTGTATTGAAATGTAGGAATAATTATGTTGCCCAATTTGAGTTTGTCCACTTTAAGCATAACTTGCTTTTGACGAATCAGATGGACAATACGTTTTACACCATATACCGGTAGTAACTTGAAGGTGTTTGCAACCCACATAATTATATTGAAATATAGAAGCTATCCTGTATTAAAAACAATACGGCATTTTTTAAATTTGCCACCAAAACTTTAAGTTATAAGAAAAGGATTTTACCAATTATTTTGTTTTTCAATATTAAAATGAATGATGTATTTAAACGACATAATGAACTATTTAACACATTAACCCCTAGCGACGAATTTATGGGGCATGAGGTAGTAGCCTACTTCCATGGTCTGTAGTGTCAAGGTCATGCATGATACACCAAAGTGGGTGGTATTATAGAAATGTAGACAGATTTAGCTATACAATGATACCAAATAATCTAAACATTTTAGTTGCACTACAAAATACAGAGGGAAAAACCTAAGTTTTTGGACCCGTTTTTTTTTTTTTTCACTGAAAATTTGCCCATGGTCGGAATCTGATTTTGTGTCCAGATTTTAGACTTTATGGCCTCAGATCTATGGCAGACCGGTCTGAAGTGTGCACAGACAGGTGAATCTGTGCAAAAAGTAGGATGATGTGGACATTTTGAATAAAGAGTCTTCTCCATACAAAAATTATATATCCATTAAACAAACAAAAAAAAAACAACAAAAAATAGTCCAACTTTTCACCTTCTGCTCATGTGCCAACAAACTAACTAATGAAAAACATTTTTGTTAGCACAACTAGCAATTTGTCTAATGGAATATTGCTTGAAAGTCGATGTATTAGGATGTATTCAGAAATAGTCCCCAAAATGTGTTTCTTACTCACATTTCATGTGAAAACAGCAAAAACCTCCAGGGGTTAATGTGTTAAGTTATCATCAATGAACATCTCTGTTTTGATTAATGAGACATTCTGCACCCACACATTAGCACCAAAATGAATGAAGATGTGAATGTCATAGTGCATTGTATTCAGTGATTAATGTGATATTTTATAAGACATCCAAAAATACCAAAAAGGTTGTTTATATTGTGATAATTTTTTTTATCTCCAATCTATCTTTATCCCATTGTCATGTGTATGAACAGGGCATAAAGCATTGCTATTGTCTAAAAATCTCATCCCCACCTGTCACATCAATCCATCTGTCATGAATTTCTTTGTCCTACAAGAACATTTGAGGAGTTCAACCCTTTACCTCATAGCTCAAGCCACACAGTTGCAATGTGCTATAAATAGATTACCTTTTGTCTAAATGACTGAATATGATGTGCTTAAGCCACACATTGCAATGTGCTATAAATAGATTACCTTTTGTCTAAATGACTGAATATGATGTGCTTAAGCCACACATTGCAATGTGCTATAAATAGAATACCTGTTGTCTAAATGATTGAATATGATGTGCTCAAGCCACACAGTGCAATGTACTATAAATAGAATACCTGTTGTCTAAATGACTGAATATGATGTGCTCAAGCCACACATTGCAATGTGCTATAAATAGAATACCTGTTGTCTAAATGACTGAATATGATGTGCTTAAGCCACACATTGCAATGTGCTATAAATAGATTACCTTTTGTCTAAATGACTGAATATGATGTGCTCAAGCCACACATTGCAATGTGCTATAAATAGATTACCTTTTGTCTAAATGACTGAATATGATGTGCTTAAGCCACACGGTGCAATGTGCTATAAATAGAATACCTGTTGTCTAAATGACTGAATATGATGTGCTCAAGTCACACATTGCAATGTGCTATAAATAGAATACCTGTTGTCTAAATGACTGAATATGATGTGCTCAAGCCACACATTGCAATGTGCTATAAATAGAATACCTGTTGTCTAAATGACTGAATATGATGTGCTCAAGTCACACATTGCAATGTGCTATAAATAGAATACCTGTCTAAATGACTGTGAATATGATTGCCTGTAAAATTAATAGTAGTATAATATGTCAAATCCAGCATACATTTTGACAATTTTACCATTTTCAAAAAAATTCATTATATAAATATAGATTAAAGATTAATGTTAATTAATTATATTTTTATGGAAGTAATTTTTTTATATGCTTTAAATTCTTGAGAGAATGTGTTCACCATAAACTGTGTGAGCAACCATAGCTAACCTTTCAAATCAGCCTCTCAATCTGCCAATTCATGGTCTACATCTGTATCAGAAAGTTTGCTGAATTTGATAACTCATCAATCAGTCTTGTCTGGATCAAAATCAGAGCCTATGTCGGACATACTGAAGCTGGCATAGCCATAGTTCTAATCATTCAGACTCAAGAAAGCGTTGCACCAATTTCGTGGGCCTCCATTTTGGAGAGTGGAGAATCCAACCCAGTTACTTTAAATAGCAGATTACCGTTATATCTCAAATAGCAACCACATGATGTGACATAATGTTCATTTCCTCGGTGTCTGCAGATTCTAATATGGTGTTTCCATTACGGTGTCACTATAAGTACCAGCCAACTCAAAATGGCTGGTGTTTACTGTATGCATCCCCGCCGAATGACGAAGATGCACATGCATCCAAACATGCTTGTGAATGAGAATGCAGTAAAGGCATCAAGGTGTGATATTGCATCAAAAATCATTATAGTAAAGGGTTAATTAATTATTACTCTTTGTAATTAGGCTTTAATCAGTACAACATCAAGTTCCATTTCGTCTTTTCTGAAGCCCTGTATATCTATGGAGGGTCATATGGTGTCATTATCATGTCAATATATCCAATACATCCATATATTATAAATTTAATTTCCAATTGGTATATTTTGGTACAGTTTCTAAGATTATTAAGATAAAGTATATTTTTCACTATTTTTCTATGAAATAAGAGTTATGTCCCTTGCTTGACTTGTAACTTTACCCTTGCATATCCTATTGAACCAAGCTCTCCTCAGTTTTACCTGAGGTGAATTTTCATTATATGAACACATTTCATTTGATTATCTAATTAACTAATTAACTTAGCCATTGTTTTGTATTTTGAAACTTTTATTCAATTGCATGGCCTCCAGGAGGATGATGTCTTGGTATGTTGCATGTATCAACAGTTGTCTGTCTGTCTGTCTGTGTGTGTGTCATTCATACTAAATGCTTCTTCATGTCATTGTACTCTTGTGATTTATTCAAGTTTTGTAATGCAATTTTCTTTTCTGGAAAAGTCTGACAAGACAAGACAAGGAATTAATCAATCTGATTAAAATCAGCTGTTACTTAATCAGATTGAGGAATTAATATAATGAAACCTATCTACAGTTGGGTTGTAAATTCAAAGTCATTATGTATCAAATATTTAATGTTGGGATGTAATGCTACATCATTATGTATCAAGAATTTACTGTAGAGATGTAATGATACATCATGTACCAGGAATTTACTGTAGGGATGCAATGATACATCATTTTGTATCAGAAATTTTATATTTGCTGTAGGGATGTAATGATACATCATGTATCAGGAATTTACTGTAGGGATGCAATGATACATCATTATGTATCAGGAATTTACTGTAGGGATGTAATGATACATCACATATCAGGAATTTACTGTAAGGATGTAATGATACATCATGTATCAGGAATTTACTGTAGGGATGCAATGATACATCATTATGTATCAGGAATTTTTATATTTACTGTAGGAATGTTATAAAACATCATAGTGTACAGTATAAATAATAAAGATAGTTACTGTAAGGATATAATGAAACAGCATTTTATATCAGGAATTTTTATATTTACAGTAGGGCAGTAATGATACAACATGTATGAGTAATTTACAGTAGGGCTGTAATGATACAACATGTATGAGGAATTTACAGTAGGACTGTAATGATACAACATGTATGAGGAATTTACAGTATGGCTGTAATGATACAACATGTATGAGGGATTTACAGTATGGCTGTAATGATACGGCATGTATGAGGAATTTGCAGCAGGGCTGTTATGATACAAAATATATGAGGAATTTACAGTAGGACTGTAATGATACAGCATGTATGAGGGATTTACAGTAGAGCTGCAATGATACAGCATGTATGAGGAATTTACAGTAGGGCTGCAATGATACAGCATGTATGAGGAATTTACAGTAGGGCTGTAATGATACAACTTGTATGAGTGATTTGCAGTATGGCTGTAATGATACGGCATGTATGAGGTATTTGCAGTATGGCTGTAATGATATGACATATATAAGGAATTTGCAGCAGGGCTGTAATGATGCAAAATATATGAAGAATTTACAGTAGGACTGTAATGATACAGCATGTATGAGGGATTTACAGTAGGGCTGTAATAATGCAACATGTATGAGGAATGTACAGTAGGGCTGTAATGATACAGCATGTATGAGGAATTTGCCGCATGGCTGTAATGATACAAAATATTTGAGGAATTTACAGTAGGGCTGTAATGATACAACATGTATGAGGAATTTACAGTATGTCTATAATGATACAAAATGTATGAGGAATTTACAGTAGGGCTGTAATGATACAGCAGTATATATCAGAAGTATCAATATCTACAGTGGGAACTATTGTTTGATGTTGTTTATATGAAAATAAAGCTCAGGGCTTTCATTGGACACATATCATATAGGGATATGTGTATCATGATACCTATTATATCACATCATCCATAACAATACAAACCTGATATCTGCAGTGGATCATTCCTAAACTGCAAATCTATAACCCTGCCTCCTCTCCAGATTTATGCAGGGTCTATTTTAGAACTGAAAAGTTGGGAAGAGATACCCAACTTGATTTGAAAATTTTGTAAATACCTGAGTGATTTTATTTAGGCATAGTTGTCAGGCTTGACAAAATTGTGCATGATTTTTGCATATTCGGTTCATTTTATATGTGATTTAATTTGATACATTAAGATGAATTCTTGAATTAAGTGTCCATGAATAGACCCTGCATATCACCAAATGTTTGGGAACTAATAAAATAGTTGTAGTACTAATCAAACATTATGTATATACACTGACCAACTCCATAAAATGTCCAAAACCTTTATACACTGACCAACTCTATAAAACATCCAAAATATTTGGGCCTAACACCGCCCAGTTCAGGGAAGTTTTACTGTCTCAAACACACTCAATGGATCATGAAATTGTGTTCTTTTTTTAACACATCTTGATAATAAAGAGGTTAAGTAGGTCAAAAAGAAAGACAGGTTTCTGAATTTGTTCCTTTAATATGCATATCCTTTATATGGAGGTGTCCTATAAGACAGATTTCACTGTAACTGTCATTGTCAATTAACCTTTCTTTTATTTACTTTAGGAAAATTGACAAGTTTTTTTTAAATGATATTTGCAGAGTTCATTAACAGAGTTTTGCATACAGTTGATGCTGCAAACATGCATAGGGTTTCAAGTACCAGTGCAACTTTGATATGTTAGAAAGTGACTTAAATATTCCACAAGGGCTGCATGTGCTACCATTGTTCTTGAGTGTTTAAGAGTAACTTGAATGTTTTTACTTGTCCCCATGCTTGGTGTGTTCATTATATCTATTCCCTCGTTAACTTCTAGGGATAAAGTTTAAATGAGTTTTGCATGTATTGTTAAGTACTATAAAATTAAATGTTCTCTCTTAGATAACAGTACCAAATGCCTTTAAAATGTTTGCTTTATTTTCATTTTTTGTTTTTAATGAATAAATTGTCACTTGTTTGATTTTTATTTTTTGCCTCCAGTCTTGTAAGGATATTTCATATTAGTGTCTGATATAAACTTTATTTGTCTCCTGTCCATCCTTTTATATTTATGTCCTTCCATCCATCCTACATGTACATGTACATCCCTCAACTCCCTTAATTATTACTGGAAGTCAACCAAATTTGGTATACTGTTATATCTCAATAAATCCTCAGCTGAATTTAATCTTCATCATGCTCATTATTTACAGGAGTTATTGCCCTTGATTGTCAATCCCACACACCTTCGTTTCTGCACAAGAATTCCCTTAATTTTAAATTTCAATCACATTTGGCATGCAGCTAGACCTTGAGGTTGTTGAGTTTGTCAATGTTCAGTTTGAATGTTTAGCAGAATTATAACCCTTTACTGTTTGATCCACCCATTTTCTTTTTGACACTTCTTTAATCAGCGTTATATATTCAGGTAAATTTGCTGCTTTATAACACTTTTGATGGGTTTGATTTTCATGGTTCAATTTCATTTTTTTGTGGATTTATGGCCCATGATTGTCAGCTCTACCAGCTTTCATTTATGTACAATGACTCCCTCAATTAAAGAGATGCCAGCCATTTTAGATGTTGTGGAATTGTTACTAGTTTTTCGTGACAATGTATGTTAAAGAAAACTAAATTTCTTAGGGTATAATTTTAAATCGGATACTCACTTATAAGTTAAGTCCAAATACAAACAATATAGACCCTGATCTTACATCACATCATGTGTTGGCAGATCAATGCCTATTCATATACTAATCCTACTGACAACTGACATAGACCCAGATCTGCTGGTGTATTATGCAATATCAGATCTGGGTTTGTACAATTTGCAACTTCCATGTACATACATATGGTCAATGAATCTGTTCATTGTTTGTAAAAATATGTCACAAATCCAAAAGAGCATAAAAGGGAACTTCTTTTCGATGAAAGAACAATACAGCTGACATAACTGTCAAAGAAGATGGATGTTATTGTTACCAAGTAATAT
The DNA here is from genome assembly GCA_030141615.1 of Unio pictorum. Lineage (NCBI taxonomy): Eukaryota > Metazoa > Mollusca > Bivalvia > Unionida > Unionidae > Unio > Unio pictorum. The sequence goes on along the minus strand of JARLTB010000173.1, from coordinate 3,006,975 downwards.
CTCCCATACATTTCTGGTTAGAAGAGTTTATATTCTGACTTCGAGTATTTCATAAATCAGCATGTTTTATGTACAAGTTTTGGAATATCAAAGTCATAAATGGAGCATGGTATAGCTCAGAACTTTATCACAGAGATGATGTGGTATTGTGAAAACTGTTTATTGGAGACACTCAGCAGAAGATGTTTGATGTCATTTCGAATAAGAAACTTTATACACCATCATAGACAATCTTGGACTTTCTCAGGGATTGCAGTTTATGTATAAAACCTGAGTTTTATTCGGCACAATATAGCAAGCAGTGTGCTGATGTGCCTTTAAACTTTAATATGTACAGATTAATTTCTCAAGCTTACTTTTGTATGTTTCATATATCATGGTAGTTTAACTAAGGGACTGCCCTAGAGGTCTAGTGGTTAGAGCATCTGCCTCGGATGCAGGAAGTCATTGGTTCGAAACCTGGCTGAGTCATACCAAAGACTTCCAAAAATGGTACTAACAGCTGCCTCTCTAGGCGCTCAGCATTAAGAGGCTAGTGTTAGGACTGGTTGGCCAGGTGTCAGGATAATGTGACTGGGTGGGACATCATGCTACATGTCTGCGGCATGATGTCCCAGTGCTAGACATCACTTTAAACTGTCACACTGCAGACATCATAGCGATATGACTGGAAAATTGTTAAAGCTACATTAAAAAACCCTAATCAGACACACACATACAGTTTGACCAAGCTAGATTGTAAGAATTTGTTATTAATAAAAATAGCTTTGTTTATGTTGATGGGTTTGATTTTCATGGTTCAATTTCATTTTTTTTTTTGTGGAGTTATGGCCCATGATTGTCAGCTCTTGTTGATTGCATATGATTCCAGTGTTCGCAGTGTAAGACCCTTCATTAAAACACCTTTTTTGTCATAAGGTGGAGCTGATCAGTTTTTATTATATAGTAGTGACATTATTTGTAGGCAATCTCAGTATATGGCAATCTCAGTATATGGCAATCTCAGTATATGGCAATGGCAATCTCAGTATATGGCAATCTCAGTATATGGCAATGGCAATCTCAGTATATGGCAATCTCAGTATATGGCAGTATACTCTATATCTCAAGTAAACGTTTATAATGAGAGAATACTGTATAATGTAATTCATTAGAAGTGTCACTATAAGTTGTAAAATTTATTTCCCATGGACAGCACTAGTGAAGCTATCATGAACAGTGAGGGACCAATGTAGAATGTAAGTTGTAATCACTACAAGACAGTATAATCTTTTGGCTTCCATATGCATTGTTATAATGAGGGAGTTCTGTATAATGTAGTTAATTATCGGAGTGTCACTATATAGGCAATTTACTCTGGCTTCCATGCACTGCTACAATGAGGAATTACTCTATAGTGTACGGTAGTTCATTACATGACAGTCTCATTATTAAACAGTATACTCTGGCTGCCATGAAGTGTTATAATGAGGGATTACTGTAGAGTATACTTCATTATAGGACAGTCTCATTATACAGCTCTCTCAGATTTGCACAAAGTATTTAAAAAACAATATATATTTGAGGATTGTTTTAACCAAATATTTTTACAACATAACATGCAATTATTTTCTGTAATATATATGACAAAATATATTCTTATGTAACAAGACACATTTGAAATGATGTGCATACAAAAAATATATATTTCTCTTTCAGCTATCCAGAAACCACAAATTAATTATATTAGATAAATGTAAAATTCCTTTTTATCATTAAGTTTATCTGATGTTGAATTATATGTATTTCATTGAAATCAAAGAAAATGTTGGCAATGTGGATGAAGATTGTTGCAATCATTTAAATTGCTTTTAACCTTTTTGATATCTTGAGAGTCAGGACATATGTAATAAGTCATTTTAAAGTGTCCCCATCACCATTTTTTATGTCAAAGTGTCCCCATCACTATTGTTTATGTTTAGTGTTCCCATCACCATTGTTTATGATCAAGTGTTGCCATCACCATTGTTTATGTTAGGTCCCCATCATCAGTGTTTGTTTTAAAGTGTCCTCATCACCATTGTTTATGTCAACATGTCCCCATTGCCACTGTTTACTTTAAAATGTCCTCTTTTCTTCATACTATAAATTTTAGACTTTATTGCCCCTATAAATGCCCAAAAGCAACATACTCACATTTCTTGGCCAACTTCAATACACATGGTTTTTAGACAACTGGCAGCCAAATGAGCAATTTTAAGCCAGTTGGGCCTCTTGTTTTTGTTCTTTTCTGAATTATAATTTATGTTTAAATGTTATGAAAGGTGTTGGCATCATCTGAGTGCCAGTGTGTATTATTACAACTTTCAGTTCAGCATAATTAGAATTGATATTAGTTTTGAGAATCAGTTTAAATTTGTAGATTGATGATCAGAGCTGATGAAACTTCTGTTTTCATAGAAAATGTCATACTTTAAATGTTTTTCTGTGTCTCTGAATTCATGGAATTATTATTGCCACCAAGTTATCTTAGAACAGCTCCAGATATGTAAAGGTGGTGATCAATAACTAATGAGACATGTTTGATCTAGTTATGCCTAATGTTAGTGACTGACAACTAGTTACAGTACAATAATGTTTCAACTAGTTATGCCTAATGTTAGTGACTGACAACTAGTTACAGTACAATAATGTTTCAACTAGTTATGCCTAATGTTAGTGACTCACAACTAGCTGTTACATGTTTTAAGCTCTAACAAACAGTAACACAGAAAAAAAAACAAGCTTTGTAAATGTAACCATTAATTTGTTTCTCTAAAAAACCAATGGAAAAATGGAAAAAATAACTTATGGTTTTAAGAATCAAATCCAAAAATAATCCAAGAATAATCCAGGAATTGAATTCTAAAAGAACTCCTAATGAAAAGTTTTAATGAACTCAAGTTTGAGTCCTGACAAAAATCCAAGATGGAAGACGGTGACCTATGCTATATCCAGTACAGTGCTTTGGTCTGTATAGTGTGTATCTACAGTTTCTTGTAGGAAAACAAGAAATAACACTTTAGTGTTGGAAATCCAAATAAAATTATTAAGAACTGTCTTAGTCCAAGAATTCTGTATAATCACTCAAGTATTTCCAGAGAAATGAATTAATTTTTTAAAATCCAAATAATCAGAAGAAAAATTACAATAAAACTCAGATACATCAGAAGAAAACGACTTGACATCAAGTGTTTTAAGCCCAGACTGAGATTATTTCTCTAAAACAAAGGTTACACAGTAATTGGAAACTCAAAATAGGTACCTGTATGAGGGTCATGTAATCAAATTTACATCACGTAGTCCTAACATGACCTTGACAACAACCCATCATTTTGCTTTTAGAACAAAAAAAAATTAAAAATTGTTTACTGCACCAAAACTATTTACAAGTCTAGAGTCACGTATCCAATACAGCCTTGATCTTGCTCTTATTATTTTTACAATAAAAATAAAGAAAGAAAGAACTTATTTATGTGGCTGTTACTAATTTTGAATTATGGTCAGGATCTAAATCAGCCTTAGATGTTTGCAAGAAAAGAGTCAGGTCAATGAGTTTTCTGGAAAAGTTTCCAAATCATGTAAACAAGAATATATTAGAATAGAATGTAATAAAATATAACACATTTAAACTGACAAACAAACAATTAAATTAAAATAATTATAAAATAATTCAGCTATATGTAACATAATGCAATCATGTTTAAGTAATTATGCCTTATGTTAGTGACTGACAACTAGAGTACAATCATGTTTCAAACAGTTATGTCTGGTGTTAATGTCTGACAACAAGTTAAAGTACAATCATGTTTCAACTAGTTATGGTTAATGTTAGTGAGTGACAACTAAATTAAGAACAATCATGTTTCAAACAGTTATGTCTGGTATTAATGTCTGACAACAAGTTAAAGTACAATCATGTTTCAACTAGTTATGGTTAATGTTAGTGAGTGACAACTAAATTAAGAACAATCATGCTTCAAACAGTTATGTCTGGTGTTAATGTCTGACAACAAGTTAAAGTACAATCATGTTTCAACTAGATATGCTTAATGTTAGTGACTGACAACTGGTTAAGTTCAATCATGTTTCAAATAGTTTGATGATGGTGATGGACAACCAGTGAAAGTACATGTTAAAAATGGTTTATCATTAATTAACATGTTGAGTAAAAATGTTTAAATGGAATGTGTAGAACCTAAATACTTCAAAATATAAGAGCTTCCATGATTTGTAATTAATTGTTGACAATCATAATAGAATACTTGGTCATTTGGCTTTTGAGACCAACCCCAAGTATTTTAGTTAATTGGCAGTTAGAATTGATTGCATATTTGTGTGTAAGAATGGCTGGTAACTGAGGACTTGCATCAGACTTTATATAACAATACCAACACACCAGGAGTCATATTTGTCTCCCCTGGAAAACACATGCATGTTACCAGTTTCTCACTCATGTGACAGAAAAATGTTCAGAAACTGCTATTCTTATCTCGCGTTGGTTCAGATTTCTCAGACTGCTTGCCTCAGTATCATCTTGAGTAGCACATGCCAACAATTTAAGGCCATCAGGTTAATGTAAGTTTTACAACAAATTATGTTGATTGCATGTTATCAATTAAGAACACTAAGAAAAGAACTTTAAATGACTAATGTAAAAATAAAATGGAACGCAAATGGGTCAGGAAAGTATAAATGTTGGGGTTGGCACAGAGTCAGGAAAATAAACATCATCAAATTACATTATCTGTCCTAATTTATTCTATAGAGCCTTGTTAATGACAAATACTATAATCTTGTCATGATGCTAACCCCAACAGATAATTAATCATTTGTCTGCCAGAGGTCCTTGACTACATCATTTAATTTTTGTATTTAAGCTTTCAAAGTCTTCACATGGTTTACAAGTCAAAATCGTTCTTTCATGTGACCCTTTTCATTATCAATCCCAAATAGGTAGAATTCCATTATTTATAATTTCTAGTTGGTTCTTGATGGTAAAAATGGAATTAATATTTTATTCTATGGTGTATGGTGTTTAGATGATAAGAACATTTGCATTTTCAAGTATATTACAATATCTTGTGTGCTTTATAATATCTTCATTAATTTATTGTATAAAAGAAACTTTGACTTCTTAAAAATATTTTGGAATTATATCATGCTTAATTTTTTTATATTTGTGGCATTTGGGCTGTGAGCATGAGTGTGATTGACCAACATTTTATTCCTAAGTAAACTTTTTGACTCTTATCAAGTGTTCACTCTTGTACATTTTTCCAGAGAGTGCTGTTTTCACTGGGTGGTTCCTTCCTATACTATGCTAATCACTTCAAGGTGTACAGTTCCTTCTGTGCTAGTCACTCTCGTTCCCAGAAAATACTCAATCCAGGTAAGAGGTCAATAAAGAGTTATTCACTAATAAAGTATATGATACTGAATATCCAAATTATTCAAGCACAGAACTTAGCAAGATATCAGTCTCACACTTCTGATTCATTATGTAGTGCAAATACATTCTGATATGATATGTATTACAATAAATTTCTGATATGATATGTATTACAATAAATTTCTATGATATGTATTACAATAAATTTCTGATATGATATGTATTACAATAAATTTCTGATATGATATGTATTACAATAAATTTCTGATATGATATGTATTACAATAAATTTCTGATATGATATGTATTACAATAAATTTCTGATATGATATGTATTACAATAAATTTCTGATATGTATTACAATAAATTTCTGATATGTATTACAATAAATTTCTGATATGATATGTATTACAATAAATTTCTGATATGATATGTATTACAATAAATTTCTGATATATGTAATACAATAAATTTCTGATATGATATGTGTCTATCCTACAATCTTGTAACTTATTTTGCATGCATTCAGCACAATTTAAAGATTGTATGCCTCATGCACTCAGACAGGGTTTTTAATTTGTATGCCTCACCGTGACAGTGTGAGCATTTTCTATGACTTAGTCCATCAGTGCTAGAAATTTGTGTCTCACCACGAGTGTTAATGCATATAGTGGCACCTTTCTATCCTTGATAAGAAATAAAATGTACCTTTCTTTACCATAATTAGGCCATGTGATAGGGTATCTGTGTTCCATGAACACATCCCAAGTTTTTCGTTGGGCTTTTTATCTTCACACAATATATGTTACAACTGATACTGTTTCAATATCTGTATGACGTATCACACTACATCTATCACATAATTTGTTATTAAATTTGGTAAGAGACTTTATAATAAACCTTGATTAAGTTGGATATACTGACAATATTTAATGGAATAATGTTCATGTTTGACTTAGAAGTTTACCCTTCAAATGCATATTGGTGTCATTCTTGTCACATTCAAACAGTGCTGGTGAGTTTTATAAAATTCTGTCCACACTTGTTCATGGTACCACACAAATACTTGCATATTTCATAAAATTGCCTGTCATGTGTCTCTTTCTTTTTTAGACATAATCAGTGATCGCTTTAAAGAATTCCTCAATGCTAGAAATCCAAAGCAGCAGCATTCCTCCACTTTACAGTCATACCTCATCAAGCCCATCCAAAGAATACTCAAGTACCCACTCCTTCTACAGCAACTGTGTAACCTCACAGACCGAGAATCAGATGAGCATCATCATTTATCAGGTGAGTGAACAAATACCTAGCCATATTTCACAGATCAGCTCACCCGATAGTTATATCATTTTTTTTCTGCCTGGATGATTGCACTTTGAAGATTTGTGGTCTAAATTTAAACCCCAGGTCAATAAATGTGCATTAAGAGATGTTTGTAATAAAGCCATTAGCATTAATACACAGGTTTGAAGGGATTCTTTATAAACAGTTACAGAACAATCCAGAGTTTAAACTATCGTGTGCTAAATGAAAATTCATTTGTATCTGTATTTATTAAAAGAAAACTATCATAGGTACTTTCAATGCCTTGTCAAGGCTGACCTGGATAAACACTCCTTCCCAAACTGTAGCTGAGTGACTTTAGGGACTGATTGTCCTTAGGACTTGACTGCAGTTTATATACTATTCCGATAAGGAGGTTAATGATGAGTTGTGATATTCAGATTATTTTAAAAAGCCCATTTCAGTAAGTAATTATTTTTTCTTCTTGTTTGCAGAGGCCCTGAAGCAAATGGAAGCTGTGGCAGAACATATCAATGAGATGCAGAAAATCTTTGAAGAATATGGAAGTATATTTGATGAATTGTCCAAAATGTTCAGAGAACTGTACCAACAAAAAAAGGTAAGACTTTCTTTGCTATAATTTCCACATATGGTGGAGTATTATAAAATTTTATTTGCTTTTTTCCCCATTCCATTGTGTCCTTTTTGTGTCCTTTCCTTCTTTTGTGCCATTTCCAATGTATCATTTTTGTGTTCATTCCATTGTGTCATTTTTTTGTGTTCATTCCAATGTGTCATTTTTGTGTTCATTCCAATGTGTCATTTTTGTGTTCATTCCATTATGTCATTTTTGTGTTTATTCCATTGTGTCAGTTTTGTGTTCATTCCAATGTGTCATTTTTGTGTTCATTCCATTGTGTCATTTTTATGCCCATTCCATTGTGGCATTTTAGAAGGAGCTTCAGGTTCCCATTTCATCATATCGTTTTTGTGCCCATTTCAAAAGTCCAAAATGAAAATGATGCAGATCAGATCTTTGACTTGATCCATATGGTGGCAATCTTGAGAATCTTTTGATTGTCACTTCTCTTGAATTGGTGATCATATTAACATGGGGTTTTCACCCAATGGTGTTTTTATTATATGTAGTTAGTCCTAAATGATAATTATGCCAATCTGACATTCAACATGACTGCCATGAAAGCTATTGTGAGCATTTTGACATCCTGCACAAATGGTTATATTGTGTAGTTGATCCTAAATGAAGTGTGCTGCATTGAAGATCAGACTTCCAACATTGTTTGCTAGTAGGCAGCCTAGAACCATTCTTATGTTACTTCTTTTGAAGGAATCATCATAATGACATTGGCTTTTCATTAAAACACATCCTGGAAATTAGGAAGTCTGAAATGAAAATGATGCCATGTATAACACCTCACAATGGCCATTGTGAAAATCTCATTACAGGTACATTGCCTGAACTGATGATTGTACAGCACGTCTTTAAGTTTAAAAGAAACCTTTCCTTTCATTATGTAGCTGTCTTGTATCAAATTGGTTCAGATCCAACCTCTGCAGTGATTGCCTTGATGGCTGTCTTGAAACTCTTTAATTGGCTGCATATGAATAAGTTTATGTTTTCATAAAAACACTGCATGTATTTGGTTCTGAATGAAAATGTACTCAGAAGTAGTGATGGGATATGGTCAGAAATTCATAATCGATAATCAGTTACCCTTAATCAACTGATCATCAATTATAATCAGTTACAAAGAGCAAATTTTAATTTTTTTTAAAACAGTTATATCTTTGATCAAGAATTCAGTATGTTTATAAATGTTCAGGAGTAATATCTTTTAAATTATTGACATGTATGACATTAATATTACATGTTATTGTGTTATTTTTGTTCTTCAACTTTGTTAAATGAACGCAACTTTTATGGCTGATCAGTCAGATGTAACTGAAATACTGCTACAATCCCCCAAAATTCTTTCATTCATATGTGATGTATCTATAATATAAAGTATAGAAGGACATGATTTTCTTGTTTGTCATTGTTTATAAATACTACAAAAGATGTTGCAATTTAACTGAAACAAATCAACAAAATGTGTTTAAATTTATTAACTCAACAATTTAACAACCTGACCATGTAATGATGACTATATGTTCCTAATTATGAATCATTTCATATTTGTAGTTGTGAAGGGAATTAATAAATTTCAGGTCAACTTTAGTGGCTGGGAGTTTTACTAACCTTTGTACTTTGCATACACCTAAAAAGTAGTCTCCCTTTACACACGATCGATTATGGAGTTCACAATCGATTATCTTATTGGTTTGCTCAACCAACTGATGATTGATTATAATCAATAATTGGAACAACACTACTCAGAACTCTTGCAGTGACTAATCCATTTAAATGAACAGTGACTTTTAAATAAGGTTTTCACTAAAACACGTATGCAATATGTAATTGGTTCTGAATGAAAATGGTGCATTTCTGACCACTGTTATATTGACACATGTTTGTGAAGAAATTTGAAGACCAAACCAGGTTGACCCTAGAATCAAATTGAAGGTCATTGCTTGAATTTTGTACTTGATTTAGCTTATGTACACATTGACATGTTCATATTAAAATGAATTGTGATAAGTCATTTTATTCAGTTGCATAAACAAGTTGATAGTCCACCCTATGACCTTGATTTTAAGATCAAAGTCTAGACAGAACATTTGTGAGTCATGGTTTGTGAGTATTTTAGTACAAATAAGTGCTATAGAATTTAGTCCAATTAGTTTGTGGTAACACCTGAGTTAGTAGTAGTTTTGCCCGTCACCCCTGCCAGGGTATAGGCCGCCCACAAAAGATCGCCAGAGGCTTCTGTCCTGTGCCATCCCCTCAAGCTGACTCCAGGTGTAACCCATCTTAGTGATGTCTGCCTCAAGGTCGCGTCGCCAGGTGTTTCTTGGTCGTCCCCTTCTCCTCTTGCCTTGAGGGTTCCACCTCAATGCCTGTCTGGTAATGTTGGTTCGGGTAACACCTGAAGAATACCTTAAAGGTTCAGTAACTTGGGATTTCTTTCTTGGACAAAAGGTATTATTGCAGATTAAACCAAGCTTAGGGTATGTGTCTACCATGACATTTTCTGTGATGAGTTCAGTGGTCTACCAATGATGTCATGTTCAATGGGCATTGCAAAGAATTTGTACATGTACTGCAGTGATCAGCCATACATGATGATACAAAATATTTAGACAATATAATTGGTAAATTGGTGTATCTCATGAATATTAGAGATGGTTTCAGCACTACCGAGCTACAACAATACAAATGCAGAATAAATGGACTCTGTCAATAAAGAAATAGTCCCCCTTTGAGGATGGACTCTGTCAATAAAGAAATAGTCCCTCTGAGGGACTTGTTCATATCCTTCTGATGGCTGGATATGTAGGAAGGATATACATGTACAATTAATTGATTAACTCCACCCACTTCCTGTTAACAATTCATGTTTCTTTAAAATGAGTATCAATAACCATTTTCTGCAAAAACTTTTTCCTTCAAATTGGAATGATTATTCTTTTCTTTCAGACTGGTAGGATTTTTCTTTTCTTTCAGACTGGTAGGATTTTTTCCCTTTAAATCAGTACACTCATTTCCTTGAAAATATTGGTAACTGCTCCAGTGGCCTAGTGGTTAGAGCATGCGCTGCAGAAGTGGGAGGTCGTGGGATCGATCCCTGGCCAAGTCATACCAAAAACTTACAAAAATGGTACTAACAGTTGCCACGCTTGATGCTCAGGATTAATAGATTAGTGTTAGGACTGGTCGACCTGGTGTCAGAATAATGTGACTGGGTGGAACATGATGCTACATGTCTGCAGCTTGATGCCCCAGTGCTAGACATCACTATAAACTGCCTCACTGCAGACATCATAGCGATATGATTGAAAAATTGTTAAAGCTGTGTTAAATACTTAATCAAACAAACAAACAAAATATTGGTAAGCTTGGTTTAACATTGTACAGTATGTTACATACTTTTGATTATCATAGTGTCAGTCTTCCATAGTGTAGGAAGGATATACATGTACAGTTAATTTCCTTTTAACAATTCTTGTTTCTTTAAAAATGAGTATCAATAACCATTTTCTGAAAAAACTTATCACCACAAACTGATGTCATATTTATCTTACCTGTGTAATATAGGTAAGACAAAGGAATGACTTTTTTGACATCATCATTGGTTTACATACCAATATTAATTTCATATTTATCTCAGTTTCTCTGACATTTTTGTATGTACAGTCATTAAACTTTATAGTTGCAATTTTCATGGAGGGTATTAGTTAGAAAGTAGATTGCAGTTACTAGCTTTGATGTTCAAATTTTTTTTTTACGTTTTGAGATTATGCCATTGTGGAACAAGCAAGACATTTAATTCTGTGGAATTTCAGTCAGTATTGTTTTTGTTTTTTTTGCATTATTTACAGCCTGTAGACCTGAGTGTCGGTGAACTGCAGATGTATGGCACAGTTGAATGGTGTAATGTCAGTGACAGCTTAGGGAAGGTGAAAAAAGGCACAGATCTGGAGAGTATGGTGTTCGTCTTTAAGAGTGGAGTGGTTTTCCTCTGTAGGGAGAGGTTAAAACGAAGAAAGTCTAGAGTGGTGAGTGTTACTAAATAAGATACTACAAAGATATACCCATCATCAGAATTGAAACATTGCATAGGAGTGTAATTAGTACTGTATCTTAAAGTAGCTTTTATCCATCTTTTAGTCAGATGAATATTCAAGGAAATTTAAAGATAGAATTGCTATGTCTTACTTGCAGTCTTGGCATCTTGAATTGGTCTTGTCTGTCTGTCTGTCTGTCTAGCCAACCATTTGTCAGTTCCAAGAATCTTGCTAGCAAGACTGCTGAACACAGACAAATCAAACCTAGTAGACTTATTTGTATCTACCATATATACTTGCTTATCAGATAAGTCTAACTTCAAAATTGCACAGACCCAGATCTGCTGTCTGCCAGCCGATCTTGATCTGTGCAGTTTGTTTGAAGTAATCAGTAAAACAAAAAATATTAACTGGAATCTGCAAATGTATTATGAAATGGCAGAACAGGATCAATATTGTTTGCAGTTTGACGCAACTTATAAGCAAGTACATATTGTATTTGTAGATAATCAAATTTAATTTTCAGGTCATCACAAAAACTTTAATTTAATTTTACTTTTTAATTTTAATTTTAATTTTTTAATTTTAAATTTTAATTTTAATTTTACATGTTTTTTAAACATGGACTTTGACTTTTTGGGGCAAATTAATAGACATATACCACTTAAGTAGGCCAGTGATAGGTCATTCTCATTAAATCTCACCACCATTACAAAAAAATAGTATAACCTTTTTAAGAATTTATTCTCAAAACCTGTTGAACCAATTTTGATTAAATTTGATAAAAAGTATGCTGGCTTGTCAAATCTATACAAATAATTTTAATCCTGTTACCAAATATGGCCACCATTAACAAATTTTTTAAAAATCTTGAAAATATTCTTCATAAATTCCTCTCAAAAGAATTTTAATTTTGCTTTAATTAAGTCATTATGTCATAAATTAATTTCATGGGTCCAGCATCAAATAATACCACCATTACAAAAAAATGGAATAAATATATTTTTTAAAAAAATAGCTTCTGAAAAACAGCTTGACGGAATTCAACCAAGCTTGCTGAAAGCATCCTAGGTTAAATGGCCTTGAGTCTGTAAATGATGCCAATCAAATATGGCCACAATTAACTAAAGCTAGAATAAACTTAAATGACTACTTAAAAACTGCACAGTAGAAATAAACCAAATTTGATTGAAAGTATTTTGATATTAAGTGCTTTCTTTTGACTTGTGCAGAAAGGATGTCAATTTGACATTAAATATGGCCACTCAAAGGGAAAATCCTTAAAAGGACTTGTTCTCAAAATACAAGTTGCAGAATTTAATCAAATGTTGCAGCAAGCATTCTGGAATGAATTATAATTGCTTTTTACAAATAATGCCAATTTGGCAACAAATATGGCTGCCAACAGAATTTCATGAAACACGACAAAAGGTATCCTACTTTGAACGCTTTTCAGATGTATCAAATGTTGACATTATGAAATCAAATAAAGTTGCAGTTGGTAAAAGTTGAAAAAACATTTACACTGATTAATTTAAAAAAAACATGCTGACCAGAATTAGTCCAGCTTTAAGACAAAATGTTTGGACATATTGACCTTTGAATATTGGACAGAAGATGCTGGTGTGCAATAAACTAGGGATTAAATTACAAACAGTAGAAAAACCATGAAACAATCATTTCAGAACATATGCAATGAACAACAAGAAATTTCAACAGGAAGCATCCTGCTGACCCAGATTTCTAGGCCAACTTAGCCAGAGTCATCCCACTTGGGCTCCTTTTTATAACAGGTGCCCACTGAATATCAAGGGAGATAACTCCTATTTCTTACTATTCTTATTGCACAAAGTCATTGATCATCTCCCCTGTTAATTATACTCTGATACAGAATGAATCATTGTTTTATGTAAATTTTACTATTAAATATTCTTTTTTCAGGGATCTGGCACCTCAAAGCCAATATTTTATGATTGTAATGACACTGTTGAGCGCTTTCGTACACTAATTCCTGTACAGGAAGTGCAGGTGCGCACCGGGAAGGTTAGCGATATTGATGGACATTACTGGTGGGAACTTGTTCACCTCAAGAGTGAGACAGATGCCAAACCAGAGAGAGTCTACCAGTTCTGCAACAGGTTGGTGTGTTCTGGTCCCTTTACATTCAAAAGACAATAACGCTCTGATAAGAACTAGTTCGAAACTTGCTGGGTTTTGTTTAGGGGTGGGGTATGCTACTGCAGGGCCAAGACATTTTTATCACTATGTCTTTGGAGTACCTGAAAAGAAAAATATAAAAACAGAACTATGATAAGTGAGATGGGGAATTCACGGGACAAAATAATGTCAAAAGGGGTTGATACCATATATACTTATATATCAGCTCTAACTGCAAGCAATATAGATTCAGATTTGCTGATGGTTAATGTGCTAATAGATCAGGGATGATGTTGTTTACTAACAAGCTCCTTATATCTAGATCTGCATTATGTGTCAGCAGATCAGGGTCTATACAGTTTGCAGTTCAACCCAATTTCAAAGTGAGTATAGATGGGATATACTCTTCTCGTAAATGCATAAATGAAGTAGTGAATTGATTGTTTAAAAATTGGGAACATTATAACGAATTAATATTTTATATTCAAATTTTGAGTTGAATTACTTTTTTAAAAAACTGTCAATTGTCACCACTATTTGGCTATCATAAATTTAATATTAGCAGACAAATCATGTCCTCAGAAATAATAATAATAATAATAATAATAATAATAATAATAATAATAATAATAATAATAATAATAACAATAATAATAATAATAATAATAATAATAATAAGTATAATAATAATGATGATGATGATGATGAAATCAAACTTGTATAAACACAGCCTTCTGAAATAACCTGTCGCTTTTTTATGTTTCATATGAGCTGGCTTGACTTGGACATTTCTTTTCCATGCTTTTTCAGTACCTCAGAGGCCAAAACAGATTTCATGCGCATCATCCGACAAATCATTCGAGATTGTGTGCGAAAGATGACAATTCCAGGAGCCACTCATAATATGAGGTCAAATTACATTCCCTATGGAGGCAAGCGTCTTGAAGCCTTGTCACAAAATGCAAGGACTATAAGTAACAAACGGAAAGGTCATAAAAATAAGGATACCGAAAGGCATTCGATGGAATTTGAGGAGAAATTCAGAGTGTTGGAATGTGAATCGGCAATAAGGACAAGAAGTAGAACTGTGGGAGATTTGAATGACGTAAGTCAGGATGAGTTAGAGTCAGATGCATTCATTGCGGCTTCTGAACCACAAATTTCTCTTAGTAGTGCAAGTCCTAGTTCATCCAATTCAAATTTGAGTGGCTCTAGTCAAAGCGGGTCTTCTGCAAAATTGACATTTGCAAGTGCCAATCCTGTAAATCATCATACAAGAGCTCTACGGTTGTCAGAGAGCTCTCCTATTTGGAAACCAAGAAATGAGGCAAATCAGGGGAAAGTACTCCTGCATGGAGGAGAAAAGAGCAATGCACAATTGGTTTTGGTGCCTAATACTAAATTGCAGAAAGCATCAAAAACAATTGTCTTTAATCAAGATAGCTTTGAATTACAGCTTAAGGATACAGAATGCTGACATATGCTGTTTTTTTAAAAATTATTTATCCAGATGTTATATTATCAAAAATAATAGCATTTTTCTGTGATGGCTGGATAGGGCATATTGCTTTGTTACTTTCTGTCCATCAGGGTTCCCATGCTACTTGGAAATCTGGAAAAAGTCAGGAGAAATGATAATTCTTTTTCCTGACCATGAAAAGTCCTTGAATTTTGCAAATATTAATGAAAGTCAGGAAAAACCCAGGAATTTTAAACCACCACTTGAAGCCCGAAACAATCACGTAATTGAGTCATAACTAAACTGATCATGAGTTAAATTTATTGAGTTCTAACCAGGGTATTTGGATTGTGCAGTATGGATCATTTGGGTGCATGCACTCATAGATATTATAGACAGGGATGTGTGGATTTTAATAATTTACACAAGCTGCTTTTATAATGTCTACTTATTGCTCAGTAGATAAGTAATTTATCATGTACAATATATTTAAATGGCATTTAATTTCACAATTTTTAATTCACTTACATCCACTGAAAGAATACAAGTAATCTTTTTGTTATGCCCTCACTGTAGCCATGGAGTGAGAATATAGCGTCACCGTGTCCATCTGTCACATTACATTTTGATCCCACACATAAGAAACTTTAGTTTCCTCTAAATAACCTTTGAAGGACTTCATGAATTAAAGCCAAATTTCGCAGGAGTCTAAATATTTAGAAGACTTGTCAGATGATTTTTGCCGTTTTTCATCAAACTTTTACAGCATTGTGGTCAATATTTTGACCTTGCCCTTTCAATTTTGTTTGTGCTTGATAACTTTTGAAGGACTTGACAAAGAAATAAATGAAGAAAAGATTTTGATCATTTTTAATTTTACCAGTAAAATATTATGAAGTTGTGGTCCCTCTTTGACTTGAAACTTTGAATTTTTGTTAAGTAACTTTTTGAAGAATGGAATGGATTGTAGTCACGCCAAAGTCAAGTTTGATTCATACCATTTTGTGTCAGAATATACTAAGTAAATTCACCTTTTTGAATATGAGCTATGCTCTTCAGTTTTGTTTCTATTCAGCAACTATTGAAGGACTTAAGGTATTTCAGACTGAATTTCATGTGAGGCTATACATTGCAAAGACCCTGGCCAGGTTTGAATTTCACCATTGTGTCACATTTTTGGGTGAGTTATGGCTCCTGTTTGACTTAGCACTTTGTCCTTCAATTTCGTTTTCACTGAGTTGCTTTTGAATGAATTGTTGGAAGGAATGTATGTTTGATTTCGACTTTTCTTTGATCTTCACTTCATCATTTTTTAAGGACTTGAAACTAAGTTTATTATAAGGTTTTACATTAAGAACATCTAGGTCAAGTTTGATGCTTATTGTTGCCTGGCAAAATATTTTCTGGAGTTATTGGCCCTATTTAACCTTTAACCCTGAATACATCATGAATGCTGACACTCATGGGATTCATACCAAATGTCATCCGTGATGTATAAACACATTTCTGGTTATTAAATAAAGGTTAGGCATGGCATGGACTTGTTTTAATTTTAAATTCTCACTTGAGTATATGTCTGACAAAATTTCTCATTCTTTCAGGATGAGAAAAGACGTAATGATGAGGAAATTGTATAGTGGTACAATTGTATATCAGTTATGAGGTAATTTCTTGTTATTGGGACATGCAGCAGCTTTATTCCCAAGCTTACCATTTTTCCTGCATTTTATTTTGATCTTGGCATTGCTTCAGTGACACTGCATTTTGTCACAGCTAATGAGGAACTGATATCATTTCATGTCTTTATGGTGATGGCATGAATGCATGTAAGTTAATTTTTCTGCGGTAATGCAGCTTACTCTGTATGATCTGTCAACTTGATTATTTTTTAAACAGTCAATTTCTTCTTTTTTTTGTACACTCTTAGGTTTTGTTTGTATGTGCAACATTATTCATAACACTTGACTTAATTAGTTTTTTTGCATGATTTAAAAAATAAAGTTCTTGATAACTAATTATTAGTTTTTAGGGAGAGAAACAAAGTCATGTTTAAGAGAAAGAATACATAAAATATGCAACAAACATGCAACAAGAAAAAAAACTTTTTTAAAAATGTGAATATAAAGATAAAATATTTTAAATGTTCAGTCCATAATTTTCAAAAACTGGCTAATTATAATAGAGTAACACTAAGTTTTTGCTGAAGAATAGACTTTAAAATAAAAAGCTTAGCAAAGTTGACTGGATCTTATATTGTCATTTTGTTGGCTTTATTGTAATTTCATAATGCCTGCGCTGCTTAATACATCCCTGGAGAGGTTTTTTCAAAGAGTTTTCAGAACTTTACAGTATTTTCAAGGAATTTTTTTTTATTACATAAAGAGAGTTGAGCTCCTGTTTATCAGTAGATTTTATTACACAGCTCATTCCTAGTTGAGTCACATTTCTTATTGAATTAGTCCATTTCCAGGTGTGATTAATGTGCTACAACTGCAGAGGAACACTATTCCATCTTGGAACATCCAGCGTTATATGTCATTTGACCTATCCCATTTTATCTGACTTTATATTCATTAATTTTGAAAAATATTTTAATTTGAGAAGATATTGAATTGATAAAGTATTAACATATGTTTTCCCTTAGGTGAATTTAAGAATATAACAAACTTTTGAAATTCATTGACATTTAAAGGTAGTTACTTTTCAGGGTTATCCACTTAATTTAGAAATTTTTCAAGATCATTACTTTTCAAGGCTATCCACTCAGTTCAAAGATTTTTCAAGGTTACTTATTCAAGGCTATCCACTCAATTCAAGGATTTTTCAAGGTTACTTATTCAAGGCTATCCCCTCAATTCAAAGATTTTTCAAGGTTACTTATTCAAGGCTATCCCCTCAATTCAAGGATTTTTCAAGGCTGTTACTTATTAATGGCTATCCCCTCAATTCAAGGATTTTTCAAGGTCGTTACTTTTCAAGGCTATCCATCAAATCAATGACTTTTGAAGGGCATACAAATCTTGCTAAAAGACAGCAATATGAGGTTTGAATGAATAACTCAGACTAATTTAGTTAAATATTTAAAAAGTCTCTTTTGTGCCCTAGTTGTACAATAACTAGTGTTTAGTCAAAGAGGGGATATTTTATTTTGTACTTGTTGTTTATATACCTATCTGTTAAAGATATTTATAGAATTTCCTTTTACCTTTTTGGCACATTTTCCTTCTTGAAATGTTTTCCTCAGCATTTTCATGATAAATAATTTATTGTTTTAAATTGAATCCCTTATCCTGGTATTGTAATTGTTATTTTAATTGCAGATGTTATATGCTCAAACTTTGAATTAGAACAAATTACATTACAATTTAATACAAAATAATGCAGTTCTGATATTTTGCAGGTACTAAAGATAAAGTTGCTAACAATAATAAACATATTTTTCTGTCATATTTGTAGTTTATTTTGCAACAATGTATTATTTTGTTAGCAGAATAACTAGAAATTGAATTTTGTGGAATATCGGTCAATTATATGTCACAGAGTTGTATTACATATTTTTAATACTGTTATAAATAAGTTAAATGATATTTCAAAGACTTAACCAGTTTACAAAGGGAAAAATTACATGATACAAAATTGTACACAAGTTGCCTCCCTTTATATGGCTGCCTTTTAAACCACTATCAGATTTTGATTTGAGAACTTTGATATCACCACCTCATAAATGTTGGAGTTGATATAAAAATAGACTCCATCCCTGTGTCACACCTTCATTTCTGGAGCATAATTCGAATTCCACTCGTGCCATATGAAACTTAGTAGATGTATCGTATATACTCGCTTATACATTGAGTCAAGCTGTAGAGACCCAGATCTGTTATTGTTTAATGCACTGGCAGATCTGGGTCTTTGCAGAGTAATTGATAGAACAAACAATAAAGATCCTTAATGTCGGGTGCATTATGCTACAGCAGGATCTATGTTATTTGCAGTTTAGCTTGACTTATAAGTGAATGAATACAGTATTTGTCTGGCAGTCATTTTTTTTATAGGATTTTTACTCACCACACTCCTGGCATTTTCAAAAATGGGAATTTTAAAATTTTACAGGGCTTGATGAGAATAGTGTGAATAACACTTATAGTATGTTTCAACAAATAAATAACTTCTAATGAATAAAGATCCATCCTGAGTTATTTATCTTCATTTCTGGCAGAGCAACAGAGACCATGCATTATGGCAATGGAACCACGTAATATGTATTAAAACTCTAGGTAGAGTAAGAGACATTAGCACCAGATACCAAACACTGCATGTTGGGCATTGTATGCGATGTTCTCGCTAAGCTGCTCGTGCAGCTTGTTTGATGTCTTTGCGCAGCTAAATGTATTCTGCGCACAGAGATAATTCTTTTGATTTCTCGTGAACACAATTTGCGTAAAAAAATTGGCACAGTAGATTTTGCAGTCTGTTCAGTGGCCTTTGCTCGGCGCTCACTAGTGTACATGCCTTAGAGGGAATGTTGATTGTATGGCCTTGACAAGGACATCTGGTAAAAATGCTTTTGATAACTTGATAATCAAAAAAAGTGTCTCATTGCTTGACTGTGAAAGTCACACAATAAGCATTAGATCCTTAAGCTTTGTTAAAAGTACACAATCATACTTATTTTATTATGTTCACAGCAAATCAAATGTGTGATTAACACATACTTACTCATTTTTACAAGGGTTTTCATTCAATTTAACAGGAATTTTAGTGTTCCAGATATGTTGTCTTCTATTCATAATTCATCACTTTAAATATTTTTGTCATTCGCATGATTTGTCACAGGTAGATAATGATTACTTTGATGTTCATAGTATTTCCATACATTTGTTTGCCTTCCTTTTAGCTCACCTTGTTGTAATGCAAATTAAGTCTATGGCATGAACATTGTCCATTTTCCATTGCCTGTTATTTAAAATTTTTCATTTTAAATTGAAATATTTTCTGTTAGAGTTTCTTATTGAGATGAGTTATGTAATTATTGATTTCATTCAAGTTTTAAGTTTGTGTTTTCTTTTGTTTGGATGTCAGATGTCTTGAAATTCAGCAGCCAGATCTTCATCTGTGCCTTACAAGGAAGGAATTGGAGAGTTCTAATAGATCAACAATCACTTTCATAAATTTGACACAAAATTACATTATTTAATAATTATTAATTGTAAACCTTTAACTAATCAATTTTAACTAATGCATTCAGTTTCTATTTATGTTGGCATCCATGAATCTCCAGTTGCCTGTTTATATCATAAAATTTCTCAAAGTGTTTAAATATTTTGTTTAGTAGTAGACATGTGGTGATGCCATTTAAAAAGTTTTTAGGCACTGAGGATGTATTTCACTCTATTTGCATTGCATGCAAGTTTGGTAGTTTCGATGTTTTGCATTGCATATTGTTTGAATGTATTCCTGAAAGTTGAAATAAGTAAAAACTTCATTATTATATACATTATTTATAACATATTCACTCAAACTGTTATAGATGTAACATTCTGTTGTCTGATGCTTACAAATCAATACAGTCTGTAAAGTGAAGTGACTAATATTTGAGTCATTTAGCAGTTCCACCAATCATTTTCATTGCTCTCCCATCTCTGTCTCTTGTACTTTTGCAAATTTACCAATCTGTATTCAGGCCGTAAATAACATAAATACTTGCCTGTAAGTCAGTTCCAACTTCAAGCTACACAGACCCAGAGCCGTCATCATATAATGTGCTGGCAGATCTGGGTCTGTGAAGTTTGTTAGCAATATTAGGTAGACTAAACTACAACCCTGATCTGTGAGCATATTGTGTGATAACAGATCAGGATCTATGGTGGTGGTGCAGTTGGACTCAACATGTATATGAGTATAAATTGTACATGAAGTATTTTAACCTGTAATCAGCTATTTTGTGAAGAGAAAAGCAAATATAGATAAACAGATGCCAGAAGTTATAAATCAAGATATTTGAGATATATTCTTTATGAATGGTGACACCAGAATTGTTTTCTTACAATACATGAACATAATGTACCAATCTAACAAATATATATAGTGATATGGCATAAAAGTAATCCCTCTTAAACAGAAAATAACTTATAATTTCAATCAACAGAGATGATTAATGCTCATCTTGCGAGAGGATCTAGTGATTTATTAGTATAACCCTGTAGCCATAGTGCATCATGAGTCGGCCATCATTCAACAGTTGCTTGTTACCAGGTTTTGATCAAACTTGGAATGTGGACTTTTATCATCAAGTTCTCAGACTCATGAATAAGCAGGATCCATGCGTATTTATGACACGAGTTTGCATCTGATTGGCTGAGCTTGTTACCACTTTGGAGATCTTATTTCTGATCTGAATGAGATCAAACTTGTAATTTTGGCTTACATCATGAAGATATTGAAGTACTTCAATAATGAGTGAGAATTATCCATTGTATCAATATGATCCGGCATCAGATTGCCAGAGCTTTTTGCCAATTTCTGATTGGATTATATTTATCAAACTTGGTCAATATAGTAATGGGTTGAGCTTGTATCTGAATGGCTAAATGGGCTTTTATCATCAAGAGATAATAACAATTTTTTTATGAGATCTACACATGTTAATAAAGTGATCTTGCCTCTTATTGGCTAAACTTCTTACCACCTTCAAGACATTATTTCCTACAGTTTTTATCTGAATAGGCCAATATCAGTATGCTGCACCAACTTTATTATGATCAAAACCTATGAATGTTTTTGATGTACTTTTGCTTCTGATTGGCAGAGCTTCTCAACGCTATAGCAACAATATTTCAGCCTAGATTTGCATTAGACTTATTAAATACTCTTATATCAGACTGATTAAATAGTCTTATATCAGACTTATTAAATAATCTTATATCAGACTTATTAAATAGTCTTATGTCAGACTTATTAAATAATCTTATGTCAGACTTATTAAATAGTCTTGTCAGACTTATTAAATAATCCTATGTCAGACTTATTATATAGTCTTATGTCAGACTTATTAAATAATCTTATATCAGACTTATTAAATAGTCTTATATCAGACTTATTAAATAGTCTTATGTCAGACTTATTAAATAGTCTTATGTCAGACTTATTAAATAGTCTTATATCAGACTTATTATATAGTCTTATGTCAGACTTATTAAATAGTCTTATGTCAGACTTATTAAACAGTCTTATGTCAGACTTATTAAATAATCTTATATCAGACTTATTAAATAGTCTTATGTCAAGACTTATTAAATATTCTTATATCAGACTTATTATATAGTCTTATGTCAAGACTTATTAAATAGTCTTATATCAGACTTATTAAATAGTCTTATATCAGACCTATTAAATAGTCTTATGTCAGATTTATTAAATAGTCTTATATCAGACTTGTTAAAAAGTCTTATATTAGACTTGTTAAAAAGTCTTATGTCAGCCTAGATTTAGATCAGACTTGTTAAAAAGTCTTATGTCAGCCTAGATTTAGATCAGACTTGTTAAAAAGTCTTATTCAGCAAGATGATGGATGATATAAATCATGAAAAAGATTTACACATAGTAAAATTATATGCATAATGTGCGTCATAATACGGCAGTATACTCAACATTTATATATGGACAGTGTTATAACGAGGGAATGATGTATATAGATAATAGCCATATCATTCATTGAGTCTAGACTCATAATTTTAGTTTTAGTTTTACTTTACTCTACAGAAAGATAAACCGCTTATGGCAAAAAAGATTTCCCCAGTTCATGTTATCTGTTTCCATTCATATTCCATTCTGTTTCATCAGAATCTCAATATTAATTTGGGATTAAAACTGCATTTAAAAACTTATCCATTATTTATGAGATTAACTTGTCTTTTTCTGTTTATTTGTATAGTCATCAGTTTTTTAACCTCTCTTGACCTTGATCTGCCGAAATTATTTGACTCATTTTCACGATAGATTATTCCATTATTTGTACTCGTATGCATTGAGTGTTCCATTATTTTACTCATACTAGAGTGTTCCATTATTTTTACTCATATTCATGTTAGTGTTCCATTACTTTTACTCATATTCATGCTAGAGTGTTTCATTATTTTTACTCATATTCATGCTAGAGTGTTTCATTATTTTTACTCATATTCATGCCAGAGTGTTTCATTTTTTAAAACTCATATTCAGGCTAGAGTGTTCCATTATTTTTACTCATATTCATGCCAGAGTGTTTCATTTTTTAAAACTCATATTCATGCTAGAGTGTTCCATTATGTTTACTCATATTCATGCTAGAGTGTTCCATTATGTTTACTCATATTCATGCTAGAGTGTTCCATTATGTTTACTCATATTCATGCTAGAGTGTTCCATTATGTTTACTCATATTCATGCTAGAGTGTTCCATTATGTTTACTCATATTCATGCTATAGTATTCCTTTTGGAAGATCTTGATCCAGATTGCATTTGTTAAACAAATTATTTGTTTGCGAGTTTAGGTGTAACATTAGTTATATCCCCAATGTTAAAAAGAAAGTTGGATATATAAAATTGGTGTTAGTGCATTTATAAGAGTTTAACAAAATTTGGAGCAGTTGTAAATATTTGATAAAATTTTGCTTTTTAGGATACTGTAATTTCCCTTCATTTAGCTGTTAAGCACATATCCCACGATGTATGGTTTTTTCTAGGCATTTTCATTATGTGTTTTTTCTTGTATGTTGTTTCTTTCCCCCCCCCTAGAAAAAGCATGATCAGCATTTTTAAAATAAAACACACATGGAAAACTGATTTCTAACTATGCTATTACCAGTGTGTGTGTGTGTGTGTGTGTGTGTGTGTGTGTGTGTGTGTGTGTGTGTGTGTGTGTGTGTGTGTGTGTGTGTGTGTGTGTTTACATAAGTCACGGAGGGCCTGCATGTACATTTTTAACCTCTCAAGACTGAAACTTCAATAAACTGAATCATAAAAGGAAATGGTGGTTCTGGCTCTGCATTAGTTATTGTTTACTTTCAAACTATTTAAACTCAGTCAACCGAAAATCCTCTACTCTCAAAATTGAATTTATTTTTCTATCCCATATGCCAACGTAATGCTAAAATGAACCCAATAAAACTGAAACTCATTCAGAGCAAGTGGCCGGCCACTTTTGTAGTTTTTTTTTTCTGAATAAAAATATAGATTCGATAAAACCTGCCATCTGTGAATATCTTGATAGAATCTGAGGAGAGTTCCGTACTGTCGTATGCATGGTGTCAGATTGAAGTCGAATGAAATGATGCATACTCGTAATATGTATCAACCTGTTAACTTGAGCATACAATAAAATATTTTATTATAAAATATATGTAGTTTCTCAAGGATATCTGAGATGATCCAATAGTCAGCAGCTGTTAAATGTTAATGAAAGGAACAAGTGAACATCCTCGTTAATTCCATAAGATTCGTTTAGGTCAGTTGAGGCGTCAATCCCTTGGAGGGACTCTTTTTTTTTTTTTTTTACAATGCTAATTTTGTATATGCACGATATTTTTATAGCTGAATGGATCATTTTTAGAACTGTTATTGTGCTAACTGAGAAATGTATCCACCAGTATCACATGAATATTCGCATGTTACATGTAACCATCATCATTTTTTATGTTTGGTATCAATTTGTTTTTTCATACAAGTAAAGCATTTATTAGTAATACCTTAGTAAAGGTATATTATTTGATTATTTCAATGTATTTGACGTGGCTAGATCGAAAATAAATTGTTTTAACATTTGATTTTAATTTTATTCAATTTATTGATCATTTCAAATTGATGTATACTGACTACAGCATGGAAAATCTCGAGATAATGATTTGAAATTATCCGGGAGTTATGGAAATCAGAATTATCTTTGGATTATATAATGAACAATACTTTGTATTCTTATTTATAGAGTCCATAAACAGGGCCAACGGGGGGGGGGGGGGGGCGGGGCGGGGGGAATATATCTCCGGGGCCGTAGCCTGTAAGGGGACCTGGGCCGGGCAACACTTTTTGATTTTTTTTTAAAGAAAACATTTTGTTTGAATAAGAACTAGGAGATACCCAGATTTCGCTTAGCCCAGGGCCAGTGATCTCTCTCTACGGTCCTGTACATAAGCACTAGAATGTAACTCATTTTCCCTGCCAGTCTGTACTTCGTTGTGCAAGTTGGTATGTACTATTTTATTAAATGCAGAATGGTGCCGTAATTCCAAACCATCAAATTTGGCGCTATGTTTGGGATATGATTTGTAGAATGGGTTGGAATGAGGTATATTAATGATGGCAGAATAATATAATGTGTCTGTTATGTATTTGGCGCTATGTTTGGGATATGATTTGTAGAATGGGCTGGAATGAGGTATATTAATGATGGCAGAATAATATAATGCGTCTGTTATGTATTTGGCGCTATGTTTGGGATATGATTTGTAGAATGGGTTGGAATGAGGTATATTAATGATGGCAGAATAATATAATGCGTCTGTTATGTATTTGGCGCTATGTTTGGGATATGATTTGTAGAATGGGTTGGAATGAGGTATATTAATGATGGCAGAATAATATAATGCGTCTGTTATGTATTTGGCGCTATGTTTGGGATATGATTTGTAGAATGGGTTGGAATGAGGTATATTAATGATGGCAGAATAATATAATGCGTCTGTTATGTATTTGGCGCTATGTTTGGGATATGATTTGTAGAATGGGTTGGAATGAGGTATATTAATGATGGCAGAATAATATAATGCGTCTGTTCTGTATTTGGCGCTATGTTTGGGATATGATTTGTAGAATGGGTTGGAATGAGGTATATTAA
Organism: Unio pictorum; assembly: GCA_030141615.1. NCBI lineage: Eukaryota > Metazoa > Mollusca > Bivalvia > Unionida > Unionidae > Unio > Unio pictorum. Next base: position 2,981,107 of record JARLTB010000173.1, on the reverse strand, counting down.
TGATGGCAGAATAATATAATGCGTCTGTTCTGTATTTGGCGCTATGTTTGGGATATGATTTGTAGAATGGGTTGAAATGAGGTATATTAATGATGGCAGAATAATATAATGCGTCTGTTCTGTATTTGGCGCTATGTTTAGGATATGATTTGTAGAATGGGTTGGAATGAGGTATATTAATGATGGCAGAATAATATAATGCGTCTGTTCTGTATTTGGCGCTATGTTTGGGATATGATTTGTAGAATGGGTTGGAATGAGGTATATTAATGATGGCAGAATAATATAATGCGTCTGTTCTGTATTTGGCGCTATGTTTGGGATATGATTTGTAGAATGGGTTGGAATGAGGTATATTAATGATGGCAGAATAATATAATGCGTCTGTACTGTATTTCATGCTCCTTTTTTTTTTCTTTTCTTCGAAATTGCATAATTTGCTATTCTGATTAATTGAGAACTGTGGCAAACCTTTGCACATAAGCTGGATTGTACAATGGGTTTACAGTCAATTGATTCTGTCCTTTCTCATGACCACTTGCTTGCTTTTTGTTTTCTTTTGCAACGCATATCAAGCTTCAATTCTGTTTTGGAGTTGGCGTTGTTTACAACAACTCTGACCTACATTTGTATCAGGAGCAGACCTTAAACAAGATGTTGTGGCGGCGTTATTTTAGATTGCAGCACAATGGCTACAGATCTGATAGCAGACCAAGTCTTTCAATATTTATTCCTTAAAAAGCTTGGTGTAGTGGTACGTTTCCGTCAATGAAACCTTTGCAGAAAGCCTCAGATATTTCGAGAAATTTTTGCGATCTGCTCCATGATCTAGGTTCTATACGATTAAAGGTTTATCTGACCTTTGAACCGTCAGTTTGCTTGAATGACCTTCCAAGTATGTAAAGAAAAACATCACCAGGTGTTAAATGCAGAGTAGTTTAACGTTTCTACCAGATAATTTCTAATTGTCAATCGATATATTGATGTAAGCTTTTATTCGTATTTTAATTTGGAGATTCTCTTTTACAGATGACGAACCATCATCAGTTGATTCATGGGCAACTGTCTGACCATACAGAAGTATTCCATTTAAACCTCATATTGACCTTGACAGGGAATCTTTGGTCAAAATCCTTTACTTGGACTCTTGAAAAAGATAAATGAAAACTGAAAGATTACTTTATTATGACGATATTTCTCTAAGATTGAGTATCGATAACCCATATAATGTGAGGAATACATTCTATGAGTATAGTATGCAGTGGTTTCCGCGTATCATACTTATCACCTGATTAGTGTTGAATAGAAATTTTATACGACTCTGGAGGAAGTTCAACAAATATCTCCTGTATTCACACAGAGACTCCCGTATCTACATTCGGTATTCCCGAACATATTGTGAAGAAACAAAATCGTTTCAGTAAAAGTAAATTTTATATTATAACGGGCGCTATTCTCGACGTATGCACAGGTTCAAGATACAGTCAACATTCTAACACAATGGCGAAATGGTTATGGAGGATTGGTGCATTCTGAACAAGATTTCATTTAGTAATGGTGGCTCTGTAGTTAAGATGCTGGATTGGAAAATCATATGAGGGTTGTATTCCCATCATCACATTGATTGCCGTGTTGTGTCATTGGGCAAGACCTTTAGTTGAATTGACAAAATGTAATGATGTGTTGCAATGCCATAATCCGACACAATAAACTGACCCTTCCATATTATTTTATGTCAACTCGTCAATATTGTCTGGATAGTATTGAAGTATTTGACATGCCCCTTCAAAAGCATTTTCAAAGGGTTTTACGTTACTCAGCAGCGTCCAACCATATCTTGAACAGCCTTGGTCAAGTACTGTTGAAGAAATAGTTGTAAACTGTAACATAACATAGTTATCTAAAAAAAAAGGATGTTCTTGCCGAGACATTGCCAAATACTTCAGAAAGCTTTTATTTGAAAACGGCTTTTTTCCCCCTTTTGGGATTGGTTTTTGCACCGTTTTCTTAAAATTGTGAATACATTACAGCCAAGAGCATCATCCCCAGCTGTTTGCAAATATTGGCCTGACGAAGGTTGTCATTACAGGGAAGTACTACCAATATTCGTTTTCTTTATTCCTGTTTCTTCATCACATTTTTGTTAAGAATAGTGTTAATGTCTGCCTATTCAGTTATTCTATACAATGTTGGATTGTTTTAGTTTTATAAATTTTCAAATTTGATCTTTACAAACCCTAGATATTAACGTGCTATAACATTAACAGGTCTACCGACTGAAGACCGATTGTGCTACAACGGTGCAAGAAGGACACCCTTTACCGTTTGCTTTCTTTACATGTTCCTTATTGCAAACTGAATGTTGTATGTAAAAGGATGGTGTGAACTGAACAATAGTTAACATTTTTTTCATCTGGAGTCAGATTGCTTTGTGTACATTTGAGAACAAGAAGTAAAGACAGCTTTGTGAGAAGATGTAGAGAATTTGTTTATCTCCATGTAAGAACACGAAGTATATGGTGCTTTGTCTGCACGTGAGGACAACATGAACGGGTTACTTATTCTACATGCGAGGACAAGAAGTAAATAATTTACTGAACACTTGTGTTTTTCAGAGTGCAATATTCTGTTTGTTCGTTCACAAAAGAATTGTGTTCTATCGTTCGTGAAATAGACATGTTGTCCACATTGTCTTTATTGTGACAACTTCATCTTCATTAATTTTGTAAACAGAGGCATTTTCGCCATTTTATTTCACGACGCATCTACCAAAGAACAGTCGGGTGTAAAATACTATCCGACTCCATACATTTATTGATGCTGTATACAATGAAACGTAGCATGACCATTTCTAGTGCAGAGGACCATGCATTGTCACTGTCACAGAGGAGATCTGGTACTCTTGATTCAAGATGTGTCAAGCATATAAAAGTCATCACTTTTCCTCACAACTGAAGAGGCTTGAAAAAGGCAACATACTAAAGGATAAGAAAAATAAACTCACTTCTTCCAGTAAGGGAAATATTGTTTGAACTCTCACACGAATTTCAGACCGTACACGATAACATCGTAGAAGCGTGGGCGAGCTAGATATTAGTGCCACGATGGTAAGTCGAGGAATAAAGCTAACTGTTGTTTCAGGAGTTGTATTAATTTTCATCTCACATAATACGACATATCATACACGTACATTGTGTTTATGTGTTCTCTAATTACCGCTAAACACTGTTTTCTTTTTGTTATCATTAAATATAACTGGGAAAAAAATAAATGAAAGATTTCATCAGTCGTGTTTCCATTGTATATTTCTTCAGCGTCACTTCAACCGATGCAGACTTACAGAAGATCGCGATACATTCAAGGAGTCATAATACTTGTCATATTTATAATTCATTGCTTTTGCAAAAAGATGCATTGTATCCACTTTATTTCAGACACGTTGACTGTCTGAAGTTTAAACGTTCGCGAATATTGCACATCACTCTGATCGCTCCGGTGGCCTAGTGGTTAGAGCATCTGCCGCGGTAGCGGGTGATAGCGGGTTCGATCCCCGCCCGAGTCATACCAAAGACTTACAAAAATGGTACTAGCAGCTGTCTCGCTTTGCGCTCAGCATTATGAGGTTAGTGTTAGGACTGGTCGGCCTGGTGTCAGGATAATGTCACTGGGTAGGACATCATGCTACATGTCTGCGGCATGATGCCCCAGTGCTAGGCATCACTACAAACGGCCTCACTGCAGACATCGTAGCGAAATGACTGAAAAATTGTTAAAGCTACGTTAAAAATCCTAATCACACACACACACACACACACATCACTCGTAGTTCAGCGGACAGTCACATCACTCGTGCCTTGACAAATACTCAAAAAAGTCCAACAATATTGATACACTTCTCATTTATTGTGTTGAACGAACTTAGTACACGTGCAGTTTTCAATGATTTCATTACATTTTGCATCTCAGACAAGCAAGTGAATACCATTACTATAAGTGAATAATAAGTCAACGAAAAATCCAACATATCCGATTAATTTTATACTTTGCAACACGTTCTTTTGAGATATCATATGGAGAAAAAATATATCGTAAGTCTCGCCGCCATGTGTTACGAATGTATGGTAGGACCATATTGTCAATTGATAAAGTTATGTGACGGTGTTAATTGTTTTTCATGCAATCACAGTTGTAATTAGGGCACACTATTATGCATGAAATGTTTGAGATTTCTCTCATTTTTATTGTTTAATTATTGAGGCAACCTTTTATAGTCTTTATTTTTTTTAGACGTGCAAGTTTTCAACAGTAATGTGTAGGTTTATTGACGATTGCTTACAAGTCTTGTCAAACTGCCAACAACAAATATCCTTGGTCTACCATAGTACAACGCGGCTGCAGATCGGGGGTATATGTTGACTGTTCGACTGTTTACTCTTAACAAACTGAACCGCTCCGGTGGCCTAGTGGTTAGAGCGTCCGGCTCGGAAGCGGGAGGTCGTCGGTTCGATCCCCGGCCGAGTCATACCAAAGACTTACAAAAATGGTACTAACAGCTGCCTCGCTTGACGCTCAGCATTAAGAGGTTAGTGTTATGACTGGTCGGCCTGGTGTCAGGATAATGTGACTGGGTGAGACATCCTGCTACATGTCTGCGGCATGATGTCTCAGTGCTAGCCATCACTATAAACTGCCTCACTGCAGACATCGTAGCGATATGACTGAAAAATTGTTAAAAGCTACGTTAAAAATCCTAATCAAACAAACAAACTTAACAAACTGCACAGATTATGTATCGGCAGATTTGGGTCTGTGCAGTTTGCATGGGAGTTGACTGACGGTACTGCTTTGAAAATATAAACCATCCCTTGTCATGCAAAATCTTTAAAAGAAACATTCACGAAAATAATTGACGCTAAAGTGAAGTTTTTAAACTGCAGGGGTATTTTACTATGTCCGGTAATGATCAAAGTCAGACATTTCATTCCTGAACAAAATTACAGTAAACAAAGTTTTCGTGACAAGAAATAGACCGCCAAATCGTAATGTTGTGGCAGTAAATGAATATGAGCAACGCTACCCTGCCCTTCGTTCAATGCGTTTTACTTTTCTGTATAGCAATCAAAGAATACTATTTAATAATTTATAACTATAGTGTCTAACGGAAAAGGTACACATCCGTTTGCTTTCTCATGACTGTCTAAAAATTAAATTTTCTAAAATTGTTGAATTTCTAGACAACTATATAGCCCATCTCGACTTTTCATTTATTCTTGAAAATACTGCTGTATATTTTTTCTCAACAATTTCTCAATGTGTTGTAAAAAAAAGTTTCCTTTTTTAAGTAACGTACCAACAAGCACTTGGCACCATGTAACACAGGCGTTACTTGCTGGATTTAACAGAACACGAACATGATCTGATCGGTTGTAAACCTTTAGCTAGGCGATCATGGCGTGCACGTACTTCATGTGCTGATAGCCACCCGTTATATTCAGAGCCTCATATCTCCGTTCATTTGCCTGCAATGTTTGTACAGCACCAGATTATGTGCTGAGCATCATCTTTGGTCAGACCACCAAATTATTTTACTATATATTACCTACATGCATTTTTCCAATCTGAACTTGGACCAACGTTCCACTAGGATTCCTAGGAGTGACAGTGTCATTTATAGTTCATTAACACACACTTCAAGTTGTCAGGTGTTACCCTGTAATGTTTTGGATGACTATTGATCAAATCCTACTGAGTCACGTTTAAATATCTCAGTCAATGAAATCATATTTCCTGGCTATATTTCATATTTACTTTACATGTGTGCTTCCATCACGCTGCTTCCACAACCTCAATAAAAGGCATCTTAAAAACGAATGACTCCTTCCCGATCATTTTATGGTAAAAAATCAGTATTTGATAGGATTATTTCATAGTAAAAGGCACATCGAAACCACGTCTGTAAATTTAGATGTAACTAATTGGTTCAACACAAAGCCAGAAACATTTTATCTTGGTCTGACCCCATCTCTCTGCTCTTTATCCCACAGCCTGCAATGTCCGTACATCAATGGATTATGAAACAAGAGTGCCTTCTATGCTCTTTCTCCTATCGTGTGCAATGAATGTAACACGCGGGATTATGTACAGAATGTCATCTGTCTGCTCTTTCTACTATCGCCTGCAAAATAGATAGATAGATATTTTTCAGGCGATAGTAGAAAGAGCAGAGAGATGACATTCTGTACTTAATCCCGCGTGTGTGTATGTGTGTGTGTGTGTGTGTATATATATATATATATATATATATATATACATATATATATATATATATATATACACACACACACACACACACACACACACACACACACACACGAGATTATGCCTTTCATTAACCACTTTTGTTCAGTGGATATTAATGTCGGAACGATCACTTCGTATCGTAATATGCTTCCAGTTATCCTCCAGATTCATGTTTTTTGGTGTCAACCTGTCTCATGGCCATTCAACTAGTTGCTTTATCAGTGACACTGGGGACATGCCCCACCCCTCACCCCCCACCCCCACACGTGTGTTTTCTTCGTTGTTTAAGCTTTTTTTTTCTTCTCCCTTTTCACTGCCTTATTGTATTGTTAAGTATATATGTAGCGTTGCAGGGGTGAGCAAAACTCTCATAATAAAAGCACGAGCGCACGAGTCTACCTTGCTGGTGCGGGAAACCTGTCGTAAATTGCCAGTAGACGTAAATCTTTGGTGAACAGCGACGGCGATACTTCATTAATGGAAGCAATGCCTTTCTTCACGTTTTGTCAACTGGACTGTGATGTGACGGGTTATTATGCCGCCACTGTGGTAGGTGTGCTATGGTTGAGGTGGGGTGCTCCCAATATTTTATAAAACTGTTGCATGCCAAATCGTTCAAAATGGATGAGCTGGAGCAATCGTAGGGTGAGCTGGAACAATGATAGGGTGAACTGGAGCAATCGTAGGTTGAGCTTGGAGAGATCGTAGGGTGAAGTGGAGCAATCGTAGGGTTAGCTTGGAGCGATCGTGGGGTGAACTTGAGCAATGGTAGGGTGAGCTTGGAACGATCGTTGGTTGAGCTGGAGCAATCGTAGGGTGAACTGGAACAATCGTAGGGTGAGCTTGGAAGAATCGTAGGGTGAACTGGAGCAATCGTAGGGTGAGCATGGAGCGATCGTTGGGTGAGCTTGTATATAGATAATTAAACAAAATAAGAACATACTGACACTTGGATTGACATAAACTTTTAAAATAAATAAGGTTAGAAAGTTCAAATGGTCCAAATTTTGCATTAAGCCTTGCAATCAAACAGTGAAATAAAACTTGAAGAAAGAAAAACGTATTCTTATTTATGTAAACCTGGATGTTTTTAGGATGCCTATTAGTTTTAATTCTTCTTGCATTCCTCACGATGTGAAATAAAAGAATTGAGAATACTGATGGTTGATGAGTTTAAGTGAGACTTAAGTTATATCATTCTGATGGAGGACACTAAGTTTTAAATACAGTCTGATGGTAGAGCTTAAATTGCATAAATTTTGATGACAGAGACCAAGTTACATACATTCTTAAGGAAATAACACACCAGATTAACCTCAGCAAATTTTGAAGGCAGGTAATTGCCAGTTTGTATTTCATGTTTTCATGGTATAAATTTAGTTTCAGTAATAACAGAGCTACTTAATTGTTTTGACATGGCACATCCCAATGTTTTTACTATTCCCCCACTCAACCCTCACCTCCTGATGGTCCCCAAAACTATAACCTTATCACATGCAATCTGTGTACGAAGTTTTTGTGAATTCTCAACTGGCAATTCAGAAGGAAATATATTTACAGCTAGATGGATGGTATATGAATATCTCCTGTTCAAGTGTTGGGATAACAAATATAAGTTTGGACTGCTATGTATTTAATTTTAGGAGTGGGGTACATGACCAATTACACAAAATATCAGTAGGTGCCACATAATTAATTAACTACCCTTCTTTCTGCTGTCTTGTAAAGCACACGCTAGGTATAGATGTCACTATTCTGATGATATTATCCTTCTTGTCCACTAGAATTAAAATATTCCATGGAATATATGCTTATATCATCAAGATGTTTTTTTTTTAATGATGCACGGAATCCACACAATTAATGAGGTGATCAATCGTCAGTTTCACTGATATCAAGCTATTTAATTTTATGGCAAACAAGATTTTTGCATATTAATGAGGTGATGTTGCAGATGATCAAACTTGGTAAACAGGACTATCCATTAAGATCTTGATTTACTTTGATTATGAGTGAAATTCATGCGTATTATTTGATGTGGCCTTACATCTGACTGACTGAACTTGTTACCAATCTAGCAGCTACATTTCTGATCAGATTTTAATCTAGGTTATATTTTAATCAAGGTTATGAAATAGTTGAATATTAAGATGTTACACAAGTTTGATCAGGATCAAGAGCCATACATATTAATGAAGCAATCATTTATGTGATTGACTTTAATGACCACATTCTGGTTGGAGTTTGGTTTACCTTAAGCTTATATTATCTTTGACAGACAAATTTCTATAGTAAGTCAGATCAGCACATATTAATGACATACCTAGCATCTAATTCGCTGAGGTTGTTGACTTTCTTGATTCAGAGATCATATATGTCTGATCGAGTTCTATAAAACTCTGTGAATGGGTTGATGTAAAAAGGACATGGATGATTTCAATTATAAGCAGGAGTCTGTGCATATTATGTCATTATCTTTAGAACACATTTTTATGAAAATATGGTAAAGTGGGTAAAATTAAGATAATATGAAATTTCTGAGTGTTCACCTAGGTTGTGTTCTTTCATAAACCTACTTTGTGCAGTGGTCTCCTGTGAAGTCCACAATATCAGTCAACCAACTTGGGCCTCTTGCTTTTAATTTAGTTCAGAAATAGTTTTCTTGTCATCACAGACTTTACAAGTTGTGAATTGTCGATTCAGTTTAAAATGTGAAAATTGAGTGGTTTGTTGCAGACTAAAACAAGGTACTGTCTTAAAAACAAAATTTAAAAATAAGTTTCCTAGACAGCCCATAAATAATGGCCAAATAATATAGCTATCAAATGAGTGTGAATCTAGCGATGGGTAATTGGTATCAATTTATTCACAAGTACTTAGAGATTGGGCATGGTTATGGACTTGTCAAATAAAGTCAAAATATACAAAATTATTATCTGATCAGACACGAGTTTACATTCTATTATGGTGAGACCTTTGAGAAGATGGTGGTAGTTCGCCATAATAAACTTTATCAATGTTAAAGCTATCGGCAAGATAATGTCACTTTGTGTAGAATGTGTTTGGACAGTTTCTATTCAGGTAATCATGTTAAATAAGTTATATAGTTATGCCTTTCAGGGTTAACATTACTCTTTTGAATATGTATCATGATGTCATTACCCCAACCCCCAGGAAAGACTAGGAAAAAAAGATGTATATTTTGTCATTTCACATTTTTTTTTCTTCATTTGTCAGCCATTGCCTGTGCAGACATGAAAAGTTCAGTTATTACCTAAGTGGAAACTGACGGTTATGTTACCTGTTTATGACACTGCTTTGCAGTGACTTTTTGCGGCTCATTTTGACATTTTACCAAGAAAATTCCTATAGGATGTTTATTATTTACATTTTTGTGAGCTTTTCATATAGTCTTTTTCATTTGAAATAAAAATATAAATCTTACACAACTTAATCAAACTAACAACTCCAGGGGTGTAAATTGTGTGCGTTACCGCAGCACCATCTGGTACCCGTATATATACCCTACGATTGCTCTAGTTCACCCTGTGATTGCTCCAGATCGCTCCAAGCTCACCCTAAGATTGCTCAAGTTCACCCCACGATCGCTCCAAGCTCATCCTACGATCGCTCTAAGCTCACCTTACGATTGTTCCAGTTCACCCTACGATTGCTCCAGCTCACCCTACGATTGCTCCAGATCGCTTCAAGCTCACCCTAAGATTGCTCAAGTTCACCCCACGATCGCTCCAAGCTCATCCTACGATCGCTCTAAGCTCACCTTACGATTGTTCCAGTTCACCCTACGATTGCTCCACTACACCTTACTATCTTTCCAAACTCAACCTACGATTGCTCCAGTTCACCCTACCATTGCTCCAGTTCATCCTACGATCGCTCCAAGCTCACCCTATGATTGCTCCAGCTCACCCATTTTGAACGATTTGGCGTGCCATACTAAGCTGTAACACATAGGTGATAAGTCGCGCGATCTAACGCCTGACGATTCAGGATTTCGAGTCTTCCCTCTGGTTATGGTAGCCTTGCATAAAAGACCAACTGTTTAGACATTAGAACATGGGTTACAATAATACCTTAGTTTATACACGATATACACGACTTACTAACTGCGGCTCATCAAATGTGACGTGGACTATAACCATTGTGTGGAACAACGAGTTCCAAGATAACTGCACCCGATCAAGTCACATGTTGGGGGGGGGAGGAGGAGGCACAATTTGGTAAGGTCCCAGACTTTTCGCGAAAGGGTACCAAAGCAAACGTTTGTGTATTTCACAAGAAAAGTGTTGCGGAGGGAGGTTACATTCCAACAGGCCCTACTTTCCTCCAAAAGGTACCAAAGTTTAATTCTGTGTTCATTTACTTAAAGTGGGTATAATATACAATAAATATTCGCAACAATAAAACGATGGTCAATTTTCAAGTGACTAGTAACTGTAAAATTGTGTGTATCCGGAGCAGGACTCTATGTTCATGCTGCATTAAGCCATATATGGAGCAACGAGAAATCAAAACCAGATCTCTAGACGTCGATCAACGAAATCTTTGTACGTTGTTAACTTGAATTGTTCAACAAGCCCGTTTGATATTCCAAGCGCGGACTTTTACCTGTGCACGAATATGACAGCATTAACTTTAGGACTGTAAACATTGTAGCTTTGCTTTCGTTGATGTTGGCAATGTTGTCAAATATCCTTGTATTGTCTATATGTCTTCAGCAGGAGGGTATCAAACTGCTGTATTCGTCAATGTACAAGTTAACTACAAACTGTCGTACTCATCTATGTACAAGTTAATTACGAACTGCCGTATTGATCTATGTTGTCAGTCTCTGTTGTTTATTGACTGTTGAATTCATTCTTGAAACAAAATAAGAGACAGCCACTTTGATTGCATTACAAGTTGTGTATCGAAATCCGAGTTGTGTGCATAGCATTTATATATGGTACGGAGAGCCATCTCAATATTGTTAACAGAGCGGTGAACGCCAACGACGACCCCAAAGTGTGCAACTCTACGACTCCGAGAGGATGAATTCTGGACGAAAAGCACAAGCATATTATTGCGAATGTATGGTCTTAAAATCAGTCATAGAAAAGAGTGAGAAGCAATACGCTTTGCAAAATTCAACAATTAATTAATTTCTCTAGAACAACAAAGTATAAATGTAATTTAAAAAATGGTACATAAATTATTGCGAGTTAAATCCCAAATAATTATAGAATTACAAGTCCTAACGATTAAAATTTTGAACAAATTTAGCGGAAATCCAAATTAAATCCAACACCGGAATCGTTCATGTGCTTGTGGTGGCCCGGGTAGTGGTGATCTAAAAACAATCATTTTTTGGATCACAATAATAAAATTCAAGTTTATGTCCTTACTTGAAATATAACTATAATTCAAGTCTCTCTTTCCAAGAATATTTTTGTCACTTTGTATTTCAAGAGAAGAATTTCTTGAATTAAGTCATCTGAATAAATAAATTCCATCCAAAATAAAATACTGGACACATCAATAATAAAACTGAATCTGATATCTTAACAGCACTAATGGATAATTTATAGAAAAACAAGATTATATAGTCTTTTACTTTATCTCCGGTCACAATTAACATTTTCTTTATTTGAAAAAAACACCTCATAAACATAAATTTTCCAGAAGGCCCCTTTTATTTACAAAATAAAATCTTAACTATAATTAGAAATGTATTACTATGTAAAATGTAGTAAACAACTAGCAAACCAGGCATTTCATGGGGAATTTTTAAAGTTCTAGATTCAGAATGCAATAAACATGTTTACTACAAAACCAAAATCAGTGATTCAGATCAGTTAGAAAATTAGGCAAAGACAAAGTCCAAAGTATAATTATCCATTGCATATAATGGATATATATATATATATATATATATATATATATATATATATATATATATATATATATATATATATATATTGTTACGTGCTTAGGCTCGAATAAGCAGCAACACAGAAAGAGTGAAAACTAACAAGCTTGTATAAATTGAACAATGAATTTATTAAGTACAATTATTTTCATAAAATAAATAAACTTACGGTTTTAGAGAATCAAATCCAACAAATATAGAATTCACAAAATAATCCACTAATGGAATTGCAAGTCCTGATAAATAAATGTTCTAATAGTTCCAGGTTCGAATCTTGACGATGTAATTCAAAATGGCTGACAATGTCACATGATGCAGTTCTTGTTTAATTATCATCCAAATGAATTATGAGCACATGTTTTCTCTTCCAAATAGATAATAAATCCTCTTTCTTCAATGAATTGACACAAAGTCCAGAACAAAATAATAAAAATCATAACTCAAACATGAATACACAACTGTTCATTTTAAAGCCCAAAATTCTACTGAACCTCTATTCAGTAATAATGAAATAAACAAGCCAATGTGAGCCTGTTTACAACTAGAGTCTAGGTCAACCTGAATTTTCTAGAAAAAATCTCCCAATTAATGAATATTAAACCCTAAATGACAAATTTGGATTTAACAATAAAAAATAAATAAATTAAATCCAATAGCCGTAACACCTTCCCCCATAAAATAAAAAGAAAGGTTTATATGACAAAACTTTCTTTTTATCACAAACCAATTTACATCTGAGGTTAAAAAACTAGTATAAATTACACAATATAATAAATTATACACGGGAAAGAGCGTCTGCAATTATATTATCAAGAAATAGCCTCAACCGTTTAACTTGTCCATATCCCACAAAATGTCCTAAGAAAACCACTCTATCAGGGCAGAACTCACTTTTAAATAAATTAACAGTCAGACATGCATTAGTGAGTCTGTCAAAAAATTTTCTAATTGTTGCTAGATGTTCTCTCCAGGTGTCGTTGTAGATGATGACGTCACAATTTTCTAGACCAGTGATGATCATTTTTATGAGACGTTGAAATGGACTTTCTTTATATTGGTAGAGTCCTTCTGGAGTCACAATGTTGAGTTTTCCTTTGCTCTTTCCGTAGTGGAATCTGCCAAAATCCTTTCAGAAGGTCAAAATTTGGTGACATACTTGGCATTCCCAATTTATCAATATAATAGTCAATTCTTGGCAATGGGAATGAATCTGTTTTTGTCACTCTGTTCACCTTCCTTTAATCAGTGCACATACGGAAAGTTTTATCTGGTTTTGAAACAAGTATGCATGGTGAACTCCAATCACTTTTACTGGGCTTGATAAAATCATTCTCCAGCAAATATTGAATTTCCTTTTTCAAGAATTCCTGTTTGAGTGGACTCGTCCAGCATGGATGCTGTTTGGAATTTTCAATTTCAACGTCATGAAAATTTTGTTTGTCCTTGTAAGAATATCTGGACATAAGTGCTCATATAATAATAATAACTTTCAGTTCATTTCTTTCTTGTACTTGCAAATGTAAAAGTTTCTGGTCTAGATTTTTCATAATTTTTGAATTCCAACAATTCGTCGCTCCAATATCAGTTGAATCCTGATGATATTTCTTCACTATGTGGGACAGGTACCACTAAATTAATTATATATTTAACATGGCTATCTCTTTCAATATACTGGTACTCCTATAATTTATTTAGATCTCAGGAGCACTAATACTATAATTTAACTAATTCATTTTCTTCCTAACTTTGTAAGGGCCGTAATATCTAATTTGAAGAAAAGTAAGAAGAATGAACAAGAGTAACACAACTCCATTATCAGACTCAAAAGTTCTCTCCCTTGTAGTTCTTTCAACCCATAGTTTCATTTTTAACTTGAATTGCTGAATTAGGCATTCATTCATAACTTGCTGGAAAATTCCAAACATGAAGTTTGAACCTTGATCAAACTGAATAGATTTGGGAAGGCCATACTGAGTAAAAAACTTTATCAAAGCTTTTACTGTAGTTTTAAATTTTATATTCCTCAACGGAATAGCCTCTGGAAACCTTGTTGACGCACACATTATGACCAACAGGTATTGGTTATCCGACTTGGCCTTAGGTAAGGGATCTACACAATCTACCATAATTCTACCAAATGATTTATCAAAGGCAGGAATAGGTTGCAGATGAGCCTTAGGTATCTTCTGATTGGTTTTTCCTACCATTTGACAAGTATGACAAGATCTACAGTATTTGGCAACATCACTTTTGACTTTTGGCCAATAGAAATGAGTCAAGATCTTGTGATACATTTTATTAATCCCTAAATGACCAGCCAAAGGAGTTTCATGGGCCAAATTAAGTATTTCCTGTCTGTAAGGTTCTGGAACTACTATTTGATAGTTCACTGACCACTCATCACCAACAGATACCTCGGAAGGTCTCCATTTTCTCATAAGAATTCCATTTTTAATGAAATAACAGACAGGAACTTCAGTGACTTCAGTCTCATTTATGACCGTTTGAAAAAAACAGGAGATCTCAGGATCTTTTTTCCTGTTCGACGACAAGTAACTGTCGTTTATCACCTTGATTAGGAGAATGAGTTGTTAAAAGAGGATCACTATGATCAATACCTTCTGATTGATCTAAACCAAGAGTAAAAGTGACCTCATCAAAAACCTGACCTTTACAAGCGTCAGTTGAAGGAATGCTGCATTATGTAACATCATTTTCAAAATCATCACCCTGATTAGAATAAAGAGAATGAGTTGCCAAAAGAGGATCACTATGATCAATACCTTCTGATTGATCCAAACAAGAAGTAAATGTGACCTCATCAAAAGCCTGACCTGTACATATGTCAGCCAAGGGAATACTGCCCGTTTCAACTTCATTCTCAAGAAATTTCTTTGCCATAGCTCTAGTAACTGTACAAGCTTGAAATATATCAGGGACTTCTTTTTCAATTGGATCAACTTTCTGATCCAAATTAGGCTTGTCAGTTACAAGTGGATTAACCACAATCTTGTCCCCAGCTAAGTCGTTGCCTAGCAATAAATCAATCCCCTCTACGGGTAAAACCGAGACCGTTCCGATTGTCACAGGTCCTGATACCAAGTCTGATGACAAATTTACACAATGGAGAGGAACATTAACAACGCCGCACTCTACTCTCTGAATAAGAACACTTTCATTATAAGAAGACTTCTCAGAAAAAGGAAAAGTACCTGACAATAAAAGACTATGAGAAGCTTCTGTGTCCCTTAAAATTTTAATAGGGGTGGGATTGGCTGAATCGCCCAAGAGTGATATAGAACCCTTCGATATGAATGGATCATACTTCTCCATATCAAAATCAGACTGGGATTTATTAGACCCAACAAATGTATTGCTTTCAATACATGACTGTGACCTTGGCCTCTTGTAAATAAGAGCATTTGGAACAGGCCTGTCTTGATTCTGATGCCTATTTTTCAATTTGTAGCAATCAGAAATAACGTGTCCTTTTTTCTTGCAAAGTTACACGTCGGAAGAGACAAGGATCTAGAATCAAACTTCTCTGAAGTCTGATTTTTGAAAGTTGTGTTAGTTTGAGTTTTAGAAGGGCTTGAATTAGGCGGAAATTCTTTTCTGCCTGAAAATTGTTGAGTAGAAGTCTTGTTAACAAAAGAAACTTTATGTGTCAAAGAATATTCGTCAGCAGCTCGAGCAGCATTTTCCAAGGTTTCAATCTGATGCTCCTCAAGATAAGTTTTAACATCACTATGAACACAGTTTTTGAACTCTTCAATTCATATAATTTGCTTGAGATTTTGATAATCTTGCTCGACTTTCTTGGCTAAACACCATCTATCAAACAACTGCTCTTTTTGTCTAGCAAATTCGACATGAGTTTGTCCAGCTTCTTTTCTATAATTTCTAAATTTTTGCCTATAAGCTTCAGGGACTAACTCATAACCTCTTAAAATGCATTCTTTAACTAATAATCACTGCTTTGCTGAACAGACAGTGAAGTGTAAATCTCACTAGCCTTACCAGTAATTACACATTTTAGTAACTGAGTCCAATTCTCTCTTGGCCACTTTAAATTTTCTGCAACTTTTTCAAAAAGAATGAAATATTTTTCTACTTCTTTTTCTTTGAAAGGGGGCACTAATCTAATATTCCTTGCTAAATCAAAATTTTGATTTGAAGTATGATGGTGATTCTCACTTGCCAGCTCTAATTCTTTCATTTTACACTGATATTCCCTTTCTTCCTTCTCTCTCTCTCTCGTTCAATTTGTTTTTCTTGTAACCTTTCCTGTCTTTCTCTCTCCTCTTTTTCAAATTGTAATTGTTTTTCCTTCTCCCTTTCCTGAAATTCCAGCTTCTTCAACTCTAATTCTCTCTCTCTCTCTCTCTCTCTCTCTCTCTCTCTCTCAATCCGCATCTGCTCTTTTTGTAATTCAATTAGCCATTCTTTCTCCTCTTTCTCTCTATCATATTGTAATTGCTTTTCTTTCTCTCTTTCCTGTCTCTCTTTCTCCTTTTCCTGAAATTCCATTTTATTAAATTCTAATTCACTCTCTCTTTGAAATTCCAGCTTCTTCAACTCTAATTCCATCTTGAATTTTAATTCTAATTCCTTCAATTTAATGTCAGAGTCTGGTGTAGACTTACTGACTGGAATCAAAGCACTTTGTTCCAAAAGATCCTGTTCTACCAAATACTGGACCAAAATCATTTTGATATCTTGTTTCGTTAATGAAGCCTTAACTTCAGAAAGATCGTATTTTCTGGCAAGTTGAACCAACTCGTCTTTTTTGAAAAGATCTAATTGCTCCTGGGTAGGATTAGAAAGAAATATTTCTACCTTAGATGTCATTTTAATACAAGCGTGTCAGTCTCACTAAAGATTTAAAATTGTCAAAAACTAGGGGAAATTCAAATTTAAATTCAAATTTATCTCAAATCTCAATCCGGACGATAGCCACCAATTCTGTTACGTGCTTAGGCTCGAATAAGCAGCAACACAGAAAGAGTGAAAACTAACAAGCTTGTATAAATTGAACAATGAATTTATTAAGTACAATTATTTTCATAAAATAAATAAACTTACGGTTTTAGAGAATCAAATCCAACAAATATAGAATTCACAAAATAATCCACTAATGGAATTGCAAGTCCTGATAAATAAATGTTCTAATAGTTCCAGGTTCGAATCTTGACGAAGTAATCCAAAATGGCTGACAATGTCACATGATGCAGTTCTTGTTTAATTATCATCCAAATGAATTATGAGCATATGTTTTCTCCTCCAAATAGATAATAAATCCTCTTTCTTCAATGAATTGACTCAAAGTCCAGAACAAAATAATAAAAATCATAACTCAAACATGAATACACAACTGTTCATTTTAAAGCCCAAAATTCTACTGAACCTCTATTCAGTAATAATGAAATAAACAAGCCAAGGTGAGCCTGTTTACAACTAGAGTCTAGGTCAACCTGAATTTTCTAGAAAAAAATCTCCCAATTAATGAATATTAAACCCTAAATGACAAATTTGGATTTGACAATAAAAAATAAATAAATTAAATCCAATAGCCGTAACACCTTCCCCCATAAAATAAAAAGAAAGGTTTATATGACAAAACTTTCTTTTTATCACAAACCAATTTACATCTGAGGTTAAAAAACTAGTATAAATTACACAATATAATAAATTATACACGGGAAAGAGCGTCTGCAATTATATTATCAAGAAATAGCCTCAACCGTTTAACTTGTCCATATCCCACAAAATGTCCTAAGAAAACCACTCTATCAGGGCAGAACTCACTTTTAAATAAATTAACAGTCAGACATGCATTAGTGAGTCTGTCAAAGAATTTTCTAATTGTTGCTAGATGTTCTCTCCAGGTGTCGTTGTAGATGATGACGTCACAATTTTCTAGACCAGTGATGATCATTTTTATGAGACGTTGAAATGGACTTTCTTATATTGGTAGAGTCCATTTGGAGTCACAATGTTGAGTTTTCCTTTGCTCTTTCCGTAGTGGAATCTGCCAAAATCCTTTCAGAAGGTCAAAATTTGGTGACATACTTGGCATTCCCAATTTATCAATATAATAGTCAATTCTTGGCAATGGGAATGAATCTGTTTTTTTCACTCTGTTCACCTTCCTTTAATCCGTGCACATACGGAAAGTTTTATCTGGTTTTGAAACAAGTATGCATGGTGAACTCCAATCACTTTTACTGGGCTTGATAAAATCATTCTCCAGCAAATATTGAATTTCCTTTTTCAAGAATTCCTGTTTGAGTGGACTCGTCCAGCATGGATGCTGTTTGGAATTTTCAATTTCAACGTCATGAAAATTTTGTTTGTCCTTGTAAGAATATCTGGACATAAGTGCTCATATAATAATAATAACTTTCAGTTCATTTCTTTCTTGTACTTGCAAATGTAAAAGTTTCTGGTCTAGATTTTTCATAATTTTTGAATTCCAACAATTCGTCGCTCCAATATCAGTTGAATCCTGATGATATTCCTTCACTATGTGGGACAGGTACCACTAAATTAATTATATATTTAACATGGCTATCTCTTTCAATATACTGGTACTCCTATAATTTATTTAGATCTCAGGAGCACTAATACTATAATTTAACTAATTCATTTTCTTCCTAACTTTGTAAGGGCCGTAATATCTAATTTGAAGAAAAGTAAGAAGAATGAACAAGAGTAACACAACTCCATTATCAGACTCAAAAGTTCTCTCCCTTGTAGTTCTTTCAACCCATAGTTTCATTTTTAACTTGAATTGCTGAATTAGGCATTCATTCATAACTTGCTGGAAAATTCCAGACATGAAGTTTGAACCTTGATCAAACTGAATAGATTTGGGAAGGCCATACTGAGTAAAAAACTTTATCAAAGCTTTTACTGTAGTTTTAAATTTTATATTCCTCAACGGAATAGCCTCTGGAAACCTTGTTGACGCACACATTATGACCAACAGGTATTGGTTATCCGACTTGGCCTTAGGTAAGGGATCTACACAATCTACCATAATTCTACCAAATGATTTATCAAAGGCAGGAATAGGTTGCAGATGAGCCTTAGGTACCTTCTGGTTGGTTTTTCCTACCATTTGACAAGTATAACAAGATCTACAGTATTTGGCAACATCACTTTTGACTTTTGGCCAATAGAAATGAGTCAAGATCTTGTGATACATTTTATTAATCCCTAAATGACCAGCCAAAGGAGTTTCATGGGCCAAATTAAGTATTTCCTGTCTGTAAGGTTCTGGAACTACTATTTGATAGTTCACTGACCACTCATCACCAACAGGTACCTCGGAAGGTCTCCATTTTCTCATAAGAATTCCATTTTTAATGAAAAAACAGACAGGAACTTCAGTGACTTCAGTCTCATTTATGACCGTTTGAAAAAAAACAGGAGATCTCAGGATCTTTTTCCTGTTCGACGACAAGTAACTGTCGTTTATCACCTTGATTAGGAGAATGAGTTGTTAAAAGAGGATCACTATGATCAATACCTTCTGATTGATCTAAACCAAGAGTAAAAGTGACCTCATCAAAAACCTGACCTTTACAAGCGTCAGTTGAAGGAATGCTGCATTATGTAACATCATTTTCAAAATCATCACCCTGATTAGAATAAAGAGAATGAGTTGCTAAAAGAGGATCACTATGATCAATACTTTCTGATTGATCCAAACAAGAAGTAAATGTGACCTCATCAAAAGCCTGACCTGTACATATGTCAGCCAAGGGAATACTGCCCGTTTCAACTTCATTCTCAAGAAATTTCTTTGCCATAGCTCTAGTAACTGTACAAGCTTGAAATATATCAGGGACTTCTTTTTCAATTGGATCAACTTTCTGATCCAAATTAGGCTTGTCAGTTACAAGTGGATTAACCACAATCTTGTCCCCAGCTAAGTCGTTGCCTAGCAATAAATCAATCCCCTCTACGGGTAAAACCGAGACCGTTCCGATTGTCACAGGTCCTGATACCAAGTCTGATGACAAATTTACACAATGGAGAGGAACATTAACAACGCCGCACTCTACTCCCTGAATAAGAACACTTTCATTATAAGAAGACTTCTCAGAAAAAGGAAAAGTATCTGACAATAAAAGACTATGAGAAGCTTCTGTGTCCCTTAAAATTTTAATAGGGGTGGGATTGGCTGAATCGCCCAAGAGTGATATAGAACCCTTCGATATGAATGGATCATACTTCTCCATATCAAAATCAGACTGAGATTTATTAGACCCAACAAATGTATTGCTTTCAATACATGACTGTGACCTTGACCTCTTGTAAATAAGAGCATTTGGAACAGGCCTGTCTTGATTCTGATGCCTATTTTTCAATTTGTAGCAATCAGAAATAACGTGTCCTTTTTTCTTGCAAAGTTACACGTGGAAAAGACAAGGATCTAGAATCAAACTTCTCTGAAGTCTGATTTTTGAAAGTTGTGTTAGTTTGAGTTTTAGAAGGGCTTGAATTAGGCGGAAATTCTTTTCTGCCAGAAAATTGTTAAGTAGAAGTCTTGTTAACAAAAGAAACTTTATGTGTCAAAGAATATTCGTCAGCAGCTCGAGCAGCATTTTCCAAGGTTTCAATCTGATGCTCATCAAGATAAGTTTAAACATCATTATGGACACAGTTTTTGAACTCTTCAATTCATATAATTTGCTTGAGATTTTGATAATCTTGCTCGACTTTCTTGGCTAAACACCATCTATCAAACAACTGCTCTTTTTGTCTAGCAAATTCGACATGAGTTTGTCCAGCTTCTTTTCTATAATTTCTAAATTTTTGCCTATAAGCTTCAGGGACTAACTCATAACCTCTTAAAATGCATTCTTTAACTAATAATCACTGCTTTGCTGAACAGACAGTGAAGTGTAAATCTCACTAGCCTTACCAGTAATTACACATTTTAGTAACTGAGTCCAATTCTCTCTTGGCCACTTTAAATTTTCTGCAACTTTTTCAAAAAGAATGAAATATTTTTCTACTTCTTTTTCTTTGAAAGGGGGCACTAATCTAATATTCCTTGCTAAATCAAAATTTTGATTTGAAGTATGATGGTGATTCTCACTTGCCAGCTCTAATTCTTTCATTTTACACTGATATTCCCTTTCTTCCTTCTCTCTCTCTCGTTCAATTTGTTTTTCTTGTAACCTTTCCTGTCTTTCTCTCTCCTCTTTTTCAAATTGTAATTGTTTTTCCTTCTCCCTTTCCTGAAATTCCAGCTTCTTCAACTCTAATTCTCTCTCTCTCTCTCTCTCTCTCTCTCTCTCTCTCTCTCTCTCTCTCTCTCTCTCAATCCGCATCTGCTCTTTTTGTAATTCAATTAGCCATTCTTTCTCCTCTTTCTCTCTATCATATTGTAATTGCTTTTCTTTCTCTCTTTCCTGTCTCTCTTTCTCCTTTTCCTGAAATTCCATTTTATTAAATTCTAATTCACTCTCTCTTTGAAATTCCAGCTTCTTCAACTCTAATTCCATCTTGAATTTTAATTCTAATTCCTTCAATTTAATGTCAGAGTCTGGTGTAGACTTACTGATTGGAATCAAAGCACTTTGTTCCAAAGGATCCTGTTCTACCAAATACTGGACCAAAATCTTTTTGATATCTTGTTTCGTTAATGAAGCCTTAACTTCAGAAAGATCGTATTTTCTGGCAAGTTGAACCAACTCGTCTTTTTTGAAAAGATCTAATTGCTCCTGGGTAGGATTAGAAAGAAATATTTCTACCTTAGATGTCATTTTAATACAAGCGTGTCAGTCTCACTAAAGATTTAAAATTTTCAAAAACTAGGGGAAATTCAAATTTAAATTCAAATTTATCTCAAATCTCAATCCGGACGATAGCCACCAATTCTGTTACGTGCTTAGGCTCGAATAAGCATCAACACAGAAAGAGTGAAAACTAACAAGCTTGTATAAATTGAACAATGAATTTATTAAGTACAATTATTTTCATAAAATAAATAAACTTACGGTTTTAGAGAATCAAATCCAACAAATATAGAATTCACAAAATAATCCACTAATGGAATTGCAAGTCCTGATAAATAAATGTTCTAATAGTTCCAGGTTCGAATCTTGACGATGAAATCCAAAATGGCTGACAATGTCACATGATGCAGTTCTTGTTTAATTATCATCCAAATGAATTATGAGCATATGTTTTCTCTTCCAAATAGATAATAAATCCTCTTTCTTCAATGAATTGACACAAAGTCCAGAACAAAATAATAAAAATCATAACTCAAACATGAATACACAACTGTTCATTTTAAAGCCCAAAATTCTACTGAACCTCTATTCAGTAATAATGAAATAAACAAGCCAAGGTGAGCCTGTTTACAACTAGAGTCTAGGTCAACCTGAATTTTCTAGAAAAAAATCTCCCAATTAATGAATATTAAACCCTAAATGACAAATTTGGATTTAACAATAAAAAATAAATAAATTAAATCCAATAGCCGTAACACCTTCCCCCATAAAATAAAAAGAAAGGTTTATATGACAAAACTTTCTTTTTATCACAAACCAATTTACATCTGAGGTTAAAAAACTAGTATAAATTACACAATATAATAAATTATACACGGGAAAGAGCGTCTGCAATTATATTATCAAGAAATAGCCTCAACCGTTTAACTTGTCCATATCCCACAAAATGTCCTAAGAAAACCACTCTATCAGGGCAGAACTCACTTTTAAATAAATTAACAGTCAGACATGCATTAGTGAGTCTGTCAAAAAATTTTCTAATTGTTGCTAGATGTTCTCTCCAGGTGTCGTTGTAGATGATGACGTCACAATTTTCTAGACCAGTGATGATCATTTTTATGAGACGTTGAAATGGACTTTCTTTATATTGGTAGAGTCCTTCTGGAGTCACAATGTTGAGTTTTCCTTTGCTCTTTCCGTAGTGGAATCTGCCAAAATCCTTTCAGAAGGTCAAAATTTGGTGACATACTTGGCATTCCCAATTTATCAATATAATAGTCAATTCTTGGCAATGGGAATGAATCTGTTTTTATCACTCTGTTCACCTTCCTTTAATCAGTGCACATACGGAAAGTTTTATCTGGTTTTGAAACAAGTATGCATGGTGAACTCCAATCACTTTTACTGGGCTTGATAAAATCATTCTCCAGCAAATATTGAATTTCCTTTTTCAAGAATTCCTGTTTGAGTGGACTCGTCCAGCATGGATGCTGTTTGGAATTTTCAATTTCAACGTCATGAAAATTTTGTTTGTCCTTGTAAGAATATCTGGACATAAGTGCTCATATAATAATAATAACTTTCAGTTCATTTCTTTCTTGTACTTGCAAATGTAAAAGTTTCTGGTCTAGATTTTTCATAATTTTTGAATTCCAACAATTCGTCGCTCCAATATCAGTTGAATCCTGATGATATTTCTTCACTATGTGGGACAGGTACCACTAAATTAATTATATATTTAACATGGCTATCTCTTTCAATATACTGGTACTCCTATAATTTATTTAGATCTCAGGAGCACTAATACTATAATTTAACTAATTCATTTTCTTCCTAACTTTGTAAGGGCCGTAATATCTAATTTGAAGAAAAGTAAGAAGAATGAACAAGAGTAACACAACTCCATTATCAGACTCAAAAGTTCTCTCCCTTGTAGTTCTTTCAACCCATAGTTTCATTTTTAACTTGAATTGCTGAATTAGGCATTCATTCATAACTTGCTGGAAAATTCCAAACATGAAGTTTGAACCTTGATCAAACTGAATAGATTTGGGAAGGCCATACTGAGTAAAAAACTTTATCAAAGCTTTTACTGTAGTTTTAAATTTTATATTCCTCAACGGAATAGCCTCTGGAAACCTTGTTGACGCACACATTATGACCAACAGGTATTGGTTATCCGACTTGGCCTTAGGTAAGGGATCTACACAATCTACCATAATTCTACCAAATGATTTATCAAAGGCAGGAATAGGTTGCAGATGAGCCTTAGGTATCTTCTGATTGGTTTTTCCTACCATTTGACAAGTATGACAAGATCTACAGTATTTGGCAACATCACTTTTGACTTTTGGCCAATAGAAATGAGTCAAGATCTTGTGATACATTTTATTAATCCCTAAATGACCAGCCAAAGGAGTTTCATGGGCCAAATTAAGTATTTCCTGTCTGTAAGGTTCTGGAACTACTATTTGATAGTTCACTGACCACTCATCACCAACAGATACCTCGGAAGGTCTCCATTTTCTCATAAGAATTCCATTTTTAATGAAATAACAGACAGGAACTTCAGTGACTTCAGTCTCATTTATGACCGTTTGAAAAAAACAGGAGATCTCAGGATCTTTTTTCCTGTTCGACGACAAGTAACTGTCGTTTATCACCTTGATTAGGAGAATGAGTTGTTAAAAGAGGATCACTATGATCAATACCTTCTGATTGATCTAAACCAAGAGTAAAAGTGACCTCATCAAAAACCTGACCTTTACAAGCGTCAGTTGAAGGAATGCTGCATTATGTAACATCATTTTCAAAATCATCACCCTGATTAGAATAAAGAGAATGAGTTGCCAAAAGAGGATCACTATGATCAATACCTTCTGATTGATCCAAACAAGAAGTAAATGTGACCTCATCAAAAGCCTGACCTGTACATATGTCAGCCAAGGGAATACTGCCCGTTTCAACTTCATTCTCAAGAAATTTCTTTGCCATAGCTCTAGTAACTGTACAAGCTTGAAATATATCAGGGACTTCTTTTTCAATTGGATCAACTTTCTGATCCAAATTAGGCTTGTCAGTTACAAGTGGATTAACCACAATCTTGTCCCCAGCTAAGTCGTTGCCTAGCAATAAATCAATCCCCTCTACGGGTAAAACCGAGACCGTTCCGATTGTCACAGGTCCTGATACCAAGTCTGATGACAAATTTACACAATGGAGAGGAACATTAACAACGCCGCACTCTACTCTCTGAATAAGAACACTTTCATTATAAGAAGACTTCTCAGAAAAAGGAAAAGTACCTGACAATAAAAGACTATGAGAAGCTTCTGTGTCCCTTAAAATTTTAATAGGGGTGGGATTGGCTGAATCGCCCAAGAGTGATATAGAACCCTTCGATATGAATGGATCATACTTCTCCATATCAAAATCAGACTGGGATTTATTAGACCCAACAAATGTATTGCTTTCAATACATGACTGTGACCTTGGCCTCTTGTAAATAAGAGCATTTGGAACAGGCCTGTCTTGATTCTGATGCCTATTTTTCAATTTGTAGCAATCAGAAATAACGTGTCCTTTTTTCTTGCAAAGTTACACGTCGGAAGAGACAAGGATCTAGAATCAAACTTCTCTGAAGTCTGATTTTTGAAAGTTGTGTTAGTTTGAGTTTTAGAAGGGCTTGAATTAGGCGGAAATTCTTTTCTGCCTGAAAATTGTTGAGTAGAAGTCTTGTTAACAAAAGAAACTTTATGTGTCAAAGAATATTCGTCAGCAGCTCGAGCAGCATTTTCCAAGGTTTCAATCTGATGCTCCTCAAGATAAGTTTTAACATCACTATGAACACAGTTTTTGAACTCTTCAATTCATATAATTTGCTTGAGATTTTGATAATCTTGCTCGACTTTCTTGGCTAAACACCATCTATCAAACAACTGCTCTTTTTGTCTAGCAAATTCGACATGAGTTTGTCCAGCTTCTTTTCTATAATTTCTAAATTTTTGCCTATAAGCTTCAGGGACTAACTCATAACCTCTTAAAATGCATTCTTTAACTAATAATCACTGCTTTGCTGAACAGACAGTGAAGTGTAAATCTCACTAGCCTTACCAGTAATTACACATTTTAGTAACTGAGTCCAATTCTCTCTTGGCCACTTTAAATTTTCTGCAACTTTTTCAAAAAGAATGAAATATTTTTCTACTTCTTTTTCTTTGAAAGGGGGCACTAATCTAATATTCCTTGCTAAATCAAAATTTTGATTTGAAGTATGATGGTGATTCTCACTTGCCAGCTCTAATTCTTTCATTTTACACTGATATTCCCTTTCTTCCTTCTCTCTCTCTCTCGTTCAATTTGTTTTTCTTGTAACCTTTCCTGTCTTTCTCTTTCCTCTTTTTCAAATTGTAATTGTTTTTCCTTCTCCCTTTCCTGAAATTCCAGCTTCTTCAACTCTAATTCTCTCTCTCTCTCTCTCTCTCTCTCTCTCTCTCTCAATCCGCATCTGCTCTTTTTGTAATTCAATTAGCCATTCTTTCTCCTCTTTCTCTCTATCATATTGTAATTGCTTTTCTTTCTCTCTTTCCTGTCTCTCTTTCTCCTTTTCCTGAAATTCCATTTTATTAAATTCTAATTCACTCTCTCTTTGAAATTCCAGCTTCTTCAACTCTAATTCCATCTTGAATTTTAATTCTAATTCCTTCAATTTAATGTCAGAGTCTGGTGTAGACTTACTGACTGGAATCAAAGCACTTTGTTCCAAAAGATCCTGTTCTACCAAATACTGGACCAAAATCATTTTGATATCTTGTTTCGTTAATGAAGCCTTAACTTCAGAAAGATCGTATTTTCTGGCAAGTTGAACCAACTCGTCTTTTTTGAAAAGATCTAATTGCTCCTGGGTAGGATTAGAAAGAAATATTTCTACCTTAGATGTCATTTTAATACAAGCGTGTCAGTCTCACTAAAGATTTAAAATTGTCAAAAACTAGGGGAAATTCAAATTTAAATTCAAATTTATCTCAAATCTCAATCCGGACGATAGCCACCAATTCTGTTACGTGCTTAGGCTCGAATAAGCAGCAACACAGAAAGAGTGAAAACTAACAAGCTTGTATAAATTGAACAATGAATTTATTAAGTACAATTATTTTCATAAAATAAATAAACTTACGGTTTTAGAGAATCAAATCCAACAAATATAGAATTCACAAAATAATCCACTAATGGAATTGCAAGTCCTGATAAATAAATGTTCTAATAGTTCCAGGTTCGAATCTTGACGAAGTAATCCAAAATGGCTGACAATGTCACATGATGCAGTTCTTGTTTAATTATCATCCAAATGAATTATGAGCATATGTTTTCTCCTCCAAATAGATAATAAATCCTCTTTCTTCAATGAATTGACTCAAAGTCCAGAACAAAATAATAAAAATCATAACTCAAACATGAATACACAACTGTTCATTTTAAAGCCCAAAATTCTACTGAACCTCTATTCAGTAATAATGAAATAAACAAGCCAAGGTGAGCCTGTTTACAACTAGAGTCTAGGTCAACCTGAATTTTCTAGAAAAAAATCTCCCAATTAATGAATATTAAACCCTAAATGACAAATTTGGATTTGACAATAAAAAATAAATAAATTAAATCCAATAGCCGTAACACCTTCCCCCATAAAATAAAAAGAAAGGTTTATATGACAAAACTTTCTTTTTATCACAAACCAATTTACATCTGAGGTTAAAAAACTAGTATAAATTACACAATATAATAAATTATACACGGGAAAGAGCGTCTGCAATTATATTATCAAGAAATAGCCTCAACCGTTTAACTTGTCCATATCCCACAAAATGTCCTAAGAAAACCACTCTATCAGGGCAGAACTCACTTTTAAATAAATTAACAGTCAGACATGCATTAGTGAGTCTGTCAAAGAATTTTCTAATTGTTGCTAGATGTTCTCTCCAGGTGTCGTTGTAGATGATGACGTCACAATTTTCTAGACCAGTGATGATCATTTTTATGAGACGTTGAAATGGACTTTCTTATATTGGTAGAGTCCATTTGGAGTCACAATGTTGAGTTTTCCTTTGCTCTTTCCGTAGTGGAATCTGCCAAAATCCTTTCAGAAGGTCAAAATTTGGTGACATACTTGGCATTCCCAATTTATCAATATAATAGTCAATTCTTGGCAATGGGAATGAATCTGTTTTTTTCACTCTGTTCACCTTCCTTTAATCCGTGCACATACGGAAAGTTTTATCTGGTTTTGAAACAAGTATGCATGGTGAACTCCAATCACTTTTACTGGGCTTGATAAAATCATTCTCCAGCAAATATTGAATTTCCTTTTTCAAGAATTCCTGTTTGAGTGGACTCGTCCAGCATGGATGCTGTTTGGAATTTTCAATTTCAACGTCATGAAAATTTTGTTTGTCCTTGTAAGAATATCTGGACATAAGTGCTCATATAATAATAATAACTTTCAGTTCATTTCTTTCTTGTACTTGCAAATGTAAAAGTTTCTGGTCTAGATTTTTCATAATTTTTGAATTCCAACAATTCGTCGCTCCAATATCAGTTGAATCCTGATGATATTCCTTCACTATGTGGGACAGGTACCACTAAATTAATTATATATTTAACATGGCTATCTCTTTCAATATACTGGTACTCCTATAATTTATTTAGATCTCAGGAGCACTAATACTATAATTTAACTAATTCATTTTCTTCCTAACTTTGTAAGGGCCGTAATATCTAATTTGAAGAAAAGTAAGAAGAATGAACAAGAGTAACACAACTCCATTATCAGACTCAAAAGTTCTCTCCCTTGTAGTTCTTTCAACCCATAGTTTCATTTTTAACTTGAATTGCTGAATTAGGCATTCATTCATAACTTGCTGGAAAATTCCAGACATGAAGTTTGAACCTTGATCAAACTGAATAGATTTGGGAAGGCCATACTGAGTAAAAAACTTTATCAAAGCTTTTACTGTAGTTTTAAATTTTATATTCCTCAACGGAATAGCCTCTGGAAACCTTGTTGACGCACACATTATGACCAACAGGTATTGGTTATCCGACTTGGCCTTAGGTAAGGGATCTACACAATCTACCATAATTCTACCAAATGATTTATCAAAGGCAGGAATAGGTTGCAGATGAGCCTTAGGTACCTTCTGGTTGGTTTTTCCTACCATTTGACAAGTATAACAAGATCTACAGTATTTGGCAACATCACTTTTGACTTTTGGCCAATAGAAATGAGTCAAGATCTTGTGATACATTTT
This sequence comes from Unio pictorum, assembly GCA_030141615.1. Classification (NCBI taxonomy): domain Eukaryota; kingdom Metazoa; phylum Mollusca; class Bivalvia; order Unionida; family Unionidae; genus Unio; species Unio pictorum. The sequence continues at coordinate 2,951,819 of JARLTB010000173.1, read as the reverse complement.
ATTAATCCCTAAATGACCAGCCAAAGGAGTTTCATGGGCCAAATTAAGTATTTCCTGTCTGTAAGGTTCTGGAACTACTATTTGATAGTTCACTGACCACTCATCACCAACAGGTACCTCGGAAGGTCTCCATTTTCTCATAAGAATTCCATTTTTAATGAAAAAACAGACAGGAACTTCAGTGACTTCAGTCTCATTTATGACCGTTTGAAAAAAAACAGGAGATCTCAGGATCTTTTTCCTGTTCGACGACAAGTAACTGTCGTTTATCACCTTGATTAGGAGAATGAGTTGTTAAAAGAGGATCACTATGATCAATACCTTCTGATTGATCTAAACCAAGAGTAAAAGTGACCTCATCAAAAACCTGACCTTTACAAGCGTCAGTTGAAGGAATGCTGCATTATGTAACATCATTTTCAAAATCATCACCCTGATTAGAATAAAGAGAATGAGTTGCTAAAAGAGGATCACTATGATCAATACTTTCTGATTGATCCAAACAAGAAGTAAATGTGACCTCATCAAAAGCCTGACCTGTACATATGTCAGCCAAGGGAATACTGCCCGTTTCAACTTCATTCTCAAGAAATTTCTTTGCCATAGCTCTAGTAACTGTACAAGCTTGAAATATATCAGGGACTTCTTTTTCAATTGGATCAACTTTCTGATCCAAATTAGGCTTGTCAGTTACAAGTGGATTAACCACAATCTTGTCCCCAGCTAAGTCGTTGCCTAGCAATAAATCAATCCCCTCTACGGGTAAAACCGAGACCGTTCCGATTGTCACAGGTCCTGATACCAAGTCTGATGACAAATTTACACAATGGAGAGGAACATTAACAACGCCGCACTCTACTCCCTGAATAAGAACACTTTCATTATAAGAAGACTTCTCAGAAAAAGGAAAAGTATCTGACAATAAAAGACTATGAGAAGCTTCTGTGTCCCTTAAAATTTTAATAGGGGTGGGATTGGCTGAATCGCCCAAGAGTGATATAGAACCCTTCGATATGAATGGATCATACTTCTCCATATCAAAATCAGACTGAGATTTATTAGACCCAACAAATGTATTGCTTTCAATACATGACTGTGACCTTGACCTCTTGTAAATAAGAGCATTTGGAACAGGCCTGTCTTGATTCTGATGCCTATTTTTCAATTTGTAGCAATCAGAAATAACGTGTCCTTTTTTCTTGCAAAGTTACACGTCGGAAAAGACAAGGATCTAGAATCAAACTTCTCTGAAGTCTGATTTTTGAAAGTTGTGTTAGTTTGAGTTTTAGAAGGGCTTGAATTAGGCGGAAATTCTTTTCTGCCAGAAAATTGTTAAGTAGAAGTCTTGTTAACAAAAGAAACTTTATGTGTCAAAGAATATTCGTCAGCAGCTCGAGCAGCATTTTCCAAGGTTTCAATCTGATGCTCATCAAGATAAGTTTAAACATCATTATGGACACAGTTTTTGAACTCTTCAATTCATATAATTTGCTTGAGATTTTGATAATCTTGCTCGACTTTCTTGGCTAAACACCATCTATCAAACAACTGCTCTTTTTGTCTAGCAAATTCGACATGAGTTTGTCCAGCTTCTTTTCTATAATTTCTAAATTTTTGCCTATAAGCTTCAGGGACTAACTCATAACCTCTTAAAATGCATTCTTTAACTAATAATCACTGCTTTGCTGAACAGACAGTGAAGTGTAAATCTCACTAGCCTTACCAGTAATTACACATTTTAGTAACTGAGTCCAATTCTCTCTTGGCCACTTTAAATTTTCTGCAACTTTTTCAAAAAGAATGAAATATTTTTCTACTTCTTTTTCTTTGAAAGGGGGCACTAATCTAATATTCCTTGCTAAATCAAAATTTTGATTTGAAGTATGATGGTGATTCTCACTTGCCAGCTCTAATTCTTTCATTTTACACTGATATTCCCTTTCTTCCTTCTCTCTCTCTCGTTCAATTTGTTTTTCTTGTAACCTTTCCTGTCTTTCTCTCTCCTCTTTTTCAAATTGTAATTGTTTTTCCTTCTCCCTTTCCTGAAATTCCAGCTTCTTCAACTCTAATTCTCTCTCTCTCTCTCTCTCTCTCTCTCTCTCTCTCTCTCTCTCTCTCTCTCTCTCTCTCTCTCTCAATCCGCATCTGCTCTTTTTGTAATTCAATTAGCCATTCTTTCTCCTCTTTCTCTCTATCATATTGTAATTGCTTTTCTTTCTCTCTTTCCTGTCTCTCTTTCTCCTTTTCCTGAAATTCCATTTTATTAAATTCTAATTCACTCTCTCTTTGAAATTCCAGCTTCTTCAACTCTAATTCCATCTTGAATTTTAATTCTAATTCCTTCAATTTAATGTCAGAGTCTGGTGTAGACTTACTGATTGGAATCAAAGCACTTTGTTCCAAAGGATCCTGTTCTACCAAATACTGGACCAAAATCTTTTTGATATCTTGTTTCGTTAATGAAGCCTTAACTTCAGAAAGATCGTATTTTCTGGCAAGTTGAACCAACTCGTCTTTTTTGAAAAGATCTAATTGCTCCTGGGTAGGATTAGAAAGAAATATTTCTACCTTAGATGTCATTTTAATACAAGCGTGTCAGTCTCACTAAAGATTTAAAATTTTCAAAAACTAGGGGAAATTCAAATTTAAATTCAAATTTATCTCAAATCTCAATCCGGACGATAGCCACCAATTCTGTTACGTGCTTAGGCTCGAATAAGCATCAACACAGAAAGAGTGAAAACTAACAAGCTTGTATAAATTGAACAATGAATTTATTAAGTACAATTATTTTCATAAAATAAATAAACTTACGGTTTTAGAGAATCAAATCCAACAAATATAGAATTCACAAAATAATCCACTAATGGAATTGCAAGTCCTGATAAATAAATGTTCTAATAGTTCCAGGTTCGAATCTTGACGATGTAATCCAAAATGGCTGACAATGTCACATGATGCAGTTCTTGTTTAATTATCATCCAAATGAATTATGAGCATATGTTTTCTCTTCCAAATAGATAATAAATCCTCTTTCTTCAATGAATTGACACAAAGTCCAGAACAAAATAATAAAAATCATAACTCAAACATGAATACACAACTGTTCATTTTAAAGCCCAAAATTCTACTGAACCTCTATTCAGTAATAATGAAATAAACAAGCCAAGGTGAGCCTGTTTACAACTAGAGTCTAGGTCAACCTGAATTTTCTAGAAAAAAATCTCCCAATTAATGAATATTAAACCCTAAATGACAAATTTGGATTTAACAATAAAAAATAAATAAATTAAATCCAATAGCCGTAACACCTTCCCCCATAAAATAAAAAGAAAGGTTTATATGACAAAACTTTCTTTTTATCACAAACCAATTTACATCTGAGGTTAAAAAACTAGTATAAATTACACAATATAATAAATTATACACGGGAAAGAGCGTCTGCAATTATATTATCAAAAAATAGCCTCAACCGTTTAACTTGTCCATATCCCACAAAATGTCCTAAGAAAACCACTCTATCAGGGCAGAACTCACTTTTAAATAAATTAACAGTCAGACATGCATTAGTGAGTCTGTCAAAATATTTTCTAATTGTTGCTAGATGTTCTCTCCAGGTGTTGTTGTAGATGATGACGTCACAATTTTCTAGACCAGTGATGATCATTTTTATGAGACGTTGAAATGGACTTTCTTTATATTGGTAGAGTCCTTCTGGAGTCACAATGTTGAGTTTTCCTTCGCTCTTTCCGTAGTGGAATCTGCCAAAATCCTTTCAGAAGGTCAAAATTTGGTGACATACTTGGCATTCCCAATTTATCAATATAATAGTCAATTCTTGGTAATGAGAATGAATCTGTTTTTGTCACTCTGTTCACCTTCCTTTAATCAGTGCACATACGGAAAGTTTTATCTGGTTTTGAAACAAGTATGCATGGTGAACTCCAATCACTTTTACTGGGCTTGATAAAATCATTCTCCAGCAAATATTGAATTTCCTTTTTCAAGAATTCCTGTTTGAGTGGACTCGTCCAGCATGGATGCTGTTTGGAATTTTCAATTTCAACGTCATGAAAATTTTGTTTGTCCTTGTAAGAATATCTGGACATAAGTGCTCATATAATAATAATAACTTTCAGTTCATTTCTTTCTTGTACTTGCAAATGTAAAAGTTTCTGGTCTAGATTTTTCATAATTTTTGAATTCCAACAATTCGTCGCTCCAATATCAGTTGAATCCTGATGATATTCCTTCACTATGTGGGACAGGTACCACTAAATTAATTATATATTTAACATGGCTATCTCTTTCAATATACTGGTACTCCTATAATTTATTTAGATCTCAGGAGCACTAATACTATAATTTAACTAATTCATTTTCTTCCTAACTTTGTAAGGGCCGTAATATCTAATTTGAAGAAAAGTAAGAAGAATGAACAAGAGTAACACAACTCCATTATCAGACTCAAAAGTTCTCTCCCTTGTAGTTCTTTCAACCCATAGTTTCATTTTTAACTTGAATTGCTGAATTAGGCATTCATTCATAACTTGCTGGAAAATTCCAGACATGAAGTTTGAACCTTGATCAAACTGAATAGATTTGGGAAGGCCATACTGAGTAAAAAACTTTATCAAAGCTTTTACTGTAGTTTTAAATTTTATATTCCTCAACGGAATAGCCTCTGGAAACCTTGTTGACGCACACATTATGACCAACAGGTATTGGTTATCCGACTTGGCCTTAGGTAAGGGATCTACACAATCTACCATAATTCTACCAAATGATTTATCAAAGGCAGGAATAGGTTGCAGATGAGCCTTAGGTACCTTCTGGTTGGTTTTTCCTACCATTTGACAAGTATAACAAGATCTACAGTATTTGGCAACATCACTTTTGACTTTTGGCCAATAGAAATGAGTCAAGATCTTGTGATACATTTTATTAATCCCTAAATGACCAGCCAAAGGAGTTTCATGGGCCAAATTAAGTATTTCCTGTCTGTAAGGTTCTGGAACTACTATTTGATAGTTCACTGACCACTCATCACCAACAGGTACCTCGGAAGGTCTCCATTTTCTCATAAGAATTCCATTTTTAATGAAAAAACAGACAGGAACTTCAGTGACTTCAGTCTCATTTATGACCGTTTGAAAAAAACAGGAGATCTCAGGATCTTTTTCCTGTTCGACGACAAGTAACTGTCGTTTATCACCTTGATTAGGAGAATGAGTTGTTAAAAGAGGATCACTATGATCAATACCTTCTGATTGATCTAAACCAAGAGTAAAAGTGACCTCATCAAAAACCTGACCTTTACAAGCGTCAGTTGAAGGAATGCTGCATTATGTAACATCATTTTCAAAATCATCACCCTGATTAGAATAAAGAGAATGAGTTGCTAAAAGAGGATCACTATGATCAATACTTTCTGATTGATCCAAACAAGAAGTAAATGTGACCTCATCAAAAGCCTGACCTGTACATATGTCAGCCAAGGGAATACTGCCCGTTTCAACTTCATTCTCAAGAAATTTCTTTGCCATAGCTCTAGTAACTGTACAAGCTTGAAATATATCAGGGACTTCTTTTTCAATTGGATCAACTTTCTGATCCAAATTAGGCTTGTCAGTTACAAGTGGATTAACCACAATCTTGTCCCCAGCTAAGTCGTTGCCTAGCAATAAATCAATCCCCTCTACGGGTAAAACCGAGACCGTTCCGATTGTCACAGGTCCTGATACCAAGTCTGATGACAAATTTACACAATGGAGAGGAACATTAACAACGCCGCACTCTACTCCCTGAATAAGAACACTTTCATTATAAGAAGACTTCTCAGAAAAAGGAAAAGTATCTGACAATAAAAGACTATGAGAAGCTTCTGTGTCCCTTAAAATTTTAATAGGGGTGGGATTGGCTGAATCGCCCAAGAGTGATATAGAACCCTTCGATATGAATGGATCATACTTCTCCATATCAAAATCAGACTGGGATTTATTAGACCCAACAAATGTATTGCTTTCAATACATGACTGTGACCTTGACCTCTTGTAAATAAGAGCATTTGGAACAGGCCTGTCTTGATTCTGATGCCTATTTTTCAATTTGTAGCAATCAGAAATAACGTGTCCTTTTTTCTTGCAAAGTTACACGTCGGAAGAGACAAGGATCTAGAATCAAACTTCTCTGAAGTCTGATTTTTGAAAGTTGTGTTAGTTTGAGTTTTAGAAGGGCTTGAATTAGGCGGAAATTCTTTTCTGCCAGAAAATTGTTAAGTAGAAGTCTTGTTAACAAAAGAAACTTTATGTGTCAAAGAATATTCGTCAGCAGCTCGAGCAGCATTTTCCAAGGTTTCAATCTGATGCTCATCAAGATAAGTTTAAACATCATTATGGACACAGTTTTTGAACTCTTCAATTCATATAATTTGCTTGAGATTTTGATAATCTTGCTCGACTTTCTTGGCTAAACACCATCTATCAAACAACTGCTCTTTTTGTCTAGCAAATTCGACATGAGTTTGTCCAGCTTCTTTTCTATAATTTCTAAATTTTTGCCTATAAGCTTCAGGGACTAACTCATAACCTCTTAAAATGCATTCTTTAACTAATAATCACTGCTTTGCTGAACAGACAGTGAAGTGTAAATCTCACTAGCCTTACCAGTAATTACACATTGTAGTAACTGAGTCCAATTCTCTCTTGGCCACTTTAAATTTTCTGCAACTTTTTCAAAAAGAATGAAATATTTTTCTACTTCTTTTTCTTTGAAAGGGGGCACTAATCTAATATTCCTTGCTAAATCAAAATTTTGATTTGAAGTATGATGGTGATTCTCACTTGCCAGCTCTAATTCTTTCATTTTACACTGATATTCCCTTTCTTCCTTCTCTCTCTCTCGTTCAATTTGTTTTTCTTGTAACCTTTCCTGTCTTTCTCTCTCCTCTTTTTCAAATTGTAATTGTTTTTCCTTCTCCCTTTCCTGAAATTCCAGCTTCTTCAACTCTAATTCTCTCTCTCTCTCTCTCTCTCTCTCTCTCTCTCTCTCTCTCTCTCTCTCTCTCTCTCTCAATCCGCATCTGCTCTTTTTGTAATTCAATTAGCCATTCTTTCTCCTCTTTCTCTCTATCATATTGTAATTGCTTTTCTTTCTCTCTTTCCTGTCTCTCTTTCTCCTTTTCCTGAAATTCCAGTTTTTTTAATTCTAATTCACTCTCTCTTTGAAATTCCAGCTTCTTCAACTCTAATTCCATCTTGAATTTTAATTCTAATTCCTTCAATTTAATGTCAGAGTCTGGTGTAGACTTACTGACTGGAATCAAAGCACCAAAGGATCCTGTTCTACCAAATACTGGACCAAAATCTTTTTGATATCTTGTTTCGTTAAAGAAGCCTTAACTTCAGAAAGATCGTATTTTCTGGCAAGTTGAACCAACTCGTCTTTTTTTAAAAGATCTAATTGCTCCTGGGTAGGATTAGAAAGAAATATTTCTACCTTAGATGTCATTTTAATACAAGCGTGTCAGTCTCACTAAAGATTTAAAATTGTCAAAAACTAGGGGAAATTCAAATTTAAATTCAAATTTATCTCAAATCTCAATCCGGACGATAGCCACCAATTCTGTTACGTGCTTAGGCTCGAATAAGCAGCAACACAGAAAGAGTGAAAACTAACAAGCTTGTATAAATTGAACAATGAATTTATTAAGTACAATTATTTTCATAAAATAAATAAACTTACGGTTTTAGAGAATCAAATCCAACAAATATAGAATTCACAAAATAATCCACTAATGGAATTGCAAGTCCTGAAAAATAAATGTTCTAATAGTTCCAGGTTCGAATCTTGACGAAGTAATCCAAAATGGCTGACAATGTCACATGATGCAGTTCTTGTTTAATTATCATCCAAATGAATTATGAGCATATGTTTTCTCCTCCAAATAGAGAATAAATCCTCTTTCTTCAATGAATTGACACAGTCCAGAACAAAAAAAATAAAAATTATAACTCAAACATGAATACACAACTGTTAATTTTTTAAAGCCCAAAATTCTACTGAACCTCTCTTCCAGTACACTGATTAAAATACCCTTTTCTGAAGTAAACAAGTGATCACGTGATTTTCTAGAAAGTCAAAGAATGATGAATTACCTTCACAAAATCACGTACTCCAGATATTTCCTACTAAAAATAAAAAGTTGTCCTTGAAATTAACCAATTGTTTTAAGACCTGTTTATCAATCTGAAGCAAGGTCAGATAATGAAATAAACAAGCCAAGGTCAGCCTGTTTACAACTAGAGTCTTGGTCAACCTGAATTTTCTAGAAAAAAATCTCCCAATTAATTAATATTAAACCCTAAATGACAAATTTGGATTTAACAATAAAAAATAAAAAAATTAAATCCAATATTTAATATTTTAAATAGCAATTAGCAATAGCAAGTACCCGGCATGCGTTGCAATGCCACTCAAAGAAAGAAAGTGTTTGTGTTTCAATCATGGCATGCGTTGCAATGCCACTCAAAGAAAGAAAGTGTTAAATTTGTGTTTTAATAGACTATTTGACAGGTTTCTGGAAAGCATCTCAGATTATTTAGTGGTATTTATCGAGCCCACAATAAGTGGTTACCTTATCGAAGGCGTTTAAGGTATCGCTACCGATTATGAATTTCATACAGCTGTTGATTTACTTCATCATAGTTTCAGCCAATCCAGACCGTGTTCGATCAAGTGACGTATCTAAGGCGCCTACAGTTCACACCGAACACACGCGATTTTAGGTATCGCTACCGATTATGAATTTCATACAGCTGTTGATACTCACCAAAGTTTTATCGCAATCGGATGAACGGTATGGGAACGCATACGACACAAACAAACAAACAAACAAACATACATTTTTTCATACTGTCAAATAGCCTATTCTGTTTATTGAAGTGCTTTTGGATACACAATATTTTTTGTTTTTCGGTCTGGTGCGTATATGAATAACTCAGAAGGTTTTCCAACGCGTGAGCAGGCCACATACAGCTGTCCATGTGAGAAGCATGGATTTTCCCAATTTAGTCCACACACTTGTTGCGATTGTCCCTGTGCTTTGTTTATGGTAACTGCAAATGCGAGTCGTACCGGAAACTGCAAACGTTTGAATTCGAATGGCATATCTGTTGGAATCATTGGGATGCGTGGCAACAGTACATCTTCTCCTTTAAATTTTCCATTTAAAATTGTAGCTTCGATGATATTGTTCATTAACGTTTTCACTGAAAGCCTGGTACCGTTGCAAAGTCGTGGTGGATTTATGTTTCGGAGAAGAATGATAGGTACGCCAATTTTCAATGTTAAAACGTGCGGCGGCATGCCTGGCAAATCAAGTGAATTTAAGAATTCAGTTGGATAATTGAAAACTTTGTCTTGATTCATTACAGTATCGATGGACTTATACGTTGTCGCATCGCCTGGTATTTGTTTTTGAATGCTGAAGTTGATGGCATTAACATCGTTGTTTTTGGCTGCTAATATAGCACGTTCACTGAGCCACTGATGATTTTTGTAATTCTGTGCGATATTTGGGAAAACTTTGTGAATCAATTCGTCTGTGGTTCCTGTAATTTTACAGAAGCTTGTTGACAACGTGATACATTGTGTGGATTCATCGATTTCCATTTTCCCATTCCCAATATCCACCAATTGTTTTGCGAAATGTTCAGCGGATGCATCGTATTGTAGTTATACACGCATATTGGTCTTCAAAGTCAATTTCTGCACGTGTCGCCTTAAAACTGATGATTTGAGACATGCATTTATTTCATCAGCAGCTGTTGAACGTGGTATAACTGCGTCACCGAAGAGTTGTTCATTTCCTCTCAAATCTTTTAGTGTACAGTGAAGCGCTTCCAAAGCCTTTTTGTGCGCCATAGTACATTCGTCCCATATAATGAGTTGACATGATTGGAGTACTTTACATAATCCAGAATTTTTGTTGATATTGCATGTTGGTGTGTCGGTGCTTTGCATATTCAACGGCAATTTCAGTGCTGAATGCGCTGTTCGACCACCATCCAAAAGAGTTGCTGCAATTCCAAATGATGCGATTGCCAGTGCAATATTGTGTCGTGATCGTATAGTTGCCAAAATAAGTGAAATGAGAAAAGTTTTTCCTGTGCCTCCGGGCGCATCTAGGAAATACAATCCACCGCTTTGGCTTAATTTATCCATTTTTCCAATAAGCACACTTGGATGAAGACTGTAATCATAATTAGCATTGTAATGGAATGCACTAAGATTGAAATCAGTGTGCATTGTTCGTCTGGATTGAGCAGTGCGAACTCGGTTTCCAATCTTGCTTCCCGTTGCTAGTCTGTTTCAGATGATCGGGTTTGAGCAGTGCGAACTCGAACGGTTTGCAATCCTGCTTCCCGTTACTCGTCTGTTTCAGATGATCGGGTTTGAGCAGTGCGAACTCGAACGGTTTCCAATCTTGCTTCCCGTTGCTCGCCTGTTTCAGATGATCGGGCTTGAGCAGTGCGAACTCGAACGGTTTGCAATCCTGCTTCCCGTTACTCGTCTGTTTCAGATGATCGGGTTTGAGCAGTGCGAACTCGAACGGTTTCTAATTTTACTTCCCGTTGCTCGTCTGTTTCTGAAGCTCGTGATTCCTTTATCTTTCGTGCTTGAGGTGTAGATCGACCAATAGCTTTTCGTTTAGGTGGCGTAATTGATTTGACAGCGAAAGAACTGCTTTGTAACGACTATTACAAATTCACACCGCGATTGTTTAACGTAACCAAGGCGCGAACCAAAATTAACTAAGTAAACATGACGTACACCGATTATGAATTTCATACAGCTGTTGATTTACGTCATCATAGTTTCAGCCAATCCAGACCGTGTTCGATCACGTGACGTATTTAAGGCGCCTACTGTTCGATCACGTGACGTACAAATTCACACCGCGATTGTTTGACGTAACCAATGCGCGAACCAAACGTAACTAAGTAAACATGACGTATCTAAGGCGCCTACAGTTCACACCGAAGACACGCGAAATTAGGTATCGCTACAGACCGTGCTCGATCACGTGACGTATCTAAGACGCCTAATGTTCGATCACGTGACTTATCTAAGGCGCCTACTGTTCGATCACGTGACGTATCTAAGGCGCCTAGCAAGTTCCCGGCATGCGTTGCAATGCCACTCAAAGAAATAAAATCGGATATTGCAATCCGTCGTATGAGCGATGAGTTTCTGAGACTCGCTGAACATCACCATTTGTGCGATGAAGAATTATATCACGCGAGTTAAATTCTTCGCCAACTATAACGATCGCCACTTCATCTATTGTTGGTGCATTATACTGTCTTTCGTGTTGGCCGACAGGTGTTTTGTCTGCTCTTACTACAACTTTGTAGTCATCAGTTGGCATTTGTTCAAGGGCAGTTCTGAACAAATCGAATTAATAAAGTTTGTAATGCAGCGACTATTTCTCGTTTAGTGCCCGTATTAAATTGACAACCTTGATCGATTTGTTCACGAGTGTTTCCCATGAAATAAATTTGAAGAAATTTGTGATCTGCGAAAGTCGCGTTCTACAGTGGTAGTAGTGATCCTGCACGATGATAAATTTGCCCTTGCACTTTAAATATTGGCATGTAATTCTCGCGCACGATATTTGTTGCACCGAACGATGTCATTTGGAAACATGAATTGTACTTCCGTGTGTTTGCCAAGAAATGTGTCGATTGGCTTGTGTCACCTGATACCAACGTTGATAATGGTTCGGGTTGTGAATGTAATTTTGGCAATTTCACTTTTCCACCCTCGCAGCACATTCCTGCTGTTTCATTCTTAAATTTGAGGGCATTGCTTTACAAGCATTATTTATCCATTTTTCCAATAACCACACTTGGATGAAGACTGTAATCATAATTAGCATTGTAATGGAATGCACTAAGATTTAAATCAGCGTGCATTGTTCGTATGGATTGAGCAGTGCGAACTCGAACGGTTTCATATCTTGCTTCCCGTTGCTCGTCTGTTTCAGATGATCGGGTTTGAGCAGTGCGAACTCGAATGGTTTCCAATCTTGCATCCCGTTGCTCGTCTGTTTCAGATGATCGGTTTGAGCAGTGCGAACTCGAACGGTTTCCAATCTTGCTTCCCGTTGCTCGTCTGTTTCAGATGATCGGGTTTGAGCAGTGCTAACTCGAACGGTTTCCAATCTTGCTACCCATTGCTCGTATGTTTCAGATTATCGGGTTTGAGCAGTGCGAACTCGAACGGTTTCCAATCTTGCTTCCCGTTGCTCGTCTGTTTCTGAAGCTCGTGATGCCTTTCTCTTTCGTGTTTGAGGTGTAGATCGACCAATAGCTTTTCGTTTAGGTGGCATAATTGATTTGACGGCGAAAGTAATGCTTTGTAACGACTATTACAAATTCACACCGCGATTGTTAACCAAGGCGCGAACCAAACGTAACTAAGTAAACATGACGTAAGGCACCTACAGTTCACTCCGAACACGCGCGAAATTGGGTATCGCTACCGATTATGAATTTCATACAGCTGTTGATTTACGTCATCATAGTTTCAGCCAATCTAGACCGTGTTCGATCACGTGACGTATTAAAGCGCCTACTGTTCGATGACGTGAAGTACAAATTCACACCACGATTGTCTGACGTAACCAAGGCGCGAACCAAACGTAACTAAGTAAACATGACGTATATAAGGCGCCTACAGTTCACACCGAAGACACGCGAAATTAGGTATCGCTACAGACCGTGTTCGATCACGTGACGTATCTAAGGCGCCTACTGTTCGATCACGTGACGTATCTAAGGCGCCTACTGTTCGATCACGTGACGTATCTAAGGCGCCTACTGTTCGATCACGTGACGTATCTAAAGGCGCCTACTGTTCGATCACGTGACGTATCTAAAGGCGCCTACTGTTCGATCACGTGACGTATCTAAAGGCTCCTACAGTTCACAGCGAACACACGGTAAATATCGCAAAAACACATTTGTTAATTGTTACAATTTTAATGGTTGTACTAATTCAGAAACCTTCGCGGGCGTGCGCAGAACAACTCACCAAAGTTTAATCGCAATCGGATGAACGGTATAGGATAGGAACGCATACGACACAAACAAACAAACATTCATTTTTATATATATAGATTTAAAACAATACAAATTAAATATACATAACATGTACCGAATAATGAAAAGGGACGAGATTATAAGAACATTTATATTTAGCCAACTCTATCAATTTTGGGAAAATCAAAAACACGCATGTTTAAAATACGCAAATGGCGTCACAGATAGTACCTAGTCAGATTGCACCAAACAGGTAATACCATTACTGACAGGCATACCTCAGGAAAAGATAAATGACTTCTAAGTCCTTCTACAGGAGGACGGAGATCACAAAATCAACTACATTAGGAAACAGGGGAGAAGACCTTATTACGAATCGTTCAGCGTAGAAGGACTCTCAAGTTAATGGCTAAATAAATTAAAACCTAGAAAATGTTTAATTATTGTTTGAAAATAATGATATTCTTTTACGGAGACTTGGGCAAACGAACTTTCAGAAGTGACCTGCAGATGTTAACTCTCTTGCATTGCAACAAGTTCAAAGAAAAAGGTAGCGAAGCGGGATAATGAAGGATTGATACAATGATTTAAGGAATTCAATTGGTAAAAACTTAATTCATTCCGATTCTGATGATTTATTATGTGTTAATTATGATTTTTTAAAACTTTATATTTATATTTATTTAAGTTGCCCGAAGGGTTACGTCGTCAAGACATGATTGATTTTAGTGTCTTTGAAAGGTTGAATGATCACATAACGCATATTGATAGTCTAAAGAGTAGCAATTTCTGTCATTTATTATGGGGGGATTTGAATTCTAGGTCTAATACATTGACCGTGTAGCAGACAATCGCATTCGTATAGGTATACCGCTACCGTTTACATGTCCGATCATTCCATGAATCTAAAGTCACGTGACTATTGTAATGTAAATGCACGGGGTGATGCACTTTTAGAGCTCTGTAAGAAAACATCGCTTATAATAGCTAAGTATGCAAAGATTCAACTATAGGTGACTGTACTTTTATAAACATGAAAGGTACAGGTGTAGTCGCTTATGTAATACGTAAGCTGTCACTAGTACCGTTGATTTCTTTTTAAACCCACCGAATTTCAATACTAATCATTGTGCTATAAATTTTAGTCTGAAAATTATTAATTCTTCTTTAAATAATGAAGATGTGCACTAGTACTTTTAATTCGAATTTTACTTGTCAGCCTGGTGTAATTAATGAATTTATTGATAAGCCTGCCGTAATTAATAAATTTATTGATAAATTAAGATCCATAGCAATATTATACAATTTCAATGAAATACAGAAGAAGAAATTCCTAATATTAATTTAAATCTTAAAATTAATAATGAATTGATTGCGGAATTCTCAGAGGTAAATTAATTCAGGAGCAAATAGTCTACGTCGAAAACTTAAAATGCCTTAACATTCGTAAGCGTAAAAATTTGAGTTTGAATCCATCTTGGTTTCATGTTGAATGTAGAAGCAAACTAAGAGAATTTAATAAATGTCGAACGCTTTAAAGAAAAAATGAGACTGATGAAAATAGAAAATATAATGACAATATGCTATCCACCTATAAGATATTTATTACAAAAGTACAGAGGAAATTAATAGATGGCCGAAGAATAGCCTGCAAGAATCGCGCACTCGGGTAAGGGAGTACTGGAAACGTTTGAGGGGCTGTGTTACTAAACAAATACCTGCTAGATCAATAAATGAATTCGAAGCTTTTCACAAACATGTCGTATACCTGATGACCCACCTTTTATTGCAGATGATAATAAAAAAAAAATTCGATAATGATTATTTACTGGGTGACTTGCAAATTTTATTGCACCGCTTCAGTGGCCTAAATGGTTAGTGTGTCCACCTCGGATGCGAGAGGTCGCAGGTTCGAATCCTGGCCCAGTCACACAAAAGACATAAAAATGGTACTAACAGCCACCTCGTTTGGAGCTCAGCATAAGATGTTGACGCTAGGACTGGTCAGCCTGGTGTCAGGATAATGCGACTGGGTGGGACACCGTGCTACATGTCTGTGGCATTATAATTCAGTCCTAGACATCAATACAAACTGCCACATTGCAGACATCGTAGAGATATGACTAAAATTGTTAGCTTTATTAAAAACCAAAACACACATACTCACACATTTTGCTGGCTATATACATGTTGTGCAGGGCGCAATTAACGAGTTAAAGAACGGGAACAACCGTGATCCAGATAACCTATTGAATGAGTTTTTTAAATATAGCAAGAATGTTCTCTATCCATATTTACTTTATATTTTTAATCTTATTCTCAATACTGGTTGCGTTCCAGACATTTTGTCTGAGGGTATAGCTATATCTATTCATAAGAAAGGTTCTGTAAATAAGTAATTAATTACAGAGGCATCACAATTTTGAGCGTCATGGGTATATTGCATACTAGGATCGTGAATAACAGATTTGTTTGCTGAACCGAGGATAACAATGTATTTCTTGAAGCCTAGGCCGGTTTTAGGAAACATACGTCTGCAATTGATACCATGTTCACATTATAGTGTTTGATATATCATTATATTAGCTTGTGTACAAATTATTTCGTGCTTTTCTTGATTTTGCTAAAGCATTTGATTCTGTCACAAGGGATATTTTAAATTACTTAAATGAGGAATAAAAGGTAAAATGTGAAATAATGTATTCTCAATGTACGAAAATGTCAAAAAAGTTAAATTCTATAATACTTGAATTTGAATGTGTAACAGGCGTTGTTCAAGGAGAATGCTTGTCACCCTTCTGATTTGCCATGTTTATTATTGACATTGAAGAATAATGTATTAACAGTGGTGCTGACTTGGCTATGCTGCAGTTTGTTTTTAATTTCATACGCAGATGACCTAGTATTTTTTAATGAGTCTAGAAAAAGATCTAAGTGATCTGAGTACATATTGTGTTGAGTGGAGTTTGAAGGTTAATACAAATGAAGAAGAAAAAATTAAAAGGTTCTGCAAAGGAGACGAATATTAGATGATTCTTTATTCTTCAGTAAAAACTTAAATCTATATAATGTTAACACATTTGCATTTCCTGTAATTGTTTTTTCAACAGGGGATTCTTTACACTTGCTTAACAAACTTTAAATAGTCTGCTTAAAATCAGATCTCCTCTGTCCTATGTGATGACCTGACAGCGACCGATTAGAGGTCGTGTTCTGGTGACCTAATGGCTAATTTTATCAGCCGTTCAGATGAAGTCTTATATCGTCGCGTTTGGGCGACTGAGCAATATGGCTAAAGAGCATCAATGTGTGCTGAACGACCTGATTAACTTTCAATTTTTGAAGGCTGCATTTCCATTGCCTAATTCTAAGGTCACCGAAACATGATCCCTAAGCGGTCGCTGTCATATCTTCACCTAGGAAGTGGAAATTTTTATTTTAATCAGATGGACTCTTAAGTAAACAAACTTTTAAGACGTAATTTGCAATGGATAAATATTTATGCAAGTTTGAAAATGTGCTCACAAAGGTCAAATGTGACTTTTTTTACACACTAATTTCATCAAGTCTTAGCTAGGGGTCAAAAGTATAGGAATTAATTGAAGGAAATGCAGTTAAAATGGTTGTACTTACCTTTCTGCAAAAAGACCTTGTTGTTAAAAATCTACCCAAAATGATTCTGTATATGGAGGACCATCTTACAAATCAATAAATATTGCAGCATTCTGTAATATTGTACTAAGATAATCTCATCTGAAAACAGAAAATGTATATCTAAAATATTTAACCTAAATTTTACTGACTTAGAAAGCTATTCTGGAAAGAAAATTCGGACACCAAAGTCCGGAATTTATTAAATAGTTTGGGCCTAGTTTTTAGTTAAACAACAAAATTGGTAATCAAGAATCAGAGATTATACATAAATTTGTCAAACAGGATTATTTTTATGCAGTAACAGTGAAACAATTTAGAATATCCCATTTAAAAATAACGATGTCTCTACATACTTTACGTGTTCAATCCGAGATGGAAGAGATCACAGAGCACCCCACTAATTCAAAGAATTTGGAATTAGTCCAACGTGGTGAACGTATCACTTTGTGTTAGGATGCCAGTGTTATTTGCCACTGAGAAAGAAGTATACAATCTTATTTATGGAGAGGTCCAAGTATGATGAAATTTATTATATTACTTAATTCCACTAAAAGTACCGAGTTTAAAATTCTGGGAAATTATACTCAGAGTACTAGATGAATGTAATAATACAACGAATACTTACTTTTTAAAAAATCTCTCGTACATAACTTTAAAAAAAAAATTTCATTCATCTTCTGTTTGATTCGAAATGTCGATTTTTAAAAAAAATTAATATCGTTTTGAATCTAATAAGGAAAAGTCGTTGTTTAAGACTGCTAAACTTCTCCTGTCCTCGTCTGAAAACACAGCTTGTCCACGCAAACATGATCACGTGACAAATCAAAATGATAATCTACGGCGTGAAAGTGATGCTGATGCTTTCAGATTAATGTATGCGACAGTAAAAGACCGCGAGCTGGAGTCGCAAATGGGATGAAAAAGTTTTGTTGTGTAGCAATGTGTTCTCGTTTATGAATAGCAGTTTATAAAGCAAGTAGTTTGTTATGTAATGAGATCACGGGGATCATCTCAAGTTGTTACGGATTGAAGGTGTGCGTTGTAACATCTCTCTCTCTCTCTCTCTCTCTCTCTCTCTCTCTCTCTCTCTCTCTCTTCAGATTCAAATTCACACAGTGCAATTTTAATGTGAGTAATTGATGATTTAGAGGAGTTTTATTGTAGTTAAATAAAGATGGATGGATCTACAAACACAGGTCCGACTTTTACAAAATAAATCTATTGAAAGAAAATAATTTTAAAGTGATGGAATACAATTTGTAAGTTCAATATCATATAAAACTTGTTTAAAAGTTTATTTCCAAATGCCGTGCTTACAGGAGGTCCCGCCAAAATGATCCAAATCGGGACCAGCGTTTGATAATGCTGTTACTACCCAGACATTCCTGAACAAAGTAAATCACATATACCGCCAACTTAATGGAGTGATATTTTAAAAATAACTAATTTAAACAGGTGGTAATTCTCGACTTCTTTCCAAAAGTAAAAGGAAATATCAAAGGAGTAAACGAAATATAACTTAGGCCAAGTATGGCCACTAGGCTTAGACTGAAATAACATTAAAGAAAATTAGCAATTTGCAGGATTCAGCCTGGTTTAGTTACGTTTCTCCTTTGTTGCATTAAACTCTATGTTATTTATTTATTTATTTATTTATTTATTTATTTATTTAGTGTGTGTGTTTAGAAGGAATATATTAGCACCACAACAATAAAATTTCATCCTCAGATTGCTTATTAAAATTTCTATTTAGTGGGAAAAAACATTATATCCAATTATATTAGTTTTAAAAAAATTACCTATCTTGAGGTAATAGGGAAAAAAATATTACTGGTTTAAAGAAGAAATTTTTGTTGATTTGAAATAATATTCAAGCTCCTCCTACTATCAATCAAGTTTGTCCCATAGCAGACAGTATTTTATCTGTAATACAACATTTGTAGAAAATTTAAAAGAAATTTTTTTCTACCGTTTTATTTAAATTGCCTTTATAGATTTTAATAATAATAAAACAAGTTTCTACCAGGTTGGTTGCTATGCATTAACTAAAGCGTGTAACGTTTGAATATTTTTTTGAAAAAAATTACAACATTAAATTAAGTGGTTTTGAAAATGTGAACATTGTTTCTCATCTGGCTGTCATGGGAACCAAGATGCACACATTGTCGGGGTAGATTATGACATACTAAATATTTCATCTAATTCTTTAGTTTAAATATCCCTAGTGTATATTTTTGGGGTGGGGATGTGCGGCATATAGTTTCTACCCCGTTGCTAATGAGTTGTAATGGTTAAAAAGAAGCTGTCATGAATAGAACTTTCCTAAAAATTACTCCTGAAATGTTTAGCCATATATAGTTATTTCTTTAGATGTCAAAATGCATTTCTGATCCGATTGTTATGGAAACTAAAGTGTGGTCACTTATTATGGAAACTAAAGTGTCGTCACTTGTTTTTATGGAAACTTAAGTGTCGTCACTCGTTATGGAAACTAAAGTGTCCTCACTTGTTTTTATGGAAACTTAAGTGTCGTCACTTGTTTTTATGGAAACTTAAGTGTCGTCACATGTTATGGAAACTTAAGTGTCGTCACTTGTTTTTATGGAAACTTAAGTGTCGTCACTTGTTTTTATGGAAACTTAAGTGTCGTCACTTGTTTTTATGGATTCTTAAGTGTCATCACTTGTTTTTATGGAAACTAAAGTGTCCTCACTTGTTTTTATGGAAACTTAAGTGTCCTCACTTGATAAGTTTATATAGGATGGAGAGCTTAACAATTTCCATTGTTATGAGCCAAGGTCACGTTCCCTTCCACAGTGACGTAATCTGGATTCTGTGCCGGACATATAACGCATTTTGTTTTATCTTCCCCACAGGGACCATACCTGGGTAAGATCAGAGTGTAGCCCAAAACCCCAATGCATTTGTCATAGCCATGGCATTTAAGATCACACAAACCAACTATCAGATTTCCACTTTCAGTACTTCAGATTTTTTAAATTTTTTTTGGCGGTGGGGGGGGGGGTCGGGGTCGGGAGGGGTAGAAACAATAACCATCCATTTGAAGCCACTGTCTAGATCGGAAAGACTAACCCCAATTATATTCCGAAGTTTCAATGTTGTGGATGTTCTGTATTACTAAATAAGGGAGAGACAGTCGAGACGACATAATCTCCGCCTTTCTAAAAGATGCATAAGGATAGATGTAAGCTACGTTTTGAGCTGCTGCCTCGCTTGACGCCCAGCATTAAGAGTTTAGTATTAGGACTGGTTGGCCTGGTGCCCCAGAACTAGACATCATTGTAAACTGCCACGTTGCATACATCGTAGCGAGATGACTGAAATATTGTGAAAGCTACGTTAAAAATCACACACACACACACTTTTTAACTTAAAAATTATGATTCTCAATGATAATTATGAAAAGATTTCAACAAATATAAAACCTTTGAGAAAAATCTTTGATTGGTTTACAAAGTACACCTCTTGTGAAACAACTTTTTCATGAAATAAGAAACGCGAATCAAATTTACATACGTTATATCTGAATAAAACGATATAACTAGAAACCACCCAGATTGTTGCATCATCAAGACTTTTTTATTTATTTTAAAAAATGTTCAATTCTAAGTATGCTTCGATAACAACTATAAGCAAAAATGGCACCAAAGTAAAAGACTGTCTATATTTACTCAAAACGTGCATAATACCCAATAAACGCACGCAAGAATAAAAACGTTAGTCAAATGTCAAGTGACAAGTGACTGGACATTTGTGTCTACTGTTTTGTTAGTTTGTTTTGTCGAGCGGTGGAAGGCGGAAACCCCGACCGTCCCCCCATCCGGCTCTATGCACATTGTAGTTTATTATTATTATTATTATTATTATTATTATTGTTATTATTATTAGTGTTGTTGTTGTTGTCGTCATCATTTGCAGTTATATAATTGGGAAAAGTGAGAGCTTTTAAAGTTTGTGGTTTTTGTAAGAAACTGTTGGTGATATCATGGTATTTTTATTCAAAGTATACAAATGTTGGCAAACAATATATATATGTGTGTGTGTGTGTGTGTGTGTGTGTGTGTGTGTGTGTGTGTTGGATGTCGCGGGTTCGAACAGCGTTCGAACTGTTAAGATGTGTGATCTTAATGTTTGATTTGTGTTTCAAGCATCTATCATCTATGTTTTATTCGTTGTCATGATAAACATTTCTCTCTCTCTCTCTCTCTCTCTCTCTCTCTCTCTCTCTCTCTCTCTCTCTCTCTCTCTCTCTCTCTCTGTTTTATATGTACATCTCGTGTTTATCTACTGGCACGAAAATCCCACATCTTAATACCTTTAATGCAAACAACAAGTGATAAAAATAGAATCAAATGTGTAGGTATTTAACACCTTTAAAAAGAAAATGCTGTCTGCTGTACTGTCTCTCAATGTAATATTAATTCCAACTCTTAAAGGAGAACAAATTCCTGCAGCCAAGAGTTTGTAACCGTGCCATAGGAAGCGTGCCTTAGGTGTAATCTTGGTTGAAACTTCTTAAAAATAAAAACTTTGCTCCAAAGCTTCACTAATCTCTTTATCTTTCAATGTTAATCTCCTCTTGTTGTTTGTTTTCATCTTTTTTTGTTATTGCATTTTAACTCAAAATGCATGTGTTCTACTAACTGGCATTTTTAAAAAAAAACTCATGCTTTTTAAAATGTAAAATAGTGCAGCGCTCATCATGACATCAATAGTATTCAACTTATTAATGGCATGCTTCGACTTCATCATGATCTTTTACTTTATTGTAGATCAAATTCTGATTGAAACGCTTGACAACAGATTCGATCAATGTTTCACCAAACTCACTTAGAAGTCAAATGCACCATTACACTGGATTCCTGCAACACCTAATCCAAAGGTTGTTACACATATACCACCTGAAACCATTGATATACTAACGTCTAAACCATTGATACACTAACCTCTAAACCATTGCTACACTAACCTCTAAACCATTGATATACTAACCTCTAAACCATTGCTACACTAACTTCTAAACCATTGATATACTAACCTCTAAACCATTGCTACACTAACCTCTAAACCATTGATATAATAACCTCTAAACCATTGCTACACTAACCTCTAAACCATTGATATACTAACCTCTAAACCATTGCTACACTAACCTCTAAACCATTGATATACTAACCTCTAAACCATTGCTACACTAACCTCTAAACCATTGATATACTAACCTCTAAACCATTGCTACACTGAGCTCTAAACCATTGATGTACTAACTTCTAAACAGATTCCACCTTGGAATGCCTCTTTGCATTTCTTCCTAACACATCCCTAGTGTTAGATATCCTTAACCAAATCTAGTCTCGTTGCTTTTTGCAGCTTACAGTTAATGCTATTGTCAGATCAAGTCATTTCTTCACTATATAATGGCAGTGTAGAACAGAAAAAACGTGCACTAGATGTGTATTATTTAATTGATATATAGGAAAGCGAGATCTTGGAATGTGTTGAGGTAACCGGTTTTATTGACTTGTTATTTTTATATATTGTACAGCTTTGCTTTTCAGCTTTTCGCTTGGTCTGCTGTATAAAGAAAATCCAATCATGCATCACTTGTTTTTGGAGAAATAAGTACAGTCATTTGGTCCATAAATTCTCATTTATTGCCTTAAAGTGCCATACCAGTGTAAAAACCGAAAATACAATTCAATATTATTTGAATAGAAAATAAAATCTGGAAGCTGTATAAACAAACCCGATGGAAAAATTCGGCATAATAACTGAGAAATCTGCTCAGGTGTGTTTTCCAAAATAATACACATGGGACCGATTTTATCGCTCGGTAATTTCCGCAGAGTGAAGACCGTCTGACGTCACATCATGAACACACGCCTTACTTCCGTTTCTAGTGAAACATAAACAAAGCTCGTGTTCCGTTCCATATTAGTTTGTTTTAAAGCTTTTATCATCACAATCATGCCAAGAAGAGATCGTGGAGGTACAAGCAAGGGCAGCGGTGTCAGGTGTGTTGCCGCAAATTGTGGGAATACAAATGCCGATGGGTTTTTCATGCATTCCTTTCCGAAAGACCAAGCACTTTGTCGTAGGTGGACAGATTTTGTAAAAATCAAAAGAGCAAACTGGGATGGTCCGACTAAGTTTTCTGCCCTCTGCTCCTTTCATTTCACACCAGAATGCTTCCCATTTAGGTATAGATTTGAGGTTGAGCATATAGGTAGGGCACCAAAGAATGTCAAACTCAATGATGATGCTGTCCCGTCTGTACAACGCTTGAAGGAAACTGACAACCAAGTAATTGCAACTGTATCAGAACCTTCAACACCAAAACATCAGCTGTGTAGGCTTGAAATTTTGTCACCATCAGAGGAAGTAACTTGTCAAGTGTCACCACCAAAGAAAATAAGAAGGGGCTATTCAAAGAGAGAAGCAGCAAGGGTGAGTTTATGATGACAAGTACCATATATTATATCTATGATATTCAAAAGACCAGTCACTGCAACATTTCCATTTGTACCTCTAGAACGTTCTTGCATAGTTTTCAAAACAATTGCTGTAAATATCTAATCAATCAAGAACTGAGATATAAACATCTGATAAATATTATCAACATTTTCATCTTGCCTTCAACTTTGACCATGTGAATATAAAAATCTTTCTGCCGGTAGATTTAGAAGGTCTACATATATATTTCATTGTCAGACTAATGTGTGAATCAGATTGCATATAGATATTTACAAACATGAGTGATAAATGTTGTCTAATAGGGTACATTTTGTTTTAGATTATTGCTACACACGAGGAACAATGTTCACAACAAACAGGCAGTGAGACAACTCAGGATCAAGGATTAGAAAACTCATTTGACATTATGAAAGAGGTAAAATTTAGCTTATATATATATATATATATATATATATATATATATATATATATATATATATATATCTATATACATATATATATATATATATATATATATATATATATATATATATATATATATATATATATATATATATATATATATATATAATGAGTGACATTTCAGACAAGAACATGTTTTAACAAACTACATATAAGATTTCTAGAAATAAAGGAAGAACTACAGCTTAAAGGTTTGGAGAAAAGGATAGGTTTGATCATCGTAAGGAAAAAATGTCGGTTTTAAATAACACATTTTTTATACGTTTCAAACACATTCTGTTATGGTGGATTACTGAATTCATCATAATAAATTTGGGACCCATTTTCTTTATCCCAAAAATGATTTCATCTTCTTAAAATGTCTAAATGCTAAAATAACTTGAACAAAGTAAAGTATTCAAAAGTAATAAAACTGATGCAATTGACCTTTTTCAGGTAGTTGAATATGAAATTGATAAAGTGAAGCCTCTGTCTGCATCCATTGGTTGCCAAGTCAACAAAAAGACAAAACAGCGGTCAAAGAAATGCCAGACTTATATTAAGGTGCCAAAATCAACAACACGACCTGCAGTGGAGATGATAAGCACAGGTACTCATACTTTCATATGATCTCCATGGCCTTGATCTTATAGTCATTTGTTTAAACATCTCTTGATTACTAGCTTGCCACAAGGTTATAGGTTCAAATCATATGATAAAGTTTGTTGCTTGTGCATGGTTTGAGGTTTTGTACAAATATTACAGCTTCCTCCATAAATTAAACTGGCCAACACAAAACAACTAAATTATTGTAAAAAGTGCCATTAAATGCTTGAAAATTAGTAATAAAACTGGTTTACATAATGTAAGTGAAATAGTGTTGGGCACAGCATTAAGCACCTCAAAATCAAATACAGAATTACATATGATTTAATATTATGCCAACATTATGTTACAGAGTAATGAGGTAAAGATCAGCTGCCACATGGAAAAGGAAGATCTTGTAAGGAGTGTAGAATTCTTTAAGTACCATGGGATCCCAATCAAATCCATAATTACAGACAGACATGTCCAAGTAGTGAAATGGGTGAGGGAAAATATGACAGACACTCAACACTACTTTGATGTCTGGCATGTTGCTAAAGGTAAGACAAACAAAATTCAAAATGTTTTTGCATTGATGTTCATTTTTAAGTTATGAAGTGAAGAAGAACCAGATTAAAGTAAATGTCAATGCAAGAAGTGTTAATGTTTTTAATGTGACACTAAAAATCATACCCTATAGGTGGTTTCATTTAGTATAGAATTTTTAGATATTTATAATACTGTATAACAATTTGTTCAATCAGTTGGTCAAAAAGGATTTTTTTAGAACTTACAATTTACTTGCAAAAGGTATTGTTGAAACAAATATTTGATGATGCTCTTTTTCTGTTCCTATATTCAGGACTGAAAAAGAAACTCTTTGCCTTGTCAAAAGAAAAGACTGTTCAGATATAACTCCATGGATAAAGAGTTTGGTCAACCACCTGTATTGGACTGCAGCATCATCACCTGACTAAAACAAAGAATTAATGCTGGAAAAGTGGCACTCTGTCATAAACCACATCTCAAATGTGCATTCAGGCCATGGTGATTTATTTGCATCATGTGAACATGGTACTTTGGAGGGAAGAGAGAGACAAAAGAAGTGCTTGAAACCAGGTAGTACACAGTGGTTAAAATCTTTCTTTATTTTTAAAAACATACTTGTATTCTTATCAACAATTGTTTAGGTCCATCGAGTTTGTTCAGTTTGTAGATCTATTTCTAATTCATCAATGATATTTGGTGAGCAAAATCATCTTATGGAGTACATGTCAGATATGAATGTGATTTTGACTTAACTGTATTGGCCTAGTAATTGTTGGAATTTAGATACATTTTTGTTAGTGCACTTTTTAATTTTCATGCAAGATAGCATAAAACCAAGCTTTGATGAATATATTTTATAACTTATAGGATCTAAAGTATTTGAAACTTGACAAAATTGTGACCAGTAGACAAATGAGAAAAGATGTACCAATGCTGTCATCTGGTCAACAAACTTCAGCACTAGAGGGATACCACTCCGTGATCAATCATTTTGCACCAAAGATGATTGGTTTCTCCTATCACGGAATGCTTTCAAGGTAAATCTTAAATTATTGCACACAAAAAATACTGATTCAGGTATTTCAATGTTTTATTTATAGTCCAGTTTATTCATCTTCAATTAAATCATAGATATCAAGATCATATCTTTTGATATCCTACAATGTAAAATTGTATCACAGTTTTTTGTCTTTTGGAATGTTTGCAAATAAAGTATCTATAAAAATAAATATCTGGTTTTTGATAGAATTATATTTTTTGCATTTTTATTTACTTTAAAATAGGCTTTGGCTAGCTGCACTGCATTGTAATGAAAACAGCCAAAGAGAGCAAGCATGCACAAAGGATGGGAGAGCCAGATATAAGATAGTGTATCCAAAGTACAAGGCGAATACACTATCAGGAAAATCCTTGTCGATTCAACATATGGAAAGAATACACATTAGTATTTAATAAACAGAAAAGAATATATGACCAAGTGAAAGTACCTATATTTAAAATTCAAACAGTAAAGGAAAAATATTTGTTATGCTGACACTCCTTTAATTTTAAAGATCATGATTAAATACAAATATGCAAACAATTGTACAGACAAATATTTTTAATTCAAATATTAACTTCAACAAAAAGGTTGAATTTTTTGGCTTGTATAATACAATGCATATTAAATTTACTTTACAGATTGTGTTGAATGTGTAATGGACACAGCATTCCCCATTGGACAGGTGTCTCACATGAATGAGGAAGGAGTGAAACTTCTGGTAGATGTACCACCACCATTATGTAGTATGTATGAGAGGCCCGACAAGGATATTACCACCCAAAAGTTTCTCAGCAGGTTTAATCGCTGTCAGCCTCATGAAAGCCAGTGTAGTGCAGGTTCTGATCAGGAAAGGCGGTGCGGATCCTCTGAACAACACATGCTGGAATGATGACCCTCACTTCCTTGCCCAAGAAGTGCCAATACCACCGAGCAAATTGTCTATATGCTGTATACCGATGTCTTCTGAAATAATAATTTGAAAATTAAGTTGAAATAAAATATGCTTTATGCATTAGATCAAATTAGGAAATCAAAAGTTTTTAGTAGATTAGTATTAGTGTGGCCCAGTGTGATTTATCTTTATTTTGTATATCAATAAAGTTAAATGATTCCAATATAAACTGTGCATGTATATATATATATATATATATATATATATATATATATATATATATATATATATATATATAACCATTTTATTTTCTGACAAAAAAATGAAATAAAACATTTGTACATGTATATGTGTTGTTTTTGGCATGATTTATCAGTATAACTGTGGTATAAAGGTTAGATAGTGTAGGCCTCCAAAACAGCGGTTCAAGTCATGAAGGTGTCATAAATTGACTGGAAAAAATGGTTTATTTATTTGCTGTAACTCCAAATACTATATTGTCATGCATAGATCCTGAAAACAAAAGTTATGGAAACACAAGAACATTAAAAATTTCTCCGACTTCATACTTACTCATTTCCTTGTTCTGGATGTTCTCCAAATTGTTGTCTATACTGGTAGTAAGCAACTTTTAAAACATGGATGTCAAGGCAAACTGGACTGAACCCTGGATGGTGTGTAATACATTGTATCCCCTGGTATTCATTGCGGACACTTGTGACATTCTCTACTTCACAACAACATACACATTCCCTTGCTGTGGTCATTACCAAGCAGTGTCCACAATTACACCTAAAATAGAGTTGTTTTCATTATTGGATAGTGCTTTGCTTGCCAAATGTAATCTCATATTTATGAACTCATCAATAGCACAGTACAATTACAAGCTGACTAAAGTCAGGAACAGGTAAAACATTTAGATATCAAAGAAAATAGAAGTTGCAAGTAGATGCTTACCACAGGGGAAAAAAGAGTTTATTTCATATTTCCTTTAAAAAATCAACTATTAGCATACATATGAGAAATTCGACATTTTAACTTATAATACAGTATACAGAATATGAATTCAATTTTACTGTCATGAGGGTAATATCCTGCCTATTTCAACAGTCGTACAAAGAGGACCTCCTGACCTAGGAATCTTAAGTACTTCTAACTCGTATCAATTTGTTCACAGGTTTTCGAAGCTTGCAACTGATCCGATGTACCTTTTATTTATCAACGTGTTGAACAGTACTATAAATATCGTGGGATAAATAAATTTATCGTAACTTTGGCTGTATACATATTCAGAAAACAATTACCATGAATTGTCTGTCAATCTATCTTGTCTTTCCTCTTCGTCATCTTCATCTGCAACTTCGGATTCGTCGGTATTGGAAATATAGGGTTCAAACTGGTACGGATTAATCTGGATGCCGGCAGCCGCTTTTACACCATTATCAGAATCTTCCGTGCTTATTACCTCTCCATCTTCGAATGGCGAAGACCCGCAAGACAGTGATAACTCACTTCCCTCAGAATCGCTGCTTTCGTGTTGAATTTCTAAAGAGTTTTCCATAATATGATGATACCACCTCGGGCTTTGTTTACAAAAAGTGTTCAAAATGTGACGTAGCGCTTTGGTTTCACTGAATACCGGAAGTGGTCGGCATTTGCACTCGGTTATTTTCGTAGACAGGTGCAAACGCGATATTATGTAGGCTCCTATGCTGTTATTACTGAAAATATTTCACTCGGATTTTTTACATTCGTATTTTGAATATATAATCTCGTTCACCATGAAATGAACTGAATAAATGTTGATACACTGTTGTGGCACTTTAAAAGGTGGCAAAAAAAGTTAAAAGTAGATTAATTAGCTTTACAGTTTCTCCAGTATTCGTCTTTGTCAGTGAACCAGTTGAATACCTCAATACCATTTTAAAAGCGCGTAAGTGTGCTGCCACAGAATTTATTATTGCATGAAACATTGTGTTGGGTATTTTATTTCTTTTTTATTTGTTTGTGTATTTCAGTCAACATATATCTGCATCTAATTATTAGCCAAAGAAGTTCAAGCATTTAGTAACGTAAGCATGGCTTGTAAAATTCACCATAAGATAGATGTGATTTATGTAAAAATTGTATTCCATCTTCCCCAGTATCCACGCTTGAATACGTTTATAGCATCATCTTTAGCACCTACTAAACACTCGTGTTGTAAGAAACTGTGAGAATAAATTTAAGGTCTTCACACCAAGAACAGTTCATAATAGATTTGTTATTGATTTGTTTCACTCGATATTGACCCTAGTTAAAATCACGTAAATTATTTCCCGAAGAAAATAAAGCATTTTGCAATTTGGATCGTTAAATCATACATCTGGCATACATTTTTTTCTTCATAATTCATAATCAGTTTGATTTTTCCAAGTCGCTGATGTTTACATTTCTCGTTGTGTTTTGTTTGATGACTCTCTGTTAACATTGAAGACTGAGTAAAATCGAACTCCATTTTTTTTCTCTACAGCTGAATGCTCAAAACTATGTTACGAATAATTTTACCTTTTAACTAAATTAACTAGATGCCAATGCAAACTATATCACAACCTATGAAATAATATATTTCAGTTTTAGTTCGTGAAAATAAATATTTTCTGACCTCTTGTGACTTTAAGATTCTATTTGTTTTCTTTCTTCACACATTTATATTTGTCTTTATACGTTCTTGTGAACGCTTTCAGAGTTGTCTACCAGTTTCACCTGTACCTGGTAATTAACATTCTTTGAAGTAATCTTATCTGGTTCTTTGAGTTTCTAAAATTATTATTTCATATTTTCTTTGTTTATCTTCTGTTTATTTTACAGCGAAATTTGGCAAATGAACTCAATATTATTATGTGTCTGGCATACGTTGTTTCTGAAAAGTTTTCAGTATGTTTTAAACATTTGATGGAAGCCTTCCTAAAGAATTAATGTGAGCAAAACACCATCTTTCAATGTAGTGAAAATTAATTTTACTTTTAGTTGAGTAAATATAAATAATGGATACAAAGATATGTTCGGAATGCCAAGAAGTTAAATATGTTTCGCACAATAAAGCCAAGCAACAACAAAATCTGTCAAATGAATATGTTTTCAAAAGGAAAACTGGAAACAGAACAAGTACATCAATATTGTAGACACAAATATAATACTGACGATATAAGAATAATTCGCATGAATGGAAGACATCGTTTGAAACCATGAACTTAATTATACCGAACGTGCAATTTAACAAAGACTTATTCATTGCTGATGAAATTCCAAGTGCCACTCCAAAATGTCTTGCCTTGAGAAACTTAGAACATACCTTCATTGGTCGAATACTTTCTCACTGACGTTCTTCATCGCGAACTTGATTACTAGATATGCAGGTACTCCTAAACTAAGAGTTGTCATACCTTTGTAAATTTGAGATACAAATGCAAAGAAAACAAAAACATGTAAATATTTATTATCAATTTCTTCAGTATTTTTTATTTCTTCCCTGGTGTTTGTTTAGTTTCAAAAAATTAACTTTGCAAATTATTTAACAAGCACTCGGTGTGTATATGGAGGTAATTCCACAGTAAATAACAAAATTCTAATTCTGTTGGAAATCATGCAATCACCATTCATTTGAGTCAGCAAACTGTACACCTCTTCATTTTTAAGAAACTGTATTCATATTTGATATAACTGTGAAAATCATAACACATGCCACTGATTTTGAGAGCTCTAGTATTTGCAAAGATTTCGTTGATTTTTGTGAGTTATTTCTCAGCTATTATTTTCAACTTTCCCAGTTACATCTTGTATCGTCATTTCTCTATATGTTATCTCAAGTACATCATCCAAAAATTCCAGTTTGTTCTCCAGCTGACTCTAGCAAGCGTTTGTGTGTTTATGTAATACAAAAAAATACATGGCCTACTTTCATAGTATATCTTCTTAACCAGGTAAACAATTGTGATTTTTTTTACAGTCGTTGCTTTCACGTTTTCTGCTGCGACCCTCGGCTTCAAGAAAAACTTTTCAGCGACCCATGGTGTGCAAAAGGTTGGACAGCGTTGGCGTAGGACATAAATGATTGCTTAGGAGTGCTTGAAAAGTTGTTTCTTTTTAGTTGAATATGTTCTTTTACTTGTTTTTCTTTTTACATTGGCAGATTTCCAATTTATATTTTTCATTGGAGGTCAAAGCAACAAATCGTGCAGAATCAGAGATTATTAGCTGGCGTCGTCGTTACCTTAACAAATAAAGCTATAACAGTTCTTGCAAGCAATGGTAATAGTAGTCAGTAATGTAGTGTCGTTTCTAAATTGCCATGTATCGTCTGAACGAATGAGTATCAAATCGTATAAGCAGATTTATAAAAATCAATACAAGTTTAAATGTGTAATTGGATTTCTGTACATTTTATTATCCATCGATATTAATCATTTTCATAAACATGACATTTGTAACATAAATACGTTTTCGCTACCAACCGCAGTGTAAAATTTCATTTATTAATCCGCTGAGTTTTTTCATCTCTACCGTAATCATGTTCGCATAAAATATAATTTGATTATCTTTTTTGTTGTATTTAAAACAGGCTCTGTCTTATAATTTGGTTATACATTTAATTATGCGTGGGTTTAATCTGGATATTTCCTAATTTGTTAAACTATTAATATTTTGCATCGCGGCGTTGAAATACGTGGCAGGTGTCAACGATGTGATTAAACGATAAAAAATAAATTACATTTGTCACCATTAATTTGCGATATATACTACCGTTTTGTAAAATAAAACAAAAAGAATTTGTACAAACTAGTTTTGCCAAGAATAATCAGAACACACTGTTCATATTATTAAAGTCGTAATACGATTCATTGGGAATCTGTGTGCATTCTTTACAAACAGAACTACCGACATACCCGTACAGTGACTTAGTACCCTGATACACTACCAGAAAAAGAATACCGCGGTAACCGGTAAACAGGTAAAACTAAAAGAACTCTACATTTTTCCCTCTCGTTTTATGATCAACACAAATTCGCACGTCATGCCTATTTTAACTATTTCATGCTCGAATGCGCTGAGAGTTGGGGTTTCTCTGTTGTTTTGTTTGTTGCAGTTTATTTTTTTCAGGTATTGTTGTTGCTATTTATTTTCTTTGTGCGTGCGTGCGTGTGTGACGTCTATAATATTCCATAAATTCCTTATCTTTTAAAGTGCACAATTTTTAATGTTCTTTAATAATAATTTTACTTTAGTGTTCACTGCTCTACTTGTGCTCGTTCGCTGTGCTTTTTGTTGCTAACAACGGTCAGCAACTTTGTAAGTGAATGTCGATTTTAGTTTTTGAACAATAGTTGCCTCATGTCTTATTGCGATTGAGAATTTTTATTTTAGTGTTATCACATCCCTTACGCCAGTGTTTTGTGTATTATCCTTATGAGATATAAATATTTGACTTTTATGTTTGAGTTGTCTTCTACTTTTCTGTGTGATTGGTGTGAAATTATTCCACTTCATTATTATTGGCATATCTTTAGTACTCTAATAAACAGGCCAGAAATTGGGTAAAATGGGATCGATTTAACAGTAGCAACCTAGCAACATTTGCATTTATTGCAGTTTGTCTGTTCAGACGTTCGCCGTTAAGGCAGGCCACACGCAAAATTACGTTTAACTAAAGATATAAATACTTGATGAGCTCACAAATGTAAATTAATTACCTCAAAGTGATGGCAAAGAATTGCAGATCTGCAGATCTTTAAATTAGTAAAAGCTTTTCAACTGATGCAGATGCTATCCACTTGGCAATTTTGCAAGAACAGTTACAGTTCTAACAGAACTTAATAGATTGTAATAGAAAGTCTTACAGAGTGTCTAAAGACTGCTATTTCTCCATTTAAATTCCGAAAGGAGAAAAATCAAGTAAAAACTAGCAATTATTGAGATCTATAAATAATATTCACTTCATGATACTGGTCATGTATTAATCGTATATATTAAGATTTTAATAATATCATAAAAAGTGTGAGAAAGTTATATATATATATATATATATATATATATATATATATATATATATATATATATATATATATATATATATATATATATATTGCCAAGAAAAATCAGAACACACTGTTAATATTATTAAAGTCGTAACACGATTTATCGGGAATTTCCATGCACTCTTTACTAACGATTTACTATAGCTGTTTATCTTGTCAGGTCCCTGATAGTGTTCCATTTCTCAGAGGCATTTACACGTATAGGACCGTTGGTGAACAGCTTGTCATCTAGGCTATTCTGGAAATTGAGGAGCTGCATGGAAGGCTGCTGAAATTTGACAATGTTGAAGGCTGTGCGCACGAGCTTTGGACGCTTTGAGTAATGTGGGGCAATACGCAGCTTTAGGATGCTTTGGACAAGTCTGTGGTCTGTCGAGCATTCCGCTCCTTGCATCGCCTTGGTGATGAGGACATCCTGTGTATCGCGCTGGCGGCCTATAACATAATCGATTAAGTGCCATTGGAAAGATCTGACAATCTGGGGTGCATCCAGGTGTTCTTGTGTTTGTTCGCTATCATGAACATTGCATTTGTGATGAGGTCAAATCTGACGCATATGCTGAGTAGGAGCAGGCCGTTGTTGTTAATCTTGCCGACACCATGATTACCAAACACACGTTTCCATCGACCATATTCGTAGCTTTATGGGTGTTGATGTCCCCCAGTAGAATGATCTTGTCGTCAGCTGAAACTGAGCATAGCACAGAGCTGAGGTCCGCATAGAACTGCTCGATGGTTTCCGCTGTGCTTGAGAGGCGCTGATGATTGTTGCGTGGCGTTTGTGCTGATAGGTAGTTGCAATTTCATTATCCTCTCACTGATGCCAATAGGCAGGTCCAGACGCTGCTTTATAAGACTTTATTTGATAGCCACGACGACTCTGTGGACCATGTTTTCATTTTGGGCTTTTCCATTCCAGAAGAAGGTGTAGTCGCTTGCTAGCTCAATCAGAGAACCCTCCTCTACGATTTTACACAAAGCTAAAATTTTGATATTGTAGCGTGAAAGCTCCTTAGCGACTAGAGTTTGTCTCCTGTGGGGTCTTGCTACATTCTCTTTTTCAATGAGAGTATTGATGTTCCATGCCCCAATAAGACGATATTTTTCTTTGATAGTTTCAAGCGTAGATATGGATGATCTTGCCAGCCAAGGCAATCTGGCCAGATTTCGAATGGCCAACTAGTTTCGGCCACCTTTTTGTAAGCACTTTCATGTGCAGGGGTTAGCATTGCTGTCCTGAAAAGGTCTGCTTAGTCGTCCTGGATGCTGCCGAACAGTTCCGCTGCCCTGGATATACAGAACAGAGCGATCACTTGTCCAAGGATCGCCTACGTGCAGGTCTCTGATTACAACTCCCAGTGGTTCTCTCCACCTATTGCTTCACCAGTCGCCCATTGCTGTATGACTTTGGTAGGTGCAGGTAAAGAACGATGAGTGTGATGATGGGGATAAATGATGTGTGCAAAACATAACCTGTGCATGAAGGAGATTTAAGTGAAAAAGCCTTTGCACAGAGACAGCTTCACTCTCTCAACCTTGGTAGTTGGAACTCAGTGGCACGAAGATTCGTCACGGCTGAGGACTACTTCGGCTGCATTGGATTGCCATGACGTCCACAAAACATTTGCAGATTCACCTTCATGGCTGTTGGATCACTCAGTTGATCTCTTCCGATGCTGGCTTTGCATGTACGGATAGGCTAGCTCACTGGATGTTTGGTTTCGCCGGCCAGTCAAAACCGTTACCCGTGGTGTGGCCGCTTTGCATGCTACAGCTGCTTGGAACCACAGGTGAAAGTTGAGCGCCTGGTGGCAACCAAATGTGGGCGAGCTACTCCCGAATAAGCACGACGTGTCCCCCCCCCCCCCACGAGAGGTAGTACCCTCATAGAGCACTACGAACACCACAGTCAATAGATACGCTCATCATATACACATGTAGCCAAAAGATACACTCATAAGATACACATATGACCATTACATATACATACAGCCAAAAGATTCACTCATTAGATACATTAATTAGATACACACATGGCCATTACATACACATCCAGCCAAGAGATACAATCAAGATACACATATACGGCAACTAGATACACTTAATACATATAAAGGCGATTTCATGTAGATACTCTCATTGCATTTGCATATGGGCATATACATAAAGCCATTAGATACTCATTATATACACATACAGCCATTAGATACACATATTAGATACACATATATTCATTATATACATATATACACATACAGCCATTATGTACATGTATTACAGTCAATTAGATAAACATTCATCCATTATATACATATATACACATACAGCCATTATATACTCATTATATACACATATATGCTGCCTTGCAGGTTGGCTTTGGTTAGCCAAAGGCTAAGGGAGTAAACCCTAAAAGAATATCCGAAGTGGAGACCCTAAGGCAGTTGGACGATGTACTACATCCCCTTCTGGCAATTTCTTGGTCTGGAGGGGGATGGGCTCCGCCAGACGACTTTTGCCCAAGACACACTGATAAGGTTGGACAAAACCAAGAGTCAGTACCATTCAAGACGAAAATGGAAAATGCTTCACAGACGCAAGTGACATTGCAGAAAGATAGACTGAGTATTGTAAAAAATTCTACAACCATCCGTTCACAGTAGACTCAGAGGTGCTTGAAGCTCCAAACTCCACCAATGATGATGATTTCCCCATTCTCAAAGAAGAGGTGGATTCAGCAACAAGAGCACTGAAGAATGGGAAAGCAGCTGGAGTAGAAAACATTCCAGCTAAACTTATCAAGAATGGTTGGGAATCAGTGATAGAGCTACTAACAAAAATCTGCAACAACAGGCGAATGGCAAACATAGTGGACCCAGTCACTGATTGTAACACTCTCCAAAAATATAGAACTATCAGTTTGATCAGTTATGCTAGTAAGGTGATGTTGAAGAAGATCATCTTAAACAGACTGAACCCACAAGCAGAAGAAATAATCGCTAAAGAACATGCAGGTTTCCGGAGTGGAGGAAACACAACAGAACAAATATTAAATCTTAGGGTTCTGTGTGAAAAGTAATCACAACATCAACAAGACATCTATCATGTGTTCAAAACGGCTTTTGACAGAGTGTGGTTTGGGCCACAATGAAGAAGTACAACATGGGTCAAACGTTGACCAACACCATCAATCAGCTGTCCGCCAAGGCTACCAGTGCAGTAATTGCTCAAGGTTCTGTGGGGGACTGGTTTAAGACAACAGTTGGAGTACGGCAAGGCTGTCTCCTGTCACCCACGCTTTTCAAAATTTACTTAAAGCGCATCATGAGCGAAGCCCTGGAAAACCACTGTGGGACATTCAGTATCACCAACCTCAGCATCACCAACATCACCAACCTCCGCTTTTCAGACGACATTGATGGGATGGCAGGCAGTGAAGATGAGCTTGGTTGTAGAATTCTTTACAATACCTGGATGAAACATCTTCCAGATTTGACATAGAGATAAGTGCTGAGAAGACAAAGCTGATGACAAATAGTGGCAAACAAATCTCAGCCAAGATTAAAGTCAGAGGATAGGAACTGGAAACAGTGGGCCAATTCAAATGTCTTGGTTCCATAATCACCGAAGAGGGATCAAGAGCAGAAATGTTGTCACAAGCAGCACAAACAACGGCAGCCATGTCAAAGCTAAGATCCATCTGGAGAGACAAGAATATCTGTCTGAAAAGTAAAATCAGACTACTAAGAGCACTAGGCACCTCAATCTTTCTGTATTCACGTTAGGCCTGGACCCTGACAGCATAATTACAACGAAGAATACAGGCACTTGAAATGAGATGCTACATAACCATCCTTGGCATCTTTTACATCGACCACATCACAAATGAAGAAGTGCATAACACCATCAGCCACAATGTAGGCCATTATGAAGACCTCCTCACCACTGTAAAAATGAGAAAGCTAAAATGGTATGGCCATGTCACTAGAGCCAACAGTCTATCCACAACAGTACTGCAGGTAGACAGAGACAAAAATGTGGAGTGACAACATCACAGAATGGACCAGGAAAAGTTTTGCAAAGACACAGGCATTGGCACATGATCGAGACAAGTGGAGGGACCTGGTCAGATGTTCAGCAGCACAGTGCCTCAACGACAACACTAGGTCAAGAGACATGATGATGATGATGATGATGATGATGATGATGATGATGATGATGATGATGATGATGATTTATACATACAGCCATTATATACTCATTATATACATATACAGCCATTACGGACCTTATTAAATAACAGGAAAGTGCAAAAACCAACAAGTTATGTACAATTTAATAAACAAATTATAAATCCCAAGAATAAAAACTGAATATTTAAAAAGAACTTACCGTATTGTGAATTAAATCCATTATAGTCCTAAACGTTCAATCATTACTCCAAATGTATGATGTTCCAATCGAATTCCAGTGGTATTCCAAATAAGTTCCGGTATTGAATGTGTTGATGTGTCTTGTAGTCTCATAATTGATAATGCTACAGTAACCTGGAGTGTGATGATATGCTAATAATCTTTGGAGATATTTCAGTAATAAAATCGTGAATGTCCTTGTTTGAATTGCAAATTAATTTTTTTTCTTTAAGAATATCATTGAGCAGTTTGTAATTCCAGTAAATACTAAGTTGAATAAATAAATCCTCGCAAACTAAACACTGAACACAAACAATAAGACTGATTCAGCTCCAGATGTTAAAGCACAAAAATAAATCCAGGATGTATGTCAGTCTACTTTATAAAACATTCAAAGTTTTCAACAAGTTTAATAATTTTAAAGTGCAACTCTGATATCTTAAACACAGACCGGCATTACCTTGTTTATCTGAACTGACATTTGTCTGAAAAGTTAATCCACACTCATAAAGAAATATTAGCTATATATCTATATGTTATGTCGATTACATTATATATATATATATATATATATATATATATATATATATATATATATATATATATATATATATATATATATATATATATATATATATATATATATATATATATATATCACTGTTGAGGCACACCATAACGACGGTTTTGGAGAAAGTTATGGGATGGATGGATGGATGGATGGATGGATGGATGGATGGATGGATGGATGGATGGATGGATGGATAGATAGATAGATAGATAGATAGATAGATAGATAGATAGATAGATAGATAGATAGATATGTATAGATAGATAGATCAATGATATACCACGAGATATATAAATGTTTCATGAAAAGGACGATACACACATAAAATGAAATCAACTTCGCACACCGTGGTAGCAAAACATGTATGTTGTAAGGGTTACGTTTGCAAGGCAAACTCGTTTTTTCTTTCATTTTCGTACCACCACTATTGTGAGATCTATCATGGTAACCGACTTTTGCGTACTGTCAAGTGCTCAGTCGCTCATTTGTACTGCTTCTGTTTCTGATTCTGCTGTAACAAATATGAATGCATAGTTCTTTCCTTATATACACTTTCTAGTGCGAATAAATTTCACAATATGCCCGACGTGACTGGTCATACTACTCATTTTGCCTCAAATTTTCCTATTCATGTGATCCAGCCCAGACAAGTTACTAAATTCTTCTAGAAACGAGAAAACCATATCCGCCAGCGAGAAATTAATCCAAAGGCGCCATTAAGTATTATTGTTAAGATTAGAATTAGTAATTAGTAATACGTGAACATCTATTTGTAGATCATTTGTAATTTTCGCAATAAACACATTCAGGTCACGTAAGCAAAATCTAAGTAGCGATAGTATGTACAGTTTACATCCATGAACAAAAATGACAAACATTAAATAAAAATATGTACCAGGATTTAAAAACAATATATATATATCCTCTTTCTTAAGCGATCTGAGAAGAAAAAGAGTGCATTAGATAAAATTTAAACTCGGCGGAATATTATGATCAATTTGGGCGCTGGCTACATTGATGGGCAGACTTGGTCTGATGACAAACGCAGCTACTGTGGATTTCCATATTAATTAGTAAGCATCACATACTTGTAAAAAACAATAATGTACGTACGTCAGTTAAGCTCTTAAAAACAAAATACTTGTAAATGACAGGGTGAACAATGTAAAATGATAATAGTGTTTCACATAAGGTACACCTACCGTATCAGACATAACATGGTGTTAGCTTCTTATGTTTACAACAGTTACGTCATTAAATCTTGTGCTCCCATTTTGAATGAAGTTCGTTGATCCACGAATGTCGCCGATCAACACTGAATTAATTCGTAGTCATGTGAAAAATTGCCTCTCAATTCAAGGGAGAAACTGCATGGCTCATAATGTAATGAATCTTTGATATTATCTAGTTTTAATGGTACCCAACTATATTTAGGATCAATATATTTCAAGAGTCGGTATTATTCAGATCACTTAGCATTGGCAACATTGGGACTTTAAAGCCGAATAATCTTTTAGCTAAACATCTTGCTTGAATGGATCACACAACGAATTCTGATTCAAGATCGAAGTTAATACATTGTTTCTTTGATTTTTTTGCAGTGAATGGCATATATGAATTGACCAACAAGTTCGGGATTAGCTTTGGAGTATTTAAAGTAACAATACCTTGCTTTGAACTTGAACTCTAGCGTATGCGAACTTAAAATAGCAAAGTCCACAGTTCTGTTTTCTGGAGGGAGTGGAGAGTCATTATATCAGATCAAGAAGTTTAGAGCCATGCATAATACCATGCAAGATCCAACGCATAAAGTATACATGAGTGCATCACGAAAATAACTAAAATACACCAGCAAGCAAGTACACAACCGTTTTCATATACAGGTCATGCTGTGCAATGTGGAACCGTCAGTGTAAATATCATCTGCACAGGCATGACTCTGTATTAAGAGAAAACTGTGCAATGCTAATGTATACAAACTGCTGCACAACTATATACGAACGTAAAGATAGCTGTTTTTTTAGGATACCCCTAAAAAGATCTATCTTTGCGTTTTCTAACTCCATTTGGCTTTATTGCTGTTAGTTCATTGACCAAAATGATGTCGCGGCGTGTTACGTTTATCAGCAATGTGGCTGTAACAAATGTCATGCTGCATATATGCAGATTATACTTGATTCTGTGTTTTTTCCAAGGCTGCGAAGGATTATATGGAACAGTATACTTGTTTCCTGCAAGTCTTTTAGCATCTTGGCTATGTAAGTTTTCCAATGATTTTATCCAAGTCAAAGGCACCACCATAAATTCTAGATCGCTTACAGAGGACACAGTGTTCAACTATCGTGTTACCGTCAGTGCTACTATCATATGACTCTATAGTAAGAGAAAGTTGTGCAACACTCCGTGTGCAAACTGTTATGCTGTGAAACATCTGCGTCTAGGTACCTAAGACCTGCACTGGCAGGTTTCAACACAGTCGCATGATACATTAGCTATGTTGAATCGTGATTTTTTTCGCTGCAAAATGCAAACACCGACTTTATGATAGGACAACCATATTTAGTTTATGATTGCAATTTCTCAACGCTAATCGTATTTTATTCTGTAAGATAAGAACAACGATTATACCTGAAGTTTATATAAAATACACCTATCATTAACAATTAGACAGTGACTTGATGTTAGCATTATGTGGATTGCGGCTAATCTCTAATATTATCAGCATTATCAAGAGCAATGTCATCACCAATCAAGTTAACACTTTGCTTATACTTGTTACTTTTGACCGTGTACCAAAACAGTTTGTGGCTGAGCTTTAACTTTGGTCATCGGTCGTTGAAATCGGGTTCATTATGGTGCTGAAAGCAGGCAGGTAGTTACTACTGTCTACAACTGTTGGGCTATGCAATTGATATCGCGCAGTGTTAAACATGCTTCAGCTATCGCTGGCTAGCTCTACCTGGGCACCATTAGCATAACGTCAGCGTGTAGCAGCACTCATCTTTAAAAATCGTCTAACTTCATCGCGCATATTAATGATTCTTTTGCCATGCATATTTATGTGATGCAAATATTTGTTCAGGTGATCAAATTACTCAATGGACTCATCGATAGGTGCCTCTTCAAAAGGTTTAAAGAATTCTGGTATAAAACGTAACATCTTTAGAGAACCTTATAACAAAAATAGTATCTTTAGAGAGGATATTTTCATAATATTGGACACTGGCGATCTTGAATCAGCATTTGAAGTACGCGCATCAATAATACTCTCAATTTCTTCACCACGCTTCAATAATATTTTGTGGCTGTAATATTCTTTGACCGATTTAAATGCAACAGGCTGTCATACTATATGTTACTATAGTGCAGCAGGTGTTCCCCTAATTTTGTCAGCCGCCTTTTATAGGACTGCTATTCGTATGGCTAACGCTGCATTTTTTTTGTAGCATCAATGGCAAGTGAAGCAGCTCGTTTTGCTATGCCTGGTGTCAGCTTCATAATCTTCGAGAATAGCGTTGATAAAAACAGTCCTATGATCTTTTCTAGATTAACACGTCATGGATTCATTATACAACCCGGTTACATAGTTTTGCTAAGCGCTATCAGATGCGGGTAAAATGTCGCCAGCTCGCTGTTGAGGTTTAACATTATTTTTAAATTGATCTCCAATACACACTGAGATTTCTGGCATGCAGTACATATAGCTGATTGTACAGTAGATGCCTATTGAGGCAGCGTCAAAAGAAAACCTCCCCAGGTCTAAGTGTGGTTTTGAGAAGTGCACTGAGCAGAACATGGATATGTATGCTGTCTCCGTGGACATGACAAAATCTTTCGATACAATCAACAGAGACGCACTGTGTGTATTACTCAAGAAGCATGGTTGTCCTCAGAAATTTACCAACTTCATCGGGCTCTTTCACGATGACATGACTGGAGAGATTCTTTCAGATAGCGAATCCTATGAAAAATTCCCCGTATCTCACGGTGTCAAACAAGGATGTGTACTCGCTCCGGTACTCTTCAACTTCTTCTTCACACAGGTACTGCTCCATACCAGCCATGACCTTGACCTTGGTATCTACATTAGATGTCGCCTGGATGGATCAGTGTTTGATCCTCATCGCCTGGCTGAGAAAACCAAGACACTAGAAAAACCCATCACTGAAGACCTCTTCGCAGATGACAGTGCCCTCTTGGCCCATGAAAAGACTCACCTTCAGGCAATCGTGGACAGGTTATTTGAAGATTTCTACCTATTTCGACGCACAATTAGCCTAGGAAAGACACAAGTCTTCTTCCAGGCCGCCCCAAACAGTGTTCCTTCACAATCCTGCATCAACATTAGCGACACGCATTTGAAGAGTGTGGACAGTTTCAAATACCTAGGCAGCACAATATCCAGTGATGGCTCCCTGGACAAAGAAATTACTGCGAGGATCTAAAAAGCCAGTCAAACACTCGGACGACTCTGAACTAAGGTCTTACAGCACAAGGATATACTCCTGTCAATAAAGATGAAGGTGTACAAAACATGCTGTTGTCCTCACATCTCTCTTGTATGGCTGTGAAACGAGTACCGTGTACCGAAGGCATTTTTGTCAGTTGAAACAATTCCACAAGCACTCACTGAGATCCATCATGCGGATTAAGTGACATGACCGAATTACCCACTAGGAAGTCCTTGATAGAGCCAACACAACAAGCATCAAAGCCAAACTAATCCAGGCGCAAATACGATGGACTGGCCATGTCATTCGCATGGATCAAAACAGAATACCAAAGCAGCTGTTATTTGGCTAGCTAGCCCAGTGCAACCGAAACCATAGCCG
This sequence comes from Unio pictorum, assembly GCA_030141615.1. Taxonomy (NCBI): domain Eukaryota; kingdom Metazoa; phylum Mollusca; class Bivalvia; order Unionida; family Unionidae; genus Unio; species Unio pictorum. The sequence goes on along the minus strand of JARLTB010000173.1, from coordinate 2,909,169 downwards.
CTCTCGCAAGAGGTACAAAGACAATCTCAAGACGCACATCAAATGGGCAGACTTTCAACCCCACCAGCGCGAGCACGCTGCCTTAGACAGAAGTCTGTATCTGGCCCTGACCAAAAATGCCAGTTCCACCTTCGAAGTTGACCGCCGCAAGCGTCTTGCTGAAGCTCGTGGGAGACGTCACAGGGCTGTGTCCCAGATACCCACAACCACCGGGTCCTATGTCCCACCTGCAACCGCCTGTGTGAATCGAAATCCAGATTATCTCATCAGTTACCAACAATGTACGCGCCTGGAACTATAGTAAGCACCGTTCCGGCATCATTAGCAGAGACACAATACATTAACTTCTTATTGCTGGCCGTGATACTGTGAAACGAGTTCCATATTGCCGCAGATTTCATCGCGAGTGTAATGTGTGACAATTCTGTGGACTAATTCTGTCGGACAGTAAAATGTGTGCTGGTTCCAGGTGCGGACTTGGAATCAAAGTGAAGTATTTGACATCTTGCATATATCAGGTGTTTTTATATTACTATATACTCTGACTTGTTAAGCATACAGTGGCAGGTGAACTAATATTTCTGTTATCTTGTATTTCAGCGCCGACATGCTTACTGCCTGCTAGTAGCTTTAGACACGTGACAGAGTCGACAGACTTTGAGCCTTATTAAATTCCTTTTATATTCTTTTACTGTTTCTCTTCTTTTTATTCGGGTAGTCTTCTTAGTAGAAGATGTACTTGGCTTTCAGCAGGTTGCAATGTTGCTATCTGTTGAGATGATATAGCAGGCTGAGATGTTCCTTGCTGTATCTTTTGAGCACGTTGGAAAGATGAAGCTTGAAGATAAGCTGGCCATGGCCATGTTTGGAGAACTCCTTGATAAAATACTAAGTGGTCAGTCATAGATAAGATATAAAAATGCAAACTGCCTGTTTGACATGACGTCGCAGATAGACCATATAAAATTGTACGAGAAATCTGTTCGATCTAATGTATAACAGCTTTACTGGACTAAGTGGAGCTGCTTACAAAGCAGTTGATGCTTACAATGATGTTATCCGCTACTAGACAATACATAAATATGATATATATCGAATCTATGTTGGGGTTTGGACCGAGACAATGAAATCCCAGCCTAGGGGTTATATTATTTGTCTCCCCACGAGGCTTGTCCGAGTGGGGAGACATAAAATGTAACCCCGCGGCTGGGATTTCATTGTCTCGGTCCAAACCCCAACGTAGATTATTTTTCTCACCCAATATTATCCTTTAAAGTAAAAAAAAACTCTTTAAATGTGTACACCTCGCAATGTTTACATGTGGCGCATGAATACAAATAAGCTAATGAGGGCTGTGGTGTGACCGTTGCATCCGAAGTACACTGTTCAAACGCGTGAGCAAAGAAAAATAACAACATAAAACGCCGCATAGTAATGAGGTATTATCACATTTAATATATGGATGTTATATGAAATTAACAATAAATAGTTAACATTTATTAAAAAGAAACTGTTTCCTTTCATCATTTCCAATTTTGAGTACCCCACACTCCCGTATAAAAAACCCTCATCACCCATCCAAATATGCAGACCCCAGAGAACTTTGATTCTTTGAAAATTTATATTTCTGTCTTGGAAATATGGCAAGTGATGCAGTGAAATTTGCTTATGGATTAGTGTGTTGAGGGATAAATGATTCCTTTTGGCTGGTAAGTGTATTATTTGTCAATAAATATTGCAGGTATATTCAACTGGATCACAACGGAGATGCTTAATAAAATTATAATAGAGCATGTTTGACATAACACATTTCTGGCTGTTGCTAAGTTTTCCGTTGTTGTTTAAAGAGTTGGGATGCTATGAAGTGTATAGGTATGTAGTCTTATGTGCATGGATCAGTGTTTTCTGATATAGTTCATTTCAAACACCATTGATAATTTTATCCTATCTGTAGCGCAGTAAATTTTCAGGTCAGCTTCATTAAATGTAGCTAACAGTATATACAATGTTTCACTCGAAGTGTTTACAACTAATTCAAGTTGCTTTAGCTACATTTAATGATCTGAAAATGTACTGAGCTAGTCCTGCATATAGGATAAACTTGACCATGCTAGTTTGAACGAACTAACATAATATCAAAACCTCGAAATAGTATGCGTGTGTGTATTTGTCTCTATCAAAATGTTTTTGTTTTGGTGTGCTTTTAAGACAGATTGCAGATTGACCTTAAGTAATTATGTTTTGGTTATATATTATTTGTTGTTGTTGTTGTTTTATTTGAGAACAACTATGGCACAGCAGGAGACAAGAAGGTTGTTTTTTGTTTGCTTTTAAAGTAGTTCTCAGCGCGTGGACACCATGACCGAGACGACTGGTCTGAGATGACTAGACTGAGATAAGAAAAAGTAAGGTTAGCAAAACAGCTAGATTTCTCTGTCGCTTGGGTGAGAAAAATTCGTTTGCTGCTGAAATACAGTTATTTGTTATCGTAAAGACTCAATAATAAAAATGATATCGGCATTTGTCACGGGAGGAGATGGCTAGAGATTCCTTCATAGAGCCCCCTCAGGATTTGCTACATGTGCCTAGCTTGCACTTAAATATTCTTGAAGCGATAGAAAAAGATATAAAAATAAACCAGCTAATCTCACTTATATGGTCATCGATTTTATTTATATTAATGATGATTTGCCTTTAAAAGACAGTGGAAAACTTACTGCATTATATGAGTACTCTTACAAGCGCGCCAATTGCTTCAAATGCTCCAGCAGACAACATAGTCGCATCTTATTCTTCCTAACAAATCTTCAATTCACGTTCACAGCCACTGGCACTGTTTCTGCTACAGGTATGCTAAACCCGTTTACGCTGATTATTTCTGGCGTTGGAATAGCAACACAAGCCTTCTTAAACTGGAACCAAACATTCAAAACAGAAATGCCATGTGCAAATACGTTTATATCATATTTATGAAAGTTGTCAATCAGATCAAGACTTGTTTGCGCGAGACCATTTACTGCATTGATGGCCTCTTCAAAGAACTTCGTATCGTAGTTAACATGGCAGATCTCAGTTCAATAATGGTTTTCAGGAAAGAAAAAGTGAATGCGAAAATATGTCATTGTGAAAAGAGAATACATTGGTGACGACGTGGCATTCTAGCAATATTTAAAGCTTGATTGTAAAAACAGCACATCGCCACCAAACATTTAAGAATTATGAGAGCATCATAGCTATTTTGGCATAGTGCTCCTTTTTTCCTCTAAAATTTAGGTGATGTTAATAGCGTCCCAAATTAAGGTCTAGTGGAATGTAAATGCATACATCAACAAAAATTTGTAGAATTTCGTATTAGCGTGCCATCAAAGCGGTTTGAACAAAGTCATACAGATTTGTCTTGCAACTAAACTTGTATCTGCGCTCAATACCCCATTTTCATCTACTACTACTATTACTACTGCAATTGCTGCTTCTATTGAAGATATATAATAATAATAATAATAATAATAATAATAATAATAACAACAACAACAACAATAATAATAATAATAAAATTATTATTATTATTATTAATTATTATTATTATTATTATTATTAAATTATTATTATCTAAAATTATTATTATTAATTATTATTATTATTATTATTATTATTATTATTATTATTATTATTATTATTATTATTATATGAGGAAAGACCAATCTGCCTCGTAGTCCACAGTGTATTATATATGCTTAACGATATATGATGCCTTGTTTCCAAAATATTCGCCCAGATGAGAAAACCGTGAACCATATATAATATAGATTCAATTAACCATTTTATGACTTGAGAGATCGTATCGGCGTAGCGCTTAACAAAACTTAACCGAGTTATTGTAGTAGTGAAAACACACACACACAGAATAGGTAGTCTAGTGTATTGATAGACGTAATCAGTTGTTCATATTACAGATATCTGCGTATGTGTACGAAGTTAGCTGAGAGAATGATAGTTGTGTGCGCATCCAGATATTTTAACAGTCTGAATAGTTTGCCCAGGAGGGAAGTCCTTTCTCCTGCGTGGATACAGTAATCAGGAACATTACTGAAGGTAGGTTGTGTGATCTATTTTACATACGCTTGCAGTAGTTTGTCAAATACAGAACACTGCGTCCATAGAGAAATCGGTAACATTGCTGAAACTCGTTTGCGTGATGTATTTTCTTACAATATAAATTATGTTTATTTACTAGATAGTGATTGTACAATAGGTCCATGTATGTAAATTTTAATTACAATTTCGACAACCAACAGGCCAATAACAATTGCAGGTGCCTGCTCGCAGGATTGAAACCAGGACCGTAGAGGTTAAAAAATAGTGTATAATGTATAACTGCGATTTTTATATCCCGTTTTTACAGACTAAACAAAATTCAACTTTAATTTCATCATCTTTTTGGGGGGGTGGAGGGGGGGTGGATTATGTGATATGCTTTTCCTGACATTCATTATCACAGCAGTCAAAAATAAATAAATTATTAGTAAAAGTACCTGCATAAAGTTATATTTAGAATGTTTAAAGAGACAGAACATTAGCCAGTACTAAAGAGCGCAGCGGTAACAGACTAAAGTTTCCCCTCCACCCCATCCCCGCTATCCTGTGTTCCACCCAAATGGCAGGTGTTGTATGGTAAGTGGTTATATGTCGCCTTGACCAAGTTTTCTAGCCGTTCCGACCAAGGACGGGTCTTCCTGATATCTTGTAATAAGCAATAATAGGATAATCTACATCCGGGTATTGTAAAATTGATTACTAAATTCGACTGAGATAATATGCCTGCAGATCAGGGTGTGTGTAGTTTGTAAAGAGTAGTCTGTAAAAGAATCAAGATGACCCTGCCCCGTGGGGTAATATTATAGCAGATCAGCATCTTTATTGTTTGCTGTTTGACTCGACTTAGAAACGAGTATATACGGTACTTACCCTGTGCTCTAATCATACTATTAAAGCCCCTTCAATTTACAAGACAAGACAAATTGATGATTGTACTCAGGTTACCATATGCAACATAAGAGGATAATATTAGTATCTTATTTTGCATGCGTGCACATCAGCCATGGACGACTTTATTTTCTCTGACTAAATGCAGTATAAATCAGATTGATAACGTTATTACACTATTAGTCACTACTTCAATGGAATTAAATCATGTTGAAAATTAATTACATGGATATAGGTATATATGTGAAGACATGTTGTAAACTACTAAAAATGGAACACAAACTAACCTCTAGTAAATACTTTACAATGATAAATTGACTGTATTTTTCTCTTCCTTAATTTGTTTTTAGAAGCAACGAACACATTTTTTTTTTTAAAAAAAGCGGAATAGCAATAACACATCAAGTAAAGCTGGTTTGAAATTAAAGAAAGTTTGATAAATAATATCAATCATTTTAGAACGATTTCTTAAAATACCAAGTTTCTCAGAACACACTAAATCTTAAAATTTTGGTACATTTCGTCTCGTATAGAAGTGTTAGGGGAGTAGTCGCTTTCTTTGTTTTCTCAAATAGCTACATTCAAGGGATATTGATAAATTTCAGTATCCATAATTTTTTTCGAAATATAGGATATAATTATCTTGAGTTTGTAACTGAGATGAGAACATTTGGAAAGGAAGAATCCTTCATTGCATCGAACAAGACTATCTCTCCAGAAAGATGAAGAAAACATGACAGCAAGCAACGCTGCATTGCAACACCACAATAGCTTAATGTTACTGGTGTTACAAAAATAAATGGACGAAATCAAAAAATGTAAGATTATTATTGACCCTGAATGAACAATGATCAACCATTCTGTTCAGGTCTAGGTTTCCATTGATAATTCACGAAACGCCAGCTTTCCGCTCCGTAATATTTGGGTTCCGTTTGGATGTCCTCTTTTGCAACATTCACTTTATATATTTACTTCCACAAGTATTATTATTTACTAGTTAATTCGCTTTAATTTTGAATATAATTAATCAGTTTGTATGGATATATGCTACTGGCGCATACGTACTAGTCCTTAATTCGTGCATTCATTCTTTGATCATTTTTATCTTTCTGTCTTTCTTAACTCAGCAGTTTCTTCTACCTTTCCTTCTACATTACTTTTCTGTACTCTTTCTGACATCAGTTATAATTGTTTAACGTTTTACAACAGTTTCACTTGTTCTTAAGAAATAATACTTATTTTACGCCAACTGAATTTAAAATTTTGCATAAAACAACCTTCATGTCTGCAAATAAATCGTTTTTTTTTTTGTACCATGTAAATAAAATAACAACAGAGTGTTTTTAATTTTAAATTTTGCTCTCCTGGAATGCAAGGGGTGGGGGGAGGGGGAGCAAAGATAATGACCACAAAGTACTAATCTACATGCACAGTAATACCTATCTTCGCTTTTGTTTTCCTCCAGTATCTTTAATACTCACATATGCTAGCCGAAGAAATGCCTGACGTACACTTTCTCCCAACCGTGTGAATGAAATATCTTAAAACTTGTATGAAATATACTATAATGATGTGATGTCAATTTCTTAACGGAATAGTTAGAAAACATTTAAAATCTAATTCAAATATTAACGATAAAATTAGAACAAGTTGCACACATAACAAATTAGATAACAATTGGATAAAATATTTAAAAGCCTCTGGGTATGCTTTAAAAAAAAAAAAAGCCGGGGTCGTAATCTGGATTATTTTAATATATACTCGTTATACATGCGTGTTCAAACAAGCCAATTTGCCACCTCCAATTTAACTCTGCTATTGGGCTGTAGCTTAGAAGCGGAAGTGTGTACCAAAACATGCGGTGAATGGATGGTGCGTGGGTACGACGAGAGCGGTTAAGCTAGGAAGACCAGTTCTTACGATAAGCATAAGGCCGATTTTAGCCGACTCGACGAATGCGATTTGCTTACGTCAATCGTACTAAAAAATCGAAACTGCAGGAGCCGTGTGAACGCGTTTCTGTTTTCTGTTAACAAATTTCTTTTAAAACGTGTTAATGTTTAGTATATTAGGTATGTACATAGCAAGTAAGAGTAACAATTATACGCGATTGTCTGTGTGCAAAGTTTTGCTGGGGCAGTCGGAGAAGTGTTTGAGTCCCAGAGCTTCGACGCTCAAACTCTTCCTTTTCTAACATAAACATTTGCACACAGCAAAGCGGATATGACAGCTGTTTTAATTTGCCACAAATCTTCTTGATGTTAACTATATTTTTTCATAAAAAAAAAACACTAGCAAGATATGCTACCATAGATGTCCGTGGATTTTCTTAACGAATGCGGGTTATATTCAAAGATTTTACCCTTTCTAAGGACTTTATATTTTTACTGTATTCTTTCTTTTAAGAACTTTTACATCATCTAAACTTTGTGGAGTTTATCTTGAAGGACTATATGATTGATTTTGTAATGAAGGGTTTATCTTTCTATCTACTGTAGCAATTTTTACTCCCAAACTTTTACTTAGCACCATATTACCAGGATAGTACTGATGTGCCATACATGCATACATAGGCATTGCGGTATGTGCTTATATGTAAGAATCATGTAACCACATATTCTTTAAAATGGATGAAAGGAAACATTAGATAGCTTTATTAATATCATAGTTTGGGGGTGTCTGTTGTTGTTGTTATTGTTGTGTGTGTGTGTGTGTGTGTGTGTGTGTGGAGGGTTGTAGTTTGTTTTAATCTTCTCCATCTCAGACGGTTAAATGATAATAGAGAAGTAACGTTCAGAAAATCCGGGATGGTAGTGAGTGTAGGTAAACACCGGTACATATTCATTTTAGATGGCATATTCTTTTGGTCTATTTATGTCGCCTAACAGTATTCGTTGATATGTGATGTTTATATTATGCACAAGCATACCATTGTTTCATATTATCAAGTGACCGCCTTTGCATACTCTTCATTCCAGAAATACATTGAATATTAGGGTATATGTAACGTTTGATACAGATTTGTATAAAGTCCTTGCACACAGTAAATACATACTGAATGATCCAATTTTTGAGAGCTGATCTTTGTGTCAATATTATGTTGAATTATATCGTATCACGAAATTGGTTACTTCTCATACGCTTTATTAACCGCTCCGGTAGCATAGTGGTTAGAGCGTCCGCCGCGGAAGCGGGAGGTCGTGGGTTCGATCCCCGGCCGAGTCATACCAAATACTTTCAAAAATGGTACAAACAGCTGCCTCGCTTGACGCTCAGCATAAAGAGTTTAGATTTAGGACTGGTCGGCCTGATGTTAGGATAATATAGGCAGTTTATAGTGATGTCTAGCACTGGGACATTATGCCACAGACATGTAGCATGATGTCCCACCCAGTCACAATATCCTGACACCAGGCCGACCAGTCCTAACACTAACCTCCTAATGCTGAACCTCAAGAGAGGCAGCTGTAAGTATCATTTTTTTTAAGTCTTTAGTATAACTCGGTCAGGGATCGAACCCACGCCCTCCCGCTTCCGCGGCGGACGCTCTAACCACTAGGCCACCGGACCGGTTCAGCATTGTGAGTGATTTAAGGTTTGAAAGATAGTATTTGTATCAACATCTTGATGTTATCTTAGGTTATCAACATTACGATACAAGCATGGACGCTTACGCTTAAGTCTCTTGGTACAATGAACCAACACAGAAGGTGATTCAAAGTTTAAGAGTTAATCTTTGCATCCACAGTATGTATATACCATATCATGTCATTCATATCAGGTTATTAACAGGGACTTCTCATAAGCTCCCGTGTGCAAATCCCTTGGTACAATGAACCAACGCTTTGAGTGACTTGAGGTTTGAGAGTTGATCTTTGCGTCAACAATACGTAGATATCATAAAATGTTGTTAAAATTAGGGTATATTACGCTTATATATAGCTTCATTAGTACAGTGAAGCAGCACTCAGAATCGTCCCCTAAAAAATGTATATCTGGTACCATAAGAGTAGGATGAATTCTTATTAAGACTATATTTTCCATCTTACATTTTGTCAACTAGGGACTGCGACTTGAGGTGGGGCGGGGTGAAAATGGCAAAGAAAATGATCACATGACTAACCTACATTCAGATTTTCGTAAAGAATCGAGACATTTCCCATACAATATACAACTAGGACTAAACTGAAGCCCCTTTAGAAAAAAAAATAACTTATTAAAAAAGAAGAGATATAAATATGGGCGAACTCCATTCTCTCCATTTCCGTCATTCAAATCTTAAACATTACTAATCTAGACATAACGGTCAAGATTAAATTAACAAATCTTATCTTGATGAAAACAACAGGTGACTGATTCCAGGTGTTCTTTAGTGCATTGGTATAACATAATTTAAATTATTGTTTATCTCTCTTCCTCTTCAGATGTTTATTTCTAAAAGTAATTTATAACTTTTTCTGATTTTTTTCTAACTTTCGACCATCTTTCTTCAAATCTCTAATTTCAAACAATTTCAGGAATCTTTCAGGGAAGAATAAATAATTAAAAACATTATTGTTTTGCTGTGAAAAAAAAAACGAATTCATGTAGGCTTGCTCCATTCACGCTTAATGTTCACCTATGCTAGCCACGACTAACATGCATTTTCACACACGCGTGTGAATACAAGGTCTTGAGACTTGTGCAAAATACCTTTATATGATCTACAGTTGTGTATCAGTTTTTATTGATATCATCTTTGACAAAAAATGGCTAGGAACCAGATATTTTAATTAAACATCTCATTAAACTAATAAATCTGAAATTAACCTCCCCATAATATAAAAATGTTTAACAAAACAAACTTTTAAAACTGTGGCTAAAATTTGTGTGTCATTCAAATAGTGGGTGTGGGTCTGAGCATCGTTAAAATCGGAGATATGAGTATGAGCATCGTTAAAATCGAAGTTACGAATATGGGCATCGTTAAAATCGGAGATACGAGTATGGGTATCGTTAAAAATTGGGGATCTGAGACTATTGTTTTATTAAATCGGGGATAATATTCTGGGTATTATTATATCGGTGATACGAGCATGAGTATCATTAAAATCGGAGATGTGAGTTTGGATATCACTACAATAGGATATCTGGGTCTGGGTATCATTAAAATCGGGGACTTGAGTCTAGGTATAATTTAAATCGAATATCTGGATCTGGGTATAATTAAATTCGGATATATGGGTCTGTGTATAATTAAATTCGAATATATGGGTCTGTGTATAATTTAAATCGAATATCTGGTTCTGGGTATAATTAATATCGGATATACGAGTCTGTGTATCATTAAAATCGGGGAATTGAGTTTAGGTATAATTAAAATCAGATATCTGGATCTGGATATAATTCAAATCGGATTTATGAGTCTGTGTATACTTAAAATCGGAGAATTGAGTCTAGGTATAATTGCAATCGAATATCTGGATCTGGGTAAAATTAAAATTGGATATATGGGTCTGTGTATAATTAAGAGTGCTCTTAAGACTCACCTGTTTCGACTGCAGGGACAAACTTAGCAACCTAATCATGTTTTGTATCTTTTATGTTTTCAGCATGTTTATATGTTTTCCAATTTCATTGCTTTTGTCATGTGTTGTTCTGCAGTGTAGTCATATCATTATCGATGGTGTAAAGCGCTTAGAGCTTCGAAAGATTAGGCGCTATACAAAGTCCTCATTATTATTATTATTATAATTAATATCGGATACTTGGGTCTGTGTAGTGTGTATCATTAAAGTCGGGGATCAGACTCCGGGTATAATTAAAGATGTACTGCTTATAATTAAGGATTCAATTTGCCACCCAAACTTTCAGCTATCTGATCTGAACTAAACTTAGCTACATAGCAGTCAATATACGGGGTGTGTTCCAAAAGCTGTGGTGAGTGACTGGTGTGAACTCGGAGAGGGGCTAAGAATACACTTTTTTATATTATGCATTTGCATTAGGCCGGTTTTTGAACGTCAATCGTACTCACATACTGGAATTGTACCTGCTGTTTGAATGCTCTTGATGAGTTTTTAAATAAAAAAATATTTTTTAAAATATTTTCTTGGTGTTTGGTATATGTATACATTTTTTTTGTTCATGTAAAATTAATGTAAACTTAATGATTATTCACATTTACTTATATCCTGAATTACTTGGGGAAGTCTTTGAGCTATACGGCTTCTCTTTCTCTAGAAGAGGGGGAGGGGTGCATGAGGGGGAGGGGGTGCAAGAGGGGGAGGGGGTGCACAAACTCTTCTCTTCTCCAGCATAAACGCTTGCACACAGCAAATGGCATTTGCCACAAATGTGCAGATGCTCACAATGGACGTTTGCAAACAATGCAGCTCAAATGACACAGTTTCTACCCTTTATAAGAAGTTTATTCTTTACCATCTTGAGCGTGTTTATGGTTCCACTCGGTATTACGTGAAGTTGTTTGCATTGGCAACAAGCATGTACCGTGGAGATAATGTTGGCTTACATTTATGCTACTTTCATAGACTGTGACTGGACTTTCTTTACATCTAGTAATTAAGGAACCTATGCACTACCTACAGCAAAATGGCAGCTTGCACGTGCTCGTAAAATGATACCGAACTAGTCCCAAGTACACGACCTTTAGCAGTTATTAAACTAGAAGAAGAACGAAAACAATGGCCAGAGAAGACGGTACCAGTTTCTGAAAGCATAATAAATGAATTATAAAATATATAAAAGTACAAAACGTTATCGGCTATTTTTTAATGTGCAATTTACTTTTAAAGTCAAGTTAAAATGATTAAGAGCTAGCAGTCTTTGGAGACATTCGTATCTGAAGTAAGGCCAAGCCGTAAAATTGCGGCAGTCGCTGGTTCGAGCTTCAGCCGAGTGATACCAATGCCTTACCAAAAAGCGGCACTAGCAGATGACTCGATAGCGTCTCAACATTATAAGGTTAGTGCTAGGACTGGTCAGCAAGATGTCAAGATAATGTGGACGAGACGTGATGCTACATAAATGCGGCATGATGCCTCAGTGCTATAAATACATCACTATAAACAGCCACACTGCAGACATCATAGCGATATGACTGAAAAATTAATCACACACCTGTATAAAGTGAATTAATCGTCATTATATAACAATGCCTGTGATAAAAATGTATTTTGTAATAACCAGGATAACCAAAAAAAAACAACATGGGATATTATTTTTGTTTAGTAATGTTCTAACACTAACTTGTTAATCCTGAACACGAAGCGAGTCAGCTGTTAGTATCATTTTAATAAGTGTTTGGTATTACTCGGCCTAGGATCGAACCCACGATCTCCCGCATCCGAGACGAGCGCTCTAAACACTAGGCTTCCGGAGCAGTCAGTTTTGTTTAGAACTCAAACACTATATACAAAGTATGAAACAGTATATTAGTTTTACTTAACTTTTTGTCCTTTATGATAAAGGAGTATATGTTTTTCATGGTTAGCCATGGTTACTCTATGTTAACCTTTATTATGAAAGGTGTATATTCCTAAAACTTCGCATTTTTTTACAAATCTTTACCTTATTTACTGCGTACACACACACACACACACACACACACACACACACACACCGACCTACCTACCTACCTACCTACCTACCTACCTACCTACCTACCTACATACATACATACATACATACATACATACATACATACATACATACATACATACATACATACATACATACATACATACATACATACATACATACATACATACATACATGTAATGCTCTTTGCAACATTAACAGGGAAATGAATCATGTAACAACATATTATTTATGGTAAAGAGGTTGGATCCGACCTGCGTGTCTTATGTTGGCTATCTGGTAAGTACTTTCGATGCCAATTTAAGGTCATGGTAGCAAGAATCTTTTTATATAAAAGAAAAAGTATTTTTAACTCGGGAATGGTTTCCTATCTTGGCATCTTTCCAGGTTCTGACATCAAAATGTTTAAACTTAGTAACAGTAAACCTATATATTTGTATTTTAAAAATGAAGATCGTTCAATTGGCTGACAAGATTGGTTATGATTAGCCATATGAAATATATTCCTATAATTTAGTATCATTATTACTATAATATAGTATCATATCATCTCAATTTCAGTCTTTTATTTGGATAAAAATGAGAAATGTTTTTAAAGATTTTGGATGTCGGTGAGTGTAGGTAACATCGATCTTATCCATTTCGGACAGTACAATTTTTACTTTTATAGTCCGGTTTTGTCGTCAAATATTCCTTGCTGGTATTTGATGCTCCTATTGTAATTTGATATCGCATTATACAGGCACAAGATTTTGACACTATCCAGGCATTAGCTGGTGACAGTCTTAGAACTCATTAAAATATATCATTAATTACATGGTACAATAAGGATTCTATTATTAGTGCATGTATAATTCCCTACGTACACTCAGCGAGTTTTATGTTAGCTTCGTGCATATTCAGGGCTTGGAAAATAAAACAAAGTTTCCTTCCATATCCACCCGACACAATGTATTTTTTCAAAGGACACAATCCGAACAAACGCACGCGGGCGTATAATAGTTTACATATCTATGTCATAGATCGATTTCTATACATATACATATTTCTTCTGTTATTAAGCACTTTTCTTTTACCTTATTCCACTTCATTATTCTGCATAGATTTGCTTCGCTGTGCCAAAATGTGCATATTTATTGGGTAGATGGGTGCAGGGGGTGCGGGGGTTGTGTGCGTGTGTTTTCCATTCCTTATAGCGTCAGGATATATTTTTGTGAATCACTTGTTAAACATTGTAACAGCACTATTCAACGGGGAGAACATTACTCAGAGTGTTTCTGTATTGACAGATGCCCATCCTTCTTTCGTATATTACATGCACATTTTTCCAGCATGATTCTCAATATTTTCATGTTTGAAAATATATAGGGGATATCGGCATCTTTTTCAGTAGATATAAGATACTATTTCACGACTGAAGTGGGAAACATTGCATTGTTACGAATGGCGAAACCACGATCAACAACACAAAACTTTCCCACTTACCCAGTGAAACATTTGCTTAGATTAATTTAAGGTAAATGTTGATTTTATTTTCATTATATATTTTTAAGGTAAAAACCATCGATTTATATGATTTTTTTTCTTCTTTATTCCATGTCAATGCGATTAACGACTTAATGACTATATATGCTACGAGTCTATTCTCTTAAAATAAGTAACAAAAAAGAGTGAAGACAACAAGCTTTGTAAAATTGATCAAATAGTTTTTTTTCACTACATTACAAAGTGAAAAATGAAAATAGAACTTACGGTTTTATGAAATAATTTTTTTAAAAAAATCCAAGAATTAAAAAACAAAAATAATATCAATGAAAAGTTCAAAGTAAATTCTAACTACATTCAGGTCAAATCTCGAAGAAATTCGAGACGAAAACCGATTGTATCAGTAATAGTCAGCGTTTTACTGATTTGTGAACAGTTTCTTGTTGAATTACAGAAAATATTATTCCTATTTTGAATTCCGTATATATTCCAGTGAATGTCTTTTGTTACGTGTTTAGGCTCTAATAAACAGTAACACGGAAAAAATGAAAACACCAAGCATTGTATAAATTTAACAAATAATTTATTTCCCTTAAGAAAAAAATTAAAAAATGGAAAAAGACTTCACAGTTTTAAGAATCTAATCCAAAAATAATCCAAGAATAATCCACAAATTAAATTACAAAAGTCCTAGCAATAAAATGTTCTAATAGGTTCAAGATCGAGTCGTGTTGGAAAATTCCAGATGGAAGGCGATGAAGTATTGTAATAAATTTGGAGTAAGTGTTAGTGAATTTGAACCATGCTTGGGTCGTTAGTAGTGAATTGGGGTACAAGCCGAATGACTGTCCCTTTTTGTAACATAGTCCATATTAAAATTCAGCGGTGTATACAAGTATTGTGATTGAAAAGGCAGCATTTATGGTTGGAAATCAGTAAATTATAGAACGGAATCAATAAGTTGGAACTTGGTAGGTACCGTTTATGTGTCCATAGTGGAAAATGGGCGTATGTATATGAGCGTGATACGCCGGAAATTCTGTGGATTGACTGGCCTAGGGTCGCGCAGTTAAATATTTCCCAGTTAGTAAGGGAATACTGGTGTAATTTCTATGGCATGACAAGTTATCGGTACGGAAAACGGATGATAATGAATAAAAACCATGCAAAAGTGCGGTTAATGGACTCTTGGGCAAGTTGTCTCCTCTGGGTCGCCCATTGATTACTGCAAAGATTGATAATTATAGCAGACACGGCTTTCTTTCCATTTTACAACTCAAGTTGTATGGAAGTCTTTGGAAATTTGGGGAAAACTTATGACTTCCAGCGTAACTCGCGCCAGGGTTTAGACACCGCTCGGTCAAGTGAATACCCCTGTGGGTATAACAGTATGTTGGAGTCTGTACTGTGCTTATATACAGTTCCTTGTAGAAATACAAGATTTAACACTACGGTGTTGGAAATCCGAATAAAAGTTTGATGAACTGTCTTTGTCGAAGAGTTGTGTATGAGCATATGAAAAAAATTCAAAAGATGCGAATTAATCTTTTAAAACCCAAAATGAACTGAAGAAAGGTTAACATGAATTTAAAAACTGGCTACAACAAATTAAAATGACTTAATGTAAGGTGTAAAAGCTAAACACTGAGAATATTTAATTAAAACAAAAGCTGTGTCGTATTCTAATACGCAGATTCGAAAAAAATCCTCAAATTGCGAAACGAGAAAAAAGGGTGTTACGTGATCGTGTTTATCTCACGTACTCCTAACAGGACCCTGACGAGAACCAATAATTTTATTTTAAGAATAAAAAGTTGTTTACTTCTGAATTCACTGGTCCTGTCTTGACTTGACAACAATCATTTTAAAATTAAGATAAAACTTGTTTACATGGCTGCCACTAACCCTGAATCAAGGTCAGGATCTCGGTCGGCATTACGTTTTTACCAAAGAATAATTCAGGTCAACCGATTCTCTGAGGAAAAAAAACCCATCATCTCTAATGAATAATTTACATGACAATAGCATGTAATGAAGAAAAAAAAACACTATTTAAAACTGACAAACAAACAATTAAATTAAAATAAAGATATATTAAATCAGATATACATAACACTTTGTTAAAGCATTATTTCAGATCACTTTTGTATTTACTGGGAGAACAATCACTTGAATTCAGTCATTTGAAGAAAATAAAAATTCAGCTTAAACTGCTAGATAAAACGATAGATAAAAGAAGGTCCTACATATTGCAATTAATTTTAGGACAGCGACTTTTGACAAATTCAGATTATAAATACAAAGTTCTAAATTGTGTATTCTGCTAACGTAAATACTGTTTTAAAGCAAGAATTCTAGATTTTTGCGCACACATATCTTCTTCGGATTGATTCAGAGAACAACCTTGTGTCGGGGATAGTGTAAAAGCATCACAGTATATCCATAAATATGCTCAAGGATATCATTGTAGTGACATAGTCGCGGTAGCTCTCCTGGTCGAGTGTTGGATTCGGAATCCAAGGATCGCGGGATCGATAGTTGCTCAGGCCATCCCGGGTTGACTGTCTCATTATGTTTTTGTGCAAAAATACTTAGCACTTACTTCATCGGTATGATATAGCCCATAATATGTGAAAAAATGCCGTTGAAATAAACAAACAAACAAACGAAAACAGCAAACAAACAAACAACAAAACAAATGTCATCGTAGTGGGTTGGGTCACACATAAAGTGAGTGAAAAAATAGCATAGGAACATTTGTACACAAAAATCGCGTATGTATAAAATAGCACAGCAATTATTCAATTTTGACCGAAAAAGAAACGTTTTATGTGAATACACATACCCTACGCAAAACTAACCAATATGAAAATTAAAAGGAAATAAAGACATAGTTTGTTCGAAAATTTGTCGGAAAAGAATCACTGTGCGAGTAACAGATCCAAGGGTTGTGGAAGACATGGACAGTCAAATGGAGCCGTGGGTGTAATGTATCCGAGGGTAATATCTCCTTTTTCTCTATTATATTTTTTAAAAATGTGTTGCTTGTCTTCATATTCCATCAAATCGAGACATGTTTGATATATACTGCATAAGCTTTTATAAAGTTAAATATAATTTTAGAGTGATATCCAGGGTCAAAGGTCAGTATGACATAGTATCTTTGGAATAACGTGAACTGCTTTTTTACGTCGCTACTCTCAAATATGTGTAAATTGCTGTATTTTAAATATTAGTGTCGCCTGCCATTAAATCAAGTCATACTTTGTATCATTGAAAATGTAAATAAATTTTCTTTAGACTTCACAAACGTTAATAAAAGGCCGTATACATGGTCTAAATACGAGCATACAATTGAATCTATGAAATAACCTGACCCGCTTTTTTTTTTATCTCAACTGTCAATACGTAAAAATTGTATTAAAAATTCTTTCGTGTTCTTCACAATCAAGTCATATTATGGTACTAAAAGACAAATACTTTTTCAGTCGACTGCATGTTATTCATCAAGGTGTAAAAGAAATTTGATAGCACTATCAATAGTTTAGATATGAGCATAAAATTTATCCGAGCATATCATTAAAATCGCATTCCTGTTTAACCATCATGTACATGCACGTGTGAATTTCTTCATATTCTAAATGGTAAAGCTAAATGTGTTTTCATTTCAAAAGGTAAATCATTACTCAATACACAACATGATATTTAAAAGTCTCTTTCTTAAATTTAAGGTCAGTATTTGGGGTCTAAACATGAGTAAATATGCTAATTTACCTTCCGTCGCGACTGTTGAATATAAATCAATTACTCTGCTACATCCATCTGCTTTCTACGCAGCTAGGTAATGCTTTGCATCATATTAAAACTAAATAAGTTTATCTGCGGACTGCAGAACATTTTCGAATGCTTATTTCAAATTGAATGCAGTATCCAGGTTTAAACCTAACCATAAAAGATAATTTAGTAAGTACCAATATTTTTGTAATTATCTAAATTATTTACCTATTCTCACCGTACTTAAATTGTTCTGAGCCATACACATCTTTCAATTTTCTAGTTTGGTTTGATTTATTTAAGATATTACTTATTTTGTTCATGATTCTCAAGGCTTCTATTCATTCTGAGACATTTTTAATTGACAAAATGCGGAACGGTTTACACGTGCCTGTAGTTTAATTACTTTTGAATAAAGCATTATTCTACAACCAGCATTAAGAAGTATGAGGAGAGAAGCACTTTATGAAAACACACACACATCTCTCTCTCTCTCTCTCTCTCTCTCTCTCTCTCTCTCTCTCTCTCTCTCTCTCTCTCTCTCTCTCTCTCTCTCTCTCTCTCTCTCTCTTGCATTTGTCTTTTCTCCCTAATGAGGTCATCCTAAGCTATAACCCAATTTATAAATAAAAATCTAATAATCAAATTTAAACAGTCTGGTTGTTTTGTAGATTTGTAACCATAATTGCGTTGAACGTTTTTTTTTTTTCATTTGTTCAACAGTGATGCTACTTTGTCTATGCGATTTGGTAAAACTCCATAATCCAAATGAAGACGTTTGTAGCTCTTTTTCTATAAAGAGTGAATAATGAATCCCAAAAATTGCAATAAAAGTGTATGGTCATTCTCAGATAACGTTGTCTGCGCAAACGCTGTTAGCTCTTCTACAAAAAAAAATCTTACTTTTTCGTCATAAAGGCCACGAAAAAACTGCAGAAGCATTATAACGAATGCATGTATACAATACCTGATGGTCAGCATCGCACACAGAAAACCTTTCACACGTTCCTTCAATACAGATTTAATCGTTCATTCCACTCCGGTGGCCTAGTGGTTAGAGCGTTCCCGATAGAGATAACACTTTGGGATATTTTAAGTGCATACAACCAGATATGTATTTAACAGATCAAGTATGGTGCATCCTGTATCAACTACAGGAGGTAAATTTCCAACTCCAAGCATTTTAAAATATATGGAAAAATTTGCTTATGTGGGATATATAACCATGTATAGTTAAGCAAAGTTAATCCAAATAATCTGTTGGAACATTTCTTATGTCTGCATACAATTTAGAGTATCAAATTACAATTATTAATAATTATTACCAATGCATAAAATAAAATGGTTCATTAGTATGCGGTCATGTCGCACTTTATTAATCATTGTCATCACCAAAATCAGGAATAAAAAGGATTCCAATTTGTGTTAAGACTTACTTCATTTTGCTTAGATTAGGATTAGGATTTATTTTTTACATAGCTTTAAAAAAAATCAGTCATATCGCTACGATGTATGCAGTGAGGCAGTTTTATAGTGATGTCTAACAATGTGCATCATGCCGCAGACACGTAGCATAATGTCCCACCCAGCCACATTATTCTGATACCTGGTCGACCAGTCCTAACACTAACCTCTTAATTCTGAGCGCCAATCGAGGCAGGTGTTATTACCATTTTTGCACGTCTTTGGTATGACTTGGCCGGGGATCGATCCCACGGATGCTCTAACCACTAGGCCACCGAGCTGTTTCTAACTTTCAAGGTAAATAGACTCAAGGAATGTATGTTCATCCCGTTGGTCTATATTTCTTTTGATATTTGTATTCTCTGACAGTATAAAATGGTGTAGTAGACAAGTCTACTAGAGTTTTCATTTGCATCCTCTCATTAAGTATCGTATATTGATGTTGATAAACAATTACTGAAATCCACACAAGAAGATATGTAATGCTCAAATAATCACCCCAGTATAAATTCATCAATTCCTGGACCCACAATAAATAGCATAAGTTACCTAAAGGCACGATATCAACTATAATGATGCATTCATCTGTATGGAAGAAAGGCCTCATTCTGACTTTGAAAGATATTATCACAGATACAATTTTACAAATATCCACTTTTACAATTTGTATAAGGCATAGGAATTCTTACAAGCTTATAATAATGAGCATCAACCACACTCTATATATTTGCATTTTTACGTAAATTTTATAAAATGTTAATTTGTAATAAATTCATTTAATGTTCTATGAATTTAAATTCTGCAATTTTTACTCTGACAGTTCTATTTTTGTTAAAAGTTAATTTACAGAACATATCAAAAGTTCTTGTGTCTAGCATTAACAATAAACATGGGAGACCAAATTAAACTTGTACGGATATAATATTGACGGGATTCTGTTCAGTTATTTTTTTTCTGTATAGTCTCTATATTTGTTTCTTAATAATGATCTGTTCACTATGTCCAGACCCTAAAAAAATTATAGGTTAATTTAAAATACCTTCAAAGATGAACTCACGGTTAAGTTCTTGTCATAGGTTATGCGGCATTTATTTGATAGGCTTGGCGGTAAACAACGCAGTGTAGAATGGGTCACAGTTTCAATTACAGATCAACATCAATGCCTCATTACTCACCGAAATACGCACAAACAACCATTCTATAATGGTCGATTTGTAAAGTAAAAACAATTACCTTTAAATCAATATCAAGAATGCCTAAATATGTATCATCACCAACATAAGAGACGAAAAATGCTGTAACACTGACTGGTACTATATTTGTACTGAACTGAAAGTAATATTTGTGACCTGAATCAACTAGGTACTCTTGTTGTCGGCATCCGTATTTGCACATGAAACGATCGTCAAGACATGCACAGTAGTGGTAAGTCGTACTGAACTGGAAGTATTAATTGTGACCTGAGTCCAGTAGGTATTCTTATTATTTGCTCTCTTTCTCTTCGTTTACTTTATATGGTCAGTATTGTGCAGTATTTTAAGATATTGCACTCTTGCTCGCTTCATATTGCACTCACATATGCCCATTGTATATTAGGAACTACTTTGTAAACAAATCATGTACACTCTCGTAGTAGACGTTACGTTTACGTTAATGTTGATTAAATTTGTTTCTGAATGAACTAAAACATATGATTAGTGTGCTGCTACACACTAGATGTTTTTCCGCGTTAACGTTTTTACACAGTGTTTCGGATTTAGGCTAGAAATAGACGCCAGACAGGTCTGTGTCCCTACAAATAACATGCAAGTGACACGGTATGAACGTGTTTTCTTTAGTTGGTAATAATAATGACAAAAAATAGAAAATGTACTTTCTTAGTTCCGCAAATTCGAATTACATGAGCCATGTTATGGCTTCTAAAGCTTGATTAAACATTTCGAAATCTTACTGTAATTTAGACTCATTCCAAGTGCATTACATCCTCTTTTCTGCACTAAAAATGAAATAAACATTATATTCCATAGCGTCTTTTTGATAATTACAATTGAAAGACTTCACGTTTTGTTCACATTATGATTCCAAACATTCAATGACAGAACAGAAACACTTGCAGACGTCATCACTCTGCTCCCAGGCTGCTGAAATCCGATGTACTTCATGTAGATCTGACACAGATAAATCCAGTCATTATCACGAAATTTAATAGAATCGACAAAAATACCAAAATATATTCCTTCCAGACTACATGAAAAGTTATTGCAGTGCACATTCATTCCCAATATGACTCTAGACTTAAATTTTAAGAAGACCAAAATGCCGTTGTTTCTTTCTAAACTGATGTCTTGCGCGCGAATAAGTTCAAACGTTTTTTTTCTGGGCGGAGTTATGTGCGCAGTAATAATGTTGTTGTGTACTGATGAACCTGCGCTTGTGTGTTAAGTTTGGAATACAGCATAAATTCAGCTACTTTGTTTCTTTGTAGTGTATTTTGTTTATATAATTAAGCCTTAGATAGAATGAGAAAATTAGCATATAATGAAACGTTTACTGCATTTGTTTGTGGAAAATATAAACTCGTTTTGTCGGATGGATATGTTACACTCCCAAGGTCGTGCAGTATATCCATTCGAAAAACTCATTCATATTTTCGCACTCAAATGTAGTAACCTATAAACCTTGTCGCACATGTATTTGCATATGAAAGGTCTTCAAGAAATTCGGTCGTTCGGAACACCTTGGCTATTTATGTGCAACAAAGTTATACCGCTGATGTATCGATTAAGGTCTCCTTTGTCGTTTTCGTAAAGTCGAGAAAGAAACCTCGGATGCAATTTGCCATTTAGCGTACTATATCCGGAACTACATTTGATCACGTGGCTTATTATGGCAACCGAAGGAGAGTCAGTCACGATCAGAGAAAGGCCTATAATGTGACTACATATTTGACAGAATTGTCTTTGCAGAAAAGAAACCTCGGTCTATTAATACCATTTTAGCTATTTCTAAGATTGGAAATAATTTATGTGCGAGAGTTTGAAAATGAAAAGTAGTGTGATGCATTCGCAAGTTCTCTCTCAATCCTTATTATGCAAATAGCAAAGATGGTCCGAATGGACGCTATAGGCATGCATTCGAGATACGATACGTTTGATTGACCTTGATGTTGCGGATGGCTGTTTGAGTGTGTTGAATCTGTGTTATTAACGATATTAGTATATCTGCATGAATAACCAGTTTTTAAAAAATATTTTACATTTTAATTAAAGCTTTGCCCCAAAACGTTAAAGTCAAAATAAAAAATAATGCCGAAATAATAAATAATGCAGAAGGGAGTTCGAAACAACACATACCTGTCAGCAGGTGTGACAAACGCTACTAGTAGTCGCGTATTCTTACCTCAAAGGTTTTGGTTTCTAATGTTATTACGAATGAGTGACCTCAACTTTAGAACTAGATGCCTAAACGGTCACATTTAAATGATGAATTCGTTTTGTTTCAGTGTATCTATTACATTCACCTATATGAAATTACAGACATCTATCAAGTAGAAATAGTTACAATCTTTAGTTTCGGTTATTTGAAGTCATATGTCTAAATTAAACGGTATCATGACCATGATTACAACAAAACACACAAGTACATGCACACATTTGTATATTCATTTAAAACTAAGTGTGTATGTGTGCGTGCGCGTGTTTGTAAGTGTCTATGTGTATGCTTCCCCATATATGCGTATTCAACCACCCTTAAATAAATCTAGATATTGACATCAGTGCCTTTTAAATGTGAACATGATATTTTGGGGGGTGGGGGGGTGGGTATGTAGTCCAAATCGGTACGTAGAGCAAACCACTCTCCGGTTGAAAAGTAGACTATCTTTTTAACTTTAAGTTGGACATCTCTACTTCCTGAAATTTAACATATGTCCACCTCCAATCAGAAAAGGGGTAATAACAGTTACACCAAATAAAAGTGCTTCAACAGTTGACACCAAAAACTGTAACAACTACTGATGGCGCAAAGATAACTTACACAAAACGTCCGACTTAATGAGTTATATCCATTTAGATCTGTCAGGTGTTTTATGTATATTTAATCTACATTGTTTTTTATTTTTATTATTCATTATATGCTATGTGTTATGTAACTTTCCATTTTGTAGATGACCTTGTCCAGAATCCAGTTCATTGTCTACCTGACCATAATCTTTGATTTTGTTTTAATTCTGTAAACAACTAACATATAACTAAACTTTTCTCTACGAGTGTCGGTTTAATATTACGATCACTATTAATAGAAGTTGTTATTGTTAATGTTGTTGTTGTAGGGTTTAACGCCATTTGTCAGCACAAGATAGGCTATACATGGCGGCCAGTATTAATGATCAAAGAAGAACCCGGGAAAACCCCGTAAGGAACCACCGACCCACGGGAAGCGACTGGCAAGCTTTCTCACAAAAATCAATAGAAGTAAACATATTTATCTTGGTCATAGTCAATGACAATGTGTTCCCATGTTCTTTTTTTCATATTATTAACAGACCCTGCCTAATTATAACTTGGATTCTTCTGGAAATGAACTTTTATCCTCCTCCATACTGGGTCTACTATTGTGTGTTAGAGCTTTTTATTTAATTTTGTTTATCTAGAAATTATTTATTCGTACTGTAAGATCTTGAGGTAGGATCAATGATGTGTTCGGTATTTTGAATTGAGTGGAAATTATTTAATAGTTGTAGGCGAGGAGTCTGTGAGACAGGAGCCCCAAGTGGGGGGATGAGAGTAAGCCCTCAGATACACCTGCTTTCAAAGTATTCACAAGGCATAAGTTTAACCATCTACTGTTAAGAAAACTTAACCTA